>JBBHKE010000731.1:109964-138657 GCA_037447655.1 Zygnema cylindricum | reverse complement strand
CGCGATTGAAAAGCTTATTAACTGGAAAAACACGAACGAATAAACAGGGCGTTATTGAAAGTTAGGCGACGGCTACTCGGATAGTAATGAGTAATGACACATGCCGCACAACATCCCATACTGTTCCGTACGTAAAACCTGTACGATTTAGGAGTCGGCTCTCCGACCAGTTTCTAGGTCAAAGAACAACGTTTGTGTTGTTTCGAACCGTCAGATTTTCATTGCGCTATAAACTTACGCCGACTATTCCGTTAGCGTGGCTCATGCAAGACATGGATTAGTAACCAAAGTGTTTGACTTGTTAGCGTTACCGTTAAGGAAAATGAGAAATTTGGAATAATGCAAGAACACGCGACGTACTTAGAAAACCGCATTAAATAGTGTTGTTAACACTATTTTATGATTTTCGGGCAAAAAAAATCTTGACCTAATTCGTGTTATCAACACTAATAACAAACGATTTTTAGTCAAACAGTAACGCTCGCTGATTTGACGGCCCACAATTGCGTTTACAGTAATTTTGTTTGTTTGACACAAAAAGTCAACGGATCCGCCGAGCCCAATTTGAAATCCAACCGCATCTCAAACGTGACCCAAACCCCCAAACCCTAATTGTTAACGACTGAGTTAGAACACTGTGAATCGCTACTAGTGTTGATGTTTTTTTTACCACTTAAAACATATTTCCTCCGTGCATGCTTGTCCGATTACGGTTCTGACGGTTGGTATTGAAAGCCAAGATTCCCACCCTGGCGGTCTCCATATAAAAATCGGACAGGTTTGTACAGAGAGAAGATGTTTTAACTTTTAAGTGACGAAAAAAAACATTAACACTCATACCGATTCATGGTGTTGTCACTGACCTGCAAAAAAAGTGGTCAAAGAAAAATACCCTTCCATGTTGTGCTATTGCACAAAGACAAACAAGAGATTGTCCGTACACTTGAGAGAAAAGCGCAAAACCAAAAAAACCCTAACGATGCAAAAGACAGTCAATATAGAGAGAACCCAGAGAAAAGCGCAAAACCAAAAAAACCCTTACGATGCAAAAGACAGTCTATATAGAGAGAACCCAGTCGGTGCAATCGTACACTTACTATACATTTTACGGTCGGTATTTTATATACGGATTACGCACAAAAAAATTTGCACGAAATCGTTTCAATAAGGGTATGTCCCCATGTACTTGTAACTTAGCGAACTTTGTATTTCAGCGCGGATCCGCCGGACCCGATTTTCAAGTCTCCCTGTGCGTAAGAACGAAATCGTAACTTACGTTTGTCACTATTGTATACGTCGACAATACTTGTGACGGTGGTCAGCGTCTACAATCTGTGTATTGTCGCAAGTTATTTTTTGGAACTGCTTGTGACGTCGCATGTTTTACCGTAACATTGTAGACGTATCGCCTTACAGCTTGTGCCGTTCCACGGTTTGAAGAAGATGTGCTTTGCCTTTGCGTCTCTTGTCCGCTCGACGTGAAATGGCATCAGAATTTCAAGACCTTTGCGAAAAAAATATCCGTACCGGGCAAAAATGGACAAAACAAAACAAATTGTGTAATTTTTGTCGCCGTATTGGATGCAAACGGACGGAACATAGCAAATTCTTTACTTTTCTTTGTCGCTGGAAATTGTTTGTATTTTTTTGAACAATACGGCACATGCAAACATGTGTTTCTATTTGTTTATCGAAAATACCTAGTTTTAAATCACACCGCCGATGTGTTTTAAAGATAAGTTTGAAGTTAACGTTTTTTGTCTTGGCCGTGGGTCGAAAAGCAAAAGACGACAAATTTCCGCACATCTTAACTTCGAGGGTGACGCAAATTGTACTCTACAAATTTGGGATTCCTTTGTACAGTTGCAACTTAGGCAGTACGGCGCTAAGTTTTACAAAAAAACAACAGAAAAAAACCCTTACTTATGCACATGGGGATATCCCTTTACTCACAGTCCGTGAGTTTTGTGTGGCCGACATTACATCATAAAAGCATGCTAATAAGTTAAAACATTGCAATAATCTAAATCGATAAACCCTAATTGTTAATTAGGAAAACCACAAAAAAATGCACAGAAGGATTCACTGTCAAAAATTGACATGTTGCCGTCAAAAGTCTTCACTCTCTCTCTGGACCGAAGAGTCTAATCATTGGTGCTTCGACCTCGTCCGATTGGAGCATTTCCCTAGACCCGTGTCGTTTTCCGAAAATCGCCACCCAATAACTCGAAACGCTAAATTCGTCGTCTCTCCCAATATTCGTTGGTTTACCGAAAGTCCAATCCAATTTAAAAATAGGAAAACCATCTTGTGGCAATAAAAAATTGTTTTTTAAAACCGCCATTGGACATGATTTAGTAAGTGACATGGTGCAAAATGAGGTTGCAGAAGAAGAAAATTCACAAATCTAAGTACACCGTGAATCGCTATTACTATTAATATTTTTAAGTGTCTTAAAACATTTTTTTGGTAAGGATCGCTAAAGTGCTCACAAAAGAAAATTCACAAATCTAAGTACACTGTGAATCGCTATTACTGTTAATATTTTTAAGTCTCTTAAAACATTTTTCTGGTAAGGATCGCTAAAGTGCTCATAGAGATGAAGCAATATTACAACATAAGCTTAAATACACATTCTTTCAAATACAAAGCACTCAGAGCTTATAAAAAATCATATCGGCCAAATATCAACACATTAGGCCGATGCTTTTCAATACAAACTCTCTTCCTCATAGTTTTTCTTTCACTAACATTTATCGTACTTGTTACACTTCCTCCTTCTTTCATTCTTATTATCTCCCTACATTATGATGCGATATGTCTCTCATTTAGACACATGATGCATCTCCTACAGAATGCATAGAAAACTGATTGAAACTTTGACTAATATACCTTCCTATGACCGACAACTAACAACCAGCGAAGACAACTAAAGATAAACACAAGGATGCCGAACTACACAGGTGGACGTGCGCCTAACAAGACATTCAAACGGCGAAACATAATGACATGCACTAAAACGAACACGACAATATAAGTCTTACACACTAAATTTCTTACATGCCGTACAGTAACGAACAACACCCAAGATGTAATTGTAACCTAAACAAACTAACGTTACGACAACTTCAACCAAATCTAAACTAGTCCAACGCCAACTGAAACAAAACATCACAACAATTGAAACTGCAACACAACAGAAATACAAAACAAATTGAACCAAAACAGTATTTCGGCTCATTAGACGATTCTCTCAATAAGGGTCGAGTTCCATCAGTCGAAAAGTGGGGTAGTTTACAAAAATCTACGACTTTCCGTACCAAACCGTACCGCTTATTTTGTTTTTATACGCGAAAGAACATTACAGTGAATCTTGCCAATACTCTCCGAAGGTCTGGGAGGTAACACTAACCATCGAATATTCATCCGCGAGGCGTTCGCTTCATTTTTCTCTGTACCTGACAATGTACCTGTATGAGGTGGGTTGGCAGCTACAAAAAAATAAATCGCTACACGCTGGATGATTAAGCTACGTGTCACAATGGACAACCAATGAAAATTGACAAAATTTGCATATGGTATGTACCTTTCAAAATGCAGCTGAAAAAAATATTAATCTCAAAACGGTGCTTCGTCGCGCTATTTCTGGCAATGCTCTTTCGTCACACTATTCTCGGTAAAGGATTTTTGTCATGTTGGAAAATAAATACTCTAAAAATAGAGCTTGCGTAGAAGACTGGCGTTTACATTTAGTACAAACGTTCGGTCGTATTATGACTTGGTACGCAAGTACATGGTACGTAAGTGAAGATTTGAAGTGAATTTTGTCGGTGTGAAAAATTTGAAGGATATTCAATATCGGATTGTAGCTTACGTGGTGCCACTCAATGTATAATACGTGGTTTAGAAACTTTTCGTGATGGAACATCAACTCCAGTCAACCCGGCCTATAGAGTTGCCCATACGATTATTGAAATGACTGATGGAACTTGACCCTAATCCTAACATTTTTCCCTTTAAAATAATCTATGATTGTGGATTTGACGGTTTCGATTGAAAGATAAGATTCTCATCTTCTGATTGGCTGTCTGAAAGTGAAAATTAGACAGGTGTGTATACAGTTAAGATGTTTTAAGTGGCAAAAAAATTATAAACACTAATAGCGATACACGGTGTACTTTTTTGTAAATTATATAACTTATGTAAACAGTTACGTTGTTGTGTTGTTTTACGCTGAGAAATCTATTAACCACGTTAATTTACAAAGTTATGTTAAAAGGCTCATTGGTTGAAAGGAAGAAAACGTTTAAACGAATAATGTTCTTATACTAAAGGAATTTATAAAACTATTACTCCCCAAAAATATTATTTGATGAGACGAGTACTCTCTTAACATAAAATTTGCCACAAGTTAATTTGAATTTCTTGTGCTCCACAATACAAATGGTGGCGAAGAACTGCCACCAAACCATCAAAATAAGACATGGCCACAAAACCATGATTGAAAAAAATAATACACAAGAACATTAGTTTTATTTCCATATCTAAAGTAAAATTAATAGTAGGCAAGATTCTTACGTGAACTCCACTGCGTATCGGTATTAGCGTCGATGGTTTTTTTCACCACTTTAATCAACTTTTCTTTGTGCACACGTGCCCAATTTACGATTGGAGACTGCCACCTAGAATGTAAGATCATCATTACCTTTCTAATAGAACCGCCGCATTCAACATTCGACACGTGTGCACAAGAAAAAATGTTTTTTGTGGCAAAAAACAAAGATTAACATTAAAAAATGATTACGCGATGTATTTACCCTTATTTGGTTAACTATTGATATAATTATTACTGGTTAGTTATTATTAATTGGTTCACCATTTGCCAAACTTTGTGTGGTGTAACTTGACATAGAATTTGAATCTGGTGTGAGTCACATTAACAAATGGAGCTCGACGTGAGATAACTTTCTCTTTTATTTTTCTAGTATACCTCAGATTTCCATTATATATGAACCTTCTAAGGTAATGTACAAAGTCGTCTTCAGTTTTTTCATTTATATCTATATTGCTTTAGGGACGACTTAGGGGTATAGAATCTATGAAATTTTTTGAGTTTAAAGTAATAGGCTATCCTGTTGTTCGCTAAATCATTTAAAATTCAGACCACCAGTTTTTACGGAAGTATATTATCAAATGGAGTATTTCCACAAAAAATTGGGTCACGTTAAGAATCTCTTGTGGCTATTTAATTTCAATGAAACTTTACTTGACGATTGTAGAACAAAATAGGCCCAACACAAGGTAGGGTGAAGAAATACATATAATAGAGTGGATGTGTGTTGACACAATCCGCCTGCCTAGCACTATTATACATCACACCTAATTGAAGCCACAGTAACTGCGGTGATTTGTCATGTCCGCACTAAGAGTTTGTCCCTAATAGAGTTTTTTTTATGAGCAAATTTTTAACCGGAATTCGTCAATTCTATTCCACGTCCTTGACGTGACAACTGTCCCGATTCCAGTGTCTTCCACACCAAATTTTAATTTTGTGGTTCGACGCTGAGCGATAGTCAACAACACTACATTTATTGTCTCTAAATGAACGCTTCACAATAAGAAAAGTATCCCACTTCACACTTTTAATCATCAAATGCATTGATAATCATGAAGTTCTTGTGCTTGTGTTTTTCATCACGACAATTCCTCCAATTGACAATCAGACATTCCTCCAATTGACCAAACTTGCAATTACAATTTTTCAATTTAAAATTTACAACTCTGTGGGAAAATTATAAAGAAACAAATTTAGTAATTACGTCCAAATGACCAATCACGTGCGAGTGGTCTAGTGGTGGAACAGTTCACTGCCACGGTACAGACTCGGGTTCGGTTCCCGGCTGGCTCAACAATTTCAACATTCTACACTCTCACACCCATGAACCATGTTGTAGCAATAAATACTGAACGTATATTAGAGTTGCTATCACCCGTTCGAATTAAATCGCAGACGGTTTTATTTTCGTTTCAGCGGCAGTTGCAACCTACATATTTTTCTGAATTAACTACATATTTTTCTGAATTGAAACGTACATATTTGAAACTTGCTGAACACATTGGAAGAAAAATATATTTGACCCATTTATTGACGTTTTTTGCTAACATGGTTAAATTTGGTAGCAGCGATGAGTTTCAAGCCACGTTTTCTAAAAAGAAGCGAAGGAAGAGTAACAAAAAGAAGAGAGAAAAAAATAGAGAGAGAGAAAAGGTCCATTGTAGGGTTGAAAAATGATGCACAATTAGATCCAAAGACAAAGTTCAAGCTTATGTAATACAATTTTTCCCAAAAAAGAAGCTCCGACTGTTGGACTTCGTAAAAGTTCAATTCTTTTATTTGATCTCCAAATATAACAGATCCCAAATTACTGATCGTAAAACACTACAAACGATCCGCCAAAAATACAAATCATATATACCAATTTAAAAAACAAAACAATAATATGATATAGAAAGTACAAAAGCACGAAAAGCACGCTAAAAAAAGAGGTTTAATTTACCGTTTTTGTTATACCTAAAGCACCCAAACTCTCGAGAATTATCATAAGATAAATAAATGCTTGATAAAAATCCTTTATTGATAATTTTATACATGTGCCACAAAATGTCCATTAAAGCCACACTAATTGGGGTGTTTATATAAAAATATTTTGCCAATCGCAGGATTTTCACTCAATGTGACAATTTTGGAAAGATAACAGAAAAATGTGTGGATTTAGAAAAACAAAAAAAAAAAAAATATCCTTTCTAATCATGTTGCATGGTATTAATTAAAAAGGTCCAGATAAATTTAAGTGGACTGGGCCTATTGAAGAAATCCAAACTTATTATGTGCAATGTTCACCTAATCATAACACTTCCCATCGCTATTAGAGTTTATCACTCTATATTTCCAGTGCTTTTTTTTTTACCCAAAAACCATAAATTGGCTTAGAAACATTATTTAGATCACTAGCCCACCATGAAGCACGTGGCACAAAGAATTTACTTTCGTTAACTCTAATAAAATGTTAACACTCATAATTCAGTAATGCTGTGTAAATCGGCGGTGTAGTTACAGTGTTGGTTCACCTAATCCACACTAATTATGGTGTTGGTGTTCAACAATTACCCACACCGATGGAGACCGACAACCACCCTGGTGATGATTTTATAAGTCCACATTAATAACGGTGGGTTGCATTTTCACCCGTATCGTTACACGACAGGAATGTTGGGATTTTTTTGTAAAATGTCCATGGATTCCACAAGCGCGGGAACCAATTCCAAAAAAAAATGGTAAATTTTTTTACCATAATAATGGGCAAAATTGACACATTCTTTGAAGAAGACAACCTTGGTATCTGGTTGAAAGTTGTACAACTCGTAAATAAAAAGAAATTGGAAAAGGAAAAGATCCCCTAAAAAAAAAACGGAGAAAGTAAATACATAAACAAGATTTTTTCTTATGTTTGAAAGATGGGGACATTTGTCAAAAAGGATTATAACCTTACACTTTTCTTGACTTATTTAACATTTGGCATCCAATCAAGTGTTATATAGACCATTTTACCAAAATTAATATGGTAACATCTTAATAATATTAACATTTGCTACCATGTTCGAAAATGAATACAACAACTCGCCAACGTTGTTTCTACGTGCGAGAATCCTCATATCTTTTTCTTGTTTTTGTTGTATAGTTTTTTTTTCCGAGGGAGAAAAGGAGGGTAAAAAAGGTAAAAACAAACTCGAAACGTTCTGAACAGTAATTAAAAAAAAAACTCACATACAAAAAAACTGAAATAACAGAAAAAAAATTGTCATCTCGGCTGGAGAATGTGTGTCCCAAGCGCACCCTCCTCGATCAAAATGAAACATTATATTCATAGAGTAGCCAAAATTGTTGGCATAAACCGAATGTTAAACATAAACTTGTCCTCCCATAGCCACTCGTTCCTCCGATTCATTTTTCCATTTGTCCTTTTCCCCCAACATATTGTTACTCTAACATGCATCAATTTTTTCTAGAAAACGTCCCAAACAAGGTTGAAATTCCGGACATATACCCCCATTGCATCTTGAAGTAAGAAAATCCGTACGATTACTACATCTTTTACTAAAAAAAGAAGGCTTCAGATCCACTCTCTTTAAGGTCAATCCCAGAGTTTCGATCCTTATAGCACCCGATCTCTTGCTTGTTGAGATTCAAAAAAAGAGGCAATAAGATCGATCAATTAGAAAACACGAAGCTAAAGAAAACAATTCTCTATGTTTAAAAAACAAGCTTAATTAATGAACAAGGAAGAAGATAAATTAATAACACGACAAATTAAGCACTGGAATTTTATGGGCTCCATTGCCACACAGAATTTGCAGATCAAAATAAGCTAATCTAGATAGTGCCGAATCCAAGTTTATATAAACCCAAATGATTGACCCCCTTGACAATCAGAATCCCATTAGAGCTTCACCCTTGTGAAATAAGATTTTTTGTGTGCTCAATTCCACCACAGTATGCAAAGTTAGAATATGAGATTTGGACACATTCACCCACTTTGACTTTCCCTTAGAAATGAAGCCACCCTGGCAGGCAATAACTCTGACTGTCTTAAACCTTGTTTAGCCTGGACTCCCTTGAGTCGGCAGCAAAAAAAATCACTGAAAATGGTTAAGTAAATTGATTTTTATGGCTGGCCTAAGTTTGCCTTTTATACAAGATGCTCTCTGGGAGAGGCGGCTACCTACCCAAAATATTATAAGTCCTAAACCTCTCTCTAAACCCCCTAGTACTGAGGTACTAACCAATCACAAGACTGTACTGTACAATAAAGTACCGATGTCAGAGTACTTTCTGTACGGACAATGTACGACGTCGCCATAATGCGACATTTGTCATATCCAGATTTTTTGTCTTCCGTTCCGAATATTCCGTAAACCCGTATGATGTTGCCACGTGTCATCTAAAGTGGCGGAGTCCGCACCCCGCCAAATTGTCCTTTCCGCGAAGCCGACGCTAACCACGGCCGTCCGATTTATATCTGTATTTAATACGGACCGTCGAAATCCCCTAAACCTTTCATTAAATATTCCTCTTCTCCCTTATCCTTTAAAACCCCCTCTAGATTTATTTCTCCCCTTTCCTCGGAGTCCGTTGTAGTCTCCCCTTTCGACCAGTTTTCTGTTTCCAAAATATCTATAAAAATATCCTCAATATTTTGATTTTTCCCTTTTTCACTCATGGACCCTAAATTTGACATTCTCATCTCTAAGTCAAACACTCTACACTCCTTGACATCCTCAAGTACCTCCTCTCTCTTTACTTCCCTTATACCTCCAAAAGCACATTGTTGCTTTCGTGGAATTTCTGTGTGCTTTTCTCTCTTCTCTATTCTACCGATGTGAAGATGCTCCAAAATTTCTTCATACTCTTTCTCCTTTTCCCCTTCTTCCTCCTCATTCACATACCAACTTCTAAGTTCTTCCAAACAAAGACACTCCTCCATATAGTGACCCGGTTTCCTACAAGCGAAGCAAACCCCCTTTTTTAAAGCTCCCCTTTCTTTTCCTCTCCCTCTCTTTCCACCGAAGTCTCGATAAGGTTTACCTTTGTCATTCTTCCTCTCATCACGCTTCCGCTCGTCACCGCCATTCCTCACATCACGCTTCCGTAAGTCACCACCAACTGTAAATGCAGTCACCCTGTCACTTCCCTGACGAAGCTCCAAAGTGCTTTCCCTCACAAAAATTATCCCTATGGTAATGCTCCAAGTCCACGAGGAGCCATCCATTTCCTGTATACGGTAAATGATGTCTTCGTACTCATCTGGAAGCTTCATGATTAGTGTATTAATCTTTCTCTCCTTAGATTCTACATATCTCGCACTAGCAAGCTTAACATATAATGCAGCAATATCATTGCAAAACTCTATCATGCTACGGCCTTTATAAACATAGGCCTCTATTTCTTGTTTAACTAATTGCTGCCTCTGTATAGTTTTAGTCTTATAAACCTAAATTAGTGATTCCCAGATTTCCGAAGACTATGATATATTTAAAAGAGGGATAGCTATGGACTTAGACACATATATAAGTATGAGATGTTTTGCTTTAGTTATTTAATATTCCCAAATTTTTCTATCATTTTCTTCACTTTTTGGTTCAGTTATAACCTCCACAAGTGGAACCATAGCAGAGAACCTAGCTCCCTTCACCATAGGTGTTCGTTTATCCTTCTCTTTTTTTCCCCGATCCATGGTAATGATTTTCCTTTCACCTTCCGTTGCATCCTTACTCCGATTGGTTTTCTGGAAAGCCCCATATGATTCTCCATAGTGAGTTCCTCCAAAGCCCGGTGGTGGACACCTCACTTGTCCTGAAACAATTCCCCATAAGTGCTTTTCGAAAAGCAATCCCTCCATTGTGAACTCCCAATAAGTGAAATATGTTCCATCAAACATGGGCACCCTAGATGGTGGGCCCATTACCTGAAATTATATGGGCTCCATTGCCACATAGAATTCGCATATCAAAATAAGCTAATGTAGATAGTGCTCACTTCAAGTTTATATAAACCGAAATGATTAACCCCTTGACAATCAAAACCCCATTACAGCTTCACCCCTGTGAAATAAGACTTTATGTGTGTTCAATTCCACCACAGAATGCAAAGTTAGAATATGAGATTTGGACACATTCACCCACTTTGACTTTCCCTTAGAAATACAGCCACTCTGGCAGGCAATAACTCTAAATGACTAGACCCTAGTGTAGCCTGGACTCCCCAGAGTCGGCAGCAAAAAGAATCACTGAAAATGGTTAAGTAAATTATTTTTTATGGCTGGCCAAAGTTTGCCTTTTATACAAGATGCTCCCTAGGAGAGGCGGCTACCTACCCAAAATATTCTAAGTCCTAAACCCCTCTCTAAACCCACTAGTATTGAGGTATTGACCAATCACAAGACTGTACCGTACAATAAAGTACATATGTCGGAGTACTTTTTGTACGGACGGTGTACGGCGTCACCATAATGCGACATTTGTCACATCTATATTTTTTGTCTTCCATTCCGAAGATTCTATAAACCGTACTATGTTGCCACGTAACATCTAAAGTGGCGGAGTCCGCAAACCGCCAAATTGTCCTTTGCGGGAAGCCGGCGCTAACCACGGCCGTCCGATTTATATCGGTATTTAAAATGGACCGTTGAAACAAATGTCCGTACTATTTGTTTTGTTCCGTACTAATAGTAAAACTGTTTTTATGCCCTATAAAATGTAATCTAGTTAAATGGAAAAACCTACGTGTATATGTTTAAATACGTATCAAACCGAATATACCTTAGCACTAGTCCTACACTAAACGGACAAAGCTACCGGCTACGGGTGACTTGACGAACTGCAGGTACCAAGATCAATTTTCGGGTCCGTAAAGTACCTTTTGGTAAATCTACCTAATTCCCCCCTTGTCTTCTCTAGTGAGCTTAGGCAGCCATGGCTCTAGCTGCTTATCCAGCCTTCAGTGACTACAACAAGTATGGGGGCTTGGAGAGGGGAGTAAGAGGCAAACTGCCTCGGCAATTTTCTATCCTAATATAGACCTAGAAAAACCCCAAAAATCAACAGTTTCATTGAGTTTTTCACTCCATTCCTTGTATTGGTTAAAATATTCCAGAGCCTCTGATTTGTTTTTAAAAAAAAACACCCTTGGGTACCGAGACGAATCATCGATGATGGTCATCATAAATCTTTTCCTCTTGATGATGGCACTTTATTCGGTTCCCAAATATCCGTGGGTAGCAAATCTAAAACCTTTTCTTTAATATAGGTGGCGGTTTGTTGAAAAGGTAATCGGCGTGCTTTTCCTTCAGCATAGAACTCTGATGATCTCCATAGGTTCTCAAAGTAGGTAGCTCACACGAAGCCTCTAAGATAACCCTGTCCCCTTTGTTTTTCAGCAAGAATAACTTCCAACCTGGCATACAAAAACTCTGACCACCCCTACCCTTGTGAACGCAAGACTCCCTTGAGTCGATACCAAAAATAATCTCTGAATTTTCTCCCCTGACGAGTAAGTTATGGAGGGTAAAAGTTGACATTTGGTATAGAAGCTCTCTAGGAGAGAGGGTCATATCTACCAAATTTTCCTAAGTCCTATCTCTCTCTAAAACTCTATCTACTGAAGTACGATACTAATCAAAATACTGTGTCGTATAGAAATGTACAGGTGTCGGTGTACTTTCTGTACGACCATTGTTCGACATGGCCAACTAGTCGAAACATATCATATCTGGATTTGTTCCTGTAATCTTAGAGATGTCGTAATCGAATGTGGGCGCGCCACGTATCAATCAATGTGGCGGTGACCGAGAACCGCCAAAATCTTATTCCGCGATCTCGTCATCCTTCGCGGTCGTCTGATCAATACCGGGTTTTAATCGCAGCTGTCATAAATTGTTGCGCGATATTTGTTTCGCTTTTGAAACAAAATGCGCGATATCAATTTCGGAATCGTACCTACTCTGTACTTTACAAAACTGTATCAATGAACGACGTCTATGGTTTATGTTAATTGATTTAGTTCATGCCTAACAGTTTATATATTTGTCAAACCCTATATGTCTCAACACCGATCCTAGACTTGTATGATAAAGCTAACCGGTACCGGCTAGCTTGACAGGCGATAGGTACCAAGATCAAATCATGGGTCTGTCAAGTACCCTTTTAGTAAATCTACTAAAACATATGATGGTCTCTCTCTAGATCTATCTCTGGATAACACAGGCAGCCAACAACCTATTTTATGCATTCAATTTTAGACCTATAAAATACTAAATACCCATTAATTTCTACAGAGCACATCCACCACAATCACTTAGATTCTCATTCACATCAAAATGAATCCCTTCCACTACCCCTATCTTTTTCATCTCTTTTAACTTATATAATTTACATGCCTAAGCCTCTTATGCCACAACATTATATCATGAACACCAACATAGTAAAGTTTTTCTTTTCATTGCTTAAAATCAGCCTAAACATCCTTTGCCTTCCTTTTTCTGCAGTGAAATAAATTTCTTAATTTCTTCTTCAAAACTAGCACTAAAAACTCCTTTCCTAGTGATAGTGCCAAAACCCTTATCATCTAACACATAAGTAGAGATGAGGTTTTTGTTCAACTCCGGAATAAACATCACATTTGAGAATATAACAATGGATGTCTTTTCTTCCACTAACACTTTTATATCTACCGATCCTACAAAAAAAATAGTGACTATCCTCCCATCCCCATACTCTATCTCTACAGTGGGAATCTTTTTCATTTTTGTGAACATGTGTTTGTTCTTACATATGTGCATGGAGGCACCTGAGTCCACTATCCAACCTTTTTCACCATTCAATCCACCAAAAGCATATTTTTGCTTCCATGGAATTTCGGCCTCAGTATTTCCCTCTTACTCCTCATCCAACAACAGCTCATCGTCCTCGTCCTCGGATTCCTCCTCAAGTACCTGCGTCACAAGGGCCTTTTTTTTTCCTCTCGGAGATCCAACGATCCACCCCTCGTTTAACCAAAGTTCATTTAGCTTAGAGCACTCAGCCATATAGTGCCCTAGTTTCTTGCAAAAATGACGCAACCCGTTGGGAGCTCTCGGTCCCGACTCATCGAACTGATTTTTTTGTCCTCCTCCTTTATAGTTTCCAACTTGCTTTTTGGGATCCTTGTTCGTTTAATCGATCTCAGTTTCCAAAGCTTGTCCATTCTTTCTTCCCCTCCTGATCTCTATTGTATTCTCTAGAACGAGAATCATTTCTACCACAAAATTCCAAATCCACCTAGAGTCCTACAAATCGTACACACGGTTGACTATGTTATCGTAGTCATCGGGTAACTTCATGATCAAGCAGTTAACCTTTTCCTTTTCAGTTTCTACTTTTCCAGCACTCTTTAGCTCCATGAAAATTGTGAGCTCATCACAAAAATCCAACATCTTCCCCCCCTTGTATACATATGCATCTATTTTCTGATCACCAAACTGTTGTTGCTGAATTTTACCACTTCGTTGCATCTTTATGAGAGCCACCCATAGATTGGATGCATTTTCTTTCTGTAAATGAGGAGATGCAAGTGTTTGAGTACGATGACGGAGTATGAAGTGTTATGCCGCCATGTTAGTGTAATCCCATGTATCAATATCACTATCCTCGTTCCTCGAAACAGATTACAAGAAAGCCGATCCGGTTTCTATATGTGTTGCGATCGTTGTGATTGTCTCCTTTTCTTTCCCTTTGTCCAACAAAATGCTCTCCCCTTCCTCATTTTCGTAAGGTGTGGATGGATAAGCCATTTTGGTAAACCTGGTCCCTGCAAACCCTTGATAGATATCTAGGCTGGATAGACGTCTCACTCCTCCACTAACTATCCCCCAAAATATTTTCTCACATAGAGCTCTTATCATCATACTTTCCCATTATATAAAGCCAGTTTCATAAAATATGGGCACTCTAGAGGGTGGGCCCATAACATGTAACTCTGAGACCTCCATTGGTCCTCAAAGTAGGCAGCTCACATAAAGCCCCTAAGATAACCTTGACCCCTTTGTGTTTTAGCAAAAATAACGGCCACCCTAGCAGACAATAACTCTAACCACTTTCACCCCTATAAAGAGAAGACTTCGCTGAGTTGATAACAAAAAAAATCTTCGAATTTGCTCCCCTGAGCAGTTAATTATAAAGGGTCAAAGATGACCTATTTGCACAAAAGCATTGTGGGAGAGAGGCTGCCTACCTCAAATTTTACTAAGTCTAAAACCCCTCTCTAATACCTCTACTACTACACCACCAATCGTTATTAGCGTGTAAGTTTATTTAGCATATACGAATAATTAGCGTTGTTTACGCTAATTGGAAATTTTTGAAGAAATCGTCTATTCTAATTATGAATTAGGGTTTTTTTAAATAGTGTGGATAATTCTATTTGAGAATAAAAAAAAAAAGCGAGACGGAATTAGCGTACACAACGCTAAAAACGATTGGCGTTGTAGTGTATGGCACCAATCAAAAGAATCTGTCGTACAGAAAGGTAGTGGTGTTGAATTACTTTTCGTACGGCCATTGTATAGCATGGCCAAACAGGTGACGCCTGCCACATCCTCACTCGCTCTAGAATTCTACGGAGATGCTCCAAACAAATGAGATATCGCCACGTGTTCTTTGGTATGGTGGCGACCGAAAACTGCCAAAAAGTCCACTTGATATCAGTTGTCATCGTGGTTCTCTGATTAGAACCATCTTTTAACTACGTCCGTCAAAACAAATGTTCGATATTTTTGTTTCGTGCGGTATTTTAATCCATACTATACATAACCAATTCGATGTTATACAAATCCGTTAATTTTGTTAAATGAAATTCCTAACTTATTTTTGTTAAGGTAGTTATCCTACCCTATATATCTCAGCACTGGCCAAAGACTATAAGACAAAGCTAACGCTAATTTGACGGACGACATGTACTAGGATCAAATTCTGGGTCCGTCAATCCTTTTGGTAAATCTTCCAAAGGTCCGCTGTCTGTCTCTCTAATAAGCTTAGGCAGCCATGGTTCTAACTCCCTTTTTAGCCTTCAGTGACTAAGACAAGTGTAGGGGCTTGAGAGAGGAGTTAGAAGCAGATTGCCTTTGCTATTTTCTTTTCTTTATTTTACAAGTTTTAAATCTAAAAAATACCAAAAGAAAACATTAATTTCTACACTAATTACTTAACCGGGTTATTTATTGAGTTAGGGAGTGTCCGGAAAAGTGAGACGGAGAAAAAAAAGGTGAATTACTCTGTTAATGAAACTTCCACATGATTATGAAAATAATTTTAACATGGTTTTTGAATTGTCAAAACATCGATGGATCTGAAACTCCGTTGATTGAATGATTTTGGTTCGACAAAGTACAATTAAGATCCAGAGAGGAGGGAAACATTAGCTGCTGGAACTAACTAGAGGGATAAGGATTCCAATAAACCTTATGGCAACTTTGGTGGAGGAGGAAGAGCAAAACAATCGAACGAATCTGGATAAAGGCCTCCGATGGGGCTTTGTGACTTTTATAAGAAGCCGGGACATTACATGGCGGAATGTACTAAATTGACGGAGCTAAGATTGAAGGAGGGGCGGATTAGTAAATCAGAGGCAGGAAAGAAAAAGGCATTTGTTGCAACACAAGTCATGGGAGAGGATTCCGATGAGGACAATGGAGAACTTCTCCTAAACAAGCAGCCGGAGGTGAAAGCTGAGCTGGGGATTCCAAGGAGGCACAAGTGTGCTTTCGGTGGAGTAAAAAAAACTCATGAAGAAGGATGGATTATTGATTCAGGTGCCTCAATGCATATGTGTAGAGAAAAACAATTGTTTACCAAAATGAGAAAAATCCTTACTGTACAGATAGAGTATGGGGATGGGAGAATAGTAACCACTAGTTTAGTGGGATATATGGATCTGAAAGTCATGGTTGATGGTAAGACATATATAGTCAGTGTCTTTGATGTTATATTTATTCCAGAGGTGAACAAAAATCTTATCTCTACGTCGGTCTTAGATGATAAGGGTTTTGAGACTATACTAAAAAATGAGTCTTTATTGCTAGCTATGAGAATGAAGTGTAATTAACAACTGAAAAGGGTAACCAATGAATGTTGAGGTTGAATTTGAGTAATGGAAAGATAGGGGTTTACTATGCCGGTGTAAGTGACTTATTGATTAGGCATAAAAGATTGGGGTATGTGCATCTAGATAGATTGAAAGAAATGAAAAAAAGGGTGTAGTTGAGGGAACTCATTTTGGAGATAATGAGACCTTGGATGACTGTTGTGGATGTGCTCAAGGGAAGGCCCACAGATTGCCTTTCCCAAAAACCGCATTATAAAAAGGTGAAAATGTCTTAAATCTAGTTCATACTCACATATAGGGATCGACGAAAGTGCCATCAATTGGAGGGAAAAGATTTATACTTAGTATCACTGATGATTGGTCTAGATACTCTAGAGTATATTTTTTAAAAAACAAATTTGAGGCTTCGACTTATATTAAAGAGTATAAACCAGAAAGCTTTGGGACACATGAGGAGAGTGATTGTTTATTTGGGAATAGAGACCTCTAATGAGTTTGAGGATTTTTTGAAAGAAAAGGTTTCAAAAGACTGTTACAAAAAAGGAACAAAATGGTGTGTAGAGACTAAATCGGACATTATGTGATATTCACCTTAATATGTTATCGGATAAAAGGAAAAGTAAAAGCTTTTGGGAAAAACCTTCGAATTGTGCTAACTATCTTAAAAATAGAGTCCTTACCTCAGTAGTAAAAAGACAAACACCTTATAAAAGATGGATCGGGAGAAAACCTAATATTTCACACCTAAAGGTTTTCGAAAGTCCAGTGTTTAATCTAAACACATAAAAATATGATTGGAAGTTAGATGCAAGTGGAAAGCCGCAATACCTATTTGGATATGATGAAAATGTAAAGGAATAAAGTGCAACTTTGAGATCTCCATAGGTCCTCAAAGTAGGCAGCTCATACGAAGCCTCTAGGATAACCCTGACCCCTTGGTGTTTCAGTATGAATAACTGTCACCCTCACGGACAAAAAATAATACCATCTTCACCCTTGTCAAGGCAAGACTCTCTTGAGAGTATAGCAAAAAGAATCTTTGAATTTGCTACCCTGAACAATAAGTTACAGGTGGTCAAAAATGACTTTTATATTTACAAGCTCTCTTAGAGAGAGGTACCTAAATATCACTAAATCTTGGTATGCCTACTCATGGCTACCTACTACTAAACCCTAGTCCAATAGGAACATTATATAGTACAAGAAGGTACAATGGGCGATGTATTTATTATATGTCTATTGTACGATATAGTCTACAAGGTAACACCTCTCAAATTAGGAGCCATGGCTCCTCCGCCCATCTTCTCCGGTATCTAATAATGCGGCGCCACGTGGCACCGCGTGACGCTATCTCCGAATACCGCCAAAAGCTCACTTCGGGTGGCGGCTACAATGGTGGTCGTCCAAATCAAAACATATTTTACACGGTTCAGATTCGCGTACGTCTATGAATTGTTCCTCTTCGTTAGTTTGGTGTTAATTAGCCGTTGCGTTAATGTTTATATATCTTTGAAATCCGTCACGTGTATCGTTTCGTAGCGCCCTAATGGTTTTGGCTATATAGAATTTAGAGGTCGCAGGTTCAAATCCCAACTTAGGCAACATTTTGGTAAAATATCATTTACTTCAAAGTTTGCCACTTTCTAAATAAGGCGGCAACCACGGCGTGCCTTTGATCCTCACTCTCTCTCTTTAAAGAATAACTAAAATAGAGAGGTGAAATATTAATTACCTCTTTTCAACAACAACAACATGTCTCTCTTTGGACATCATAGACAGCCATGGCTCTAGCTCCCTCCTCAACATTGAATGACTGCGACAAGTGTGGGAGTTGACGATAGGAGTTAGAGGCAAACTGCCTCAGCTTATTTTTTTCATTTCATTATTGACCTAGAAAATACTAAAACAATCATTAATTTTTACACTCCACTTATTTTCTAGTCATTCTTTAATTTCAGACCGCATTTCTCTTTGCAGAAAATTACCGTCAGGGAAGGCACAAGTTTGGTCTGCTTGTTTGCTATCATCTCGCTAACTAGTCTATACTCTAAACTGATTATTTTGTTTTCTACCTTCTCTCTAACAAAGCTAAGTCTTATGTATATGTGATCGGCTTTAAAATGATGTTTAGGATTGGCAGCAATAGCGATTGCTACTTGATTATCACAAAAATATTTATGCACACCACTCTTAAGGTGACCAAGCTCACCAAGCAAAGACTTGACTCACATCAATTCTTTTACAGCAGAGCAAGAAGCCATATACTCAACCTCCATGGTGGACTGAGCAATAACCTTTTGTTGTTTACTACTCTAGCAACAAACTCCCTCACCCACATACAATACTTATCTGGAAGTACATCTCCTCATTGGAGCATCGCCATAACTGGCATCACTCCAAGTAGTGATGTCACTATTCCCTCCACCCAAATGCAGCCATAGATCCCTAATTCCTATCAAATATCTAAGGACTCTCTTAGCTACCTCCCAATCTCTCTTAGTGGGAGCATTTAGACTTCTACCAGCACTCCTACACCTGCAATCGAATCCGGCCGGGAACAAGTCATAAAATAGATTAGGCTTCCCACTACTTGTCTGTAAGGAATAGTCTGCATGAACTTATATTCTTCCGAACCTAATTCCTCGTCTAAGATTATGACTTATTCTTCCACACTCCTATCACTTCCCTTATTCAACTCCATTGGAGTTGTACAACTATTAGCCTAATCCATCTGAAACTTTTCCAACATGGTCCCTATTGCTTCTTTTTTAGTTAGTCTTATAATTTTTCTTTCTCGGTATATATCTACTTGAATTCCCAAAATATATTTTGCCTCCCCCATATCCTTCATCTCAAATCTCCCCTTAAGATGAGTTTTCAGTTTATTAATTTTTTCCATTTATTTACTTAGAACAAGCAAATCATCAACATAAATTGCAATAAAAATAATACCTTCATCATCTTCAAAAACATAGATTGAGTGATCTGAGCTCATCCGGATATATCCCAGACCGGTAAAAAACTCATCAAGTTTCTTATTCCACTGTCAAGGCGTCTGTTTCAAACCATAAAGAGATTTAATCAGCCGGCATATCTTACTCTCCTCTCCTTGCTCCACAAATCCTTCGGGTTGTCGCATAAAGATCTCCTCTTCGAATTCTCCATGCAAAAAGGTTGTCTTGATGTCCATCTGGTGCACCTCCATGTCTTCCGCTGATGTCGAACTGCGAATTCTGCGGATGGAGGGAAATCTGACGACTGAGGCAAAGGTTTCCTCGTAGTCGATTCCCTCTTTCTGTGTGAATCCTTTAGCCATTAACCGAGCATTCTAACACTTAATGGTGTTATCTAGGTTTAGTTTTAATTTGAACACCGACTTATAAACGATTGGTTTTCGATTAGGTGGACAAATCCACTAGCTTCCAAGTATTGGCTGCCATAATTGAGGCCATATCTTTATTGATGGTTGTCTTCCACCGGTTCTTTTCTGGACAATTCATCGCCTCTCCATAAGTCTGAGGTTCATCCAGATGAGATAGTTTTGATTCCTTGTTATTAACCTGTTTTTCTTGCAACCTTTTGCTACTTCTCTTTTCTCCCTCAAAATATGTCGTCGGAATAGATGGTTCCCGTGGGTTCTTTCGAACAATCTCAGCTTCTCCCCTGTCCCTCGATTCTACATCAATTTCCACCACGTCTTCTGTTTCGGGTAGAGTTGTCTCTAGAATTTCCACGACTTAGTCCTTCTCGGTCTGATTTGTACCTATAAGAATGTCATCTTCTCTGAAACACGAATAGTTAAGAAGCTCAAAGTCATCGGAATTTTCTGACTCAAATCTGATTTTTATTCACTTTATATACTTGAAGCGATCCACAGACTTTCCTTCATCCATAACTACTAGATGCTTTACTAAGATTATATCTTCGTTTTTAGATCATAAGCATTGTATCTTTTTACATCCTCATAATATCCTAATAAGTACCCTAGTTTTCCTTTAGGATCTAGCTTCTAATGAAACCGATATGTATCTAGACTTAACACTTGACTGCCGAAAACCTTTAAGTAACATATGTCTCGTTTCTGGCTGGTCCATCTCTCATAAGGTGTTTCGCCTTTTACCGTTGAAGTAAGAACTATATTTTTGATGTAATTAGAATAGTTCATTGCTTCGGCCAAAAACCTTTTCCCTATCGTCTTATCCGATAACATACTTCTAGCACTATCATTTAGTCTTCTATTTAATCACTCAGCTACCCTATTCTGTTCCGGGTTTTCAGGGACTGTCTTTTGGTGTTGGACTCCATCTTCCCTCACAAAATCCTCAAACTGGTTAGAGGTATACTCTCCACCATTGTCACACCTAACTCAATTGATTGGGGTTTCATGGAGTTTTTCACTCCATGCTTTATATTGTCTAAAACATTCCTGCGCTTCTAACTTATTATTCAAAAAGTACACCTTGGAATACCGAGACCAATCATTGGTGTTAGTCATCATAAATCTTTTCCCCCCGGGTGAGGGCACTTTGGCCGGTCCCCAAATATTTGTGTATACTAAATCTATGATTTTTTCTCCCTTATAGGTGGCAATTTTTGGGAATGATAACTTGTGTGCTTTACCTTGAGCACATCCACTATAATCACTTTGATTCTCACTCTCAATGAACTGAATCCCTTCCACTACTCGCATCTTTTTCATCTCACTCAACTTATCTAGATTCACATGCTCAAGTCTCTTATGCCACAACATTATATCATGACCACCAGCATAATAAAGTTTCTTATTTTCATTATTGCTTAAAATCATCCTAAACATGTCTTGGCTACCTTTTTCAGCAGTAAATAAACTTCCTTCTTAAAACTAGCAGTAAAGACTCATTTCCTAGTGCTAGTATCAGAACCTTTATCATCTAATATAGATGTAGAGATGAGGTTTTTGTTCAGCTCCCGAATAAACAATACATCGGAGAATGTAACTACTAGTTGTCTTTCCTTCTACTAACACTTTTAGATCTACCGATCCTACAAGAGTAGTAGTGACTATCCTCCCATCCCTGTATTATATCTCTACGGTGGGAATATTCCGTATCGTAGTGAACACGTGTTTATCCTTAGACATGTGCATGGAGGCACCTGAATCTACAGTCCAGCATGCTTCACCTTTGAATTCACAAAAAGCACATTTCTGCTTTCATGGAATTTCAACCTCGTTTTTTGCCTCCTACCTGTCATCCAATAGGAGCTCATCGTCCTCGTCCTCGGATTCCACCTCATGTACCTTTGTCACAAGGGCCTTTTTCTTTCCTCTCGAGGGGTCCACCTGTCTACCCCTCTTTTAACCGCAGCTCGGTTAACTTAGTGCACTCTGCCATATAGTGCCCTGGTTTCATATAAAAGTGGCACAAACCCTTGGGAGCCCTTGATCCGAACTCGTCAGTCTGATTTTTTCTGTCCCCCCCCCCCCCCATAATTTCCGACCGGTTTCTTGGAATCAATGTTTCTCCAATCGGTCGTAGCTGCCAAAGCTTACCCACTATTTCCTCCCCTTCGGATCTTCATTGTCTTCTCCCGAACGAGAATCATCCCTACCACTAAATTCCATATCCACCTTGAGTTTGGGAAGTCCTGCACACAGTTGACTATGTTCTCGCACTCATCTGATAACTTCTTGAGGAAGCAGTTAACCTTCATCTTTTCAGTTTCATCTTGTCCAACACTCTCTAACTCCATAAAAAGTGTTGCGAGTTCATTTCAAAAATCCAACATCTTCCCCCCATTGTATGCATATGCATTAATTTTCTGATCAGCCAACTGCTTTTGCTGAATCAAACCACTTCGATACATTTCTATGAAAGCCACCCAAGGATCGGATGCCCTCTCTACCTGCAAATGAGAAGATGTAAGCCCTTGAGTAAGATGGCGGAGGATGAAGTGCTTTGCCGCTATATTGTTGTAGTCCCAAGTATCGGTATCATTCTCCTCGTTCCTCGCAATAAGTGACATAAATACCGAACCGGTTGCTATTAGTGTCACCGTCTCCTTCTCCTTTTCTTTGTCCACCACCTCCCCTTCCTTTGTCTCCTCCGTTGGAGATGGATCTGCATCTCTGGTGAATCTGCTTCTTGTAAACCCTAGAGAGATCCGAAGACTGGATGGACGCTTCACCCGTCCACTAAGTATTCCCCAAAATCTTTTCTCACATAGAGCTCATGTCATCATACTTTCCTAGTATATGAACCTAGTTCCATTGAAGATGGGTACCATAGAGGTCGGGCCCATAACGTGAAACTCTGAGACCTCCATACGTCCTCAAAGTAGGTAGCTCACACGAAGCCTGTAAGATAACCCTGACACCTTTGTGTTTCAGCAATAATAATTGTCACCCTCACAGACAAAAAATCTCACGACATTCAATGCTATGAAGGCAAGACTCCCTTGAGTGTATAGCAAAAAGAATCAATGAATTTGTTCCTTTGAGCAGTAAGTTATGGTTGGTCAAAAATGACCTTTATATTTACAAGCTCCCTTAGAGAGAGGTACCTAAATATCACTAACTCTTAGTTTGCCTACTCACGATTACTTACTACTAAACCCTAGTCCAATAGGAACACTATATAGTACAAGAAGGTACAATGGGCGATGTACTTATTGTACGTCTATTGTATGACATAGTGTACAAAGTAACACCTCTCAAATTGGGAGCCATGGTTCCTCCTCCCATATTCTCCAATATCAAATAATGCGGCACCACGTGGCACCACGTGACGCTATCTCCGAATGCCCCCAAAAGGTCACTTCAGGTGGCGGCTACAAATCTGGTTGTCCGATTAAAACATATTTTACACGGTTCGGATTCCCATATGTGCCTGAATTGTTCTTTTCCGTTAGTTTGGTGTTAATTAGCCGTTGCGTTAATGTTTATATATCTTTGAAATCCGTCACGTGTATCGTTTCGTAGCGCCCTAATGGTTTTGGCTATATAGAATTTAGAGGTCGCAGGTTCAAATCCCAACTTAGGCAACATTTTGGTAAAATATCATTTACTTCAAAGTTTGCCACTTTCTAAATAAGGCGGCAACCACGGCGTGCCTTTGATCCTCACTCTCTCTCTTTAAAGAATAACTAAAATAGAGAGGTGAAATATTAATTACCTCTTTTCAACAACAACAACATGTCTCTCTTTGGACATCATAGACAGCCATGGCTCTAGCTCCCTCCTCAACATTGAATGACTGCGACAAGTGTGGGAGTTGACGATAGGAGTTAGAGGCAAACTGCCTCAGCTTATTTTTTTCATTTCATTATTGACCTAGAAAATACTAAAACAATCATTAATTTTTACACTCCACTTATTTTCTAGTCATTCTTTAATTTCAGACCGCATTTCTCTTTGCAGAAAATTACCGTCAGGGAAGGCACAAGTTTGGTCTGCTTGTTTGCTATCATCTCGCTAACTAGTCTATACTCTAAACTGATTATTTTGTTTTCTACCTTCTCTCTAACAAAGCTAAGTCTTATGTATATGTGATCGGCTTTAAAATGATGTTTAGGATTGGCAGCAATAGCGATTGCTACTTGAAGAGAAAAATCTTAATGAGTGTTACCCTCTCTTGGAGTCACACCTTCTGGTTCAAACCGAGGAAGAGAACGAGGAAAGAGCGGAAATCGATGATAAACTTACAGAGATGGACTTTACGGATAGGGGCGAAGATGAAGTCATTCAGAGAAATCCGAGATTACCCTCCATTCTAGCATCACATTTTGAAGGAGGGACGATAAGCAACAAGAGACTTCAAGAGAAACAAGTGAGCAACAAGGTAACTAAGCTCTCTCATTTGAGCAAACCCTAGAGTTACTCAGAAGCAATTAATAGTTCAGAACTTAGTAGATGGATGACAGCCATTAATGATGAGATGGCTTCCATTATGGAAGCAAACAATTGGGAGCCGGTGGATTTTCCGTTGGACAAAAAGTCGATAGGAAACAAGTGGGTAATTAAGTTGATACAAAATCTCGTTAACAATATAAAGCGATACATGGCCAGATTAGTGGCGAAGGGGTTCACACAGAAGAAGAGAATTGATTATGAGGAGACCTTCGCTCCGGTTGTTAGATTTCCCTCCATCCGGATTGTACTTAGTCTAGCTACTGGGGAAGACATTGAAGTGCACCAAATGGAGATCAAAAGCGCTTTCTTAGACGGAGAATTAGAAAAATAGATCTTCAATTGACAACCGAAACGATTTGTGGAAAAAAGAGAAGAAAATAAGATATGCAGATAGATAAAGTCTCTTTATGGACTTAAACAGGCTCTAACCAAATAAAACAAAAAACAAGACGAGATTTTGACAAATTTGGTATAAAACCGAATCACTTTGGATCATTCCATCTATCTATTTAAAGACGAGGATGATATAATTTTCATTGCCATCTATGTTGATGATTTGTTTTTTTTAGTAAATTAATGGAGAAAATTAAAGGATTGAAAAAGGATCTAAAGAGTATATTTTAAGTGAAAGACTTGGGAGAGGCAAAATACATTTTGGGTATTCAGATGGAGAGGGATAGAGAGATGAAAACAATTAGGCTAACTTAAAAAGAAGCAATAGGAAATTTGCTTGGAAAATTTCAGATGGATAAAGCACATAGTTGTACGACTCTAATGGATTTAAAAAAGGGAATTGGGGGGAGCTCAGAAGGGGGAGTCTTGATCTTGGATAATGAGTTAGGACCAGACAAAAACAAATTCATGTAAACTCTTCTATACTGACGAGTTGTCGGTAGTTTGATTTATTAAGCTGTCGGTAGTTTGATTTATTTTATATACTCTACTCATCTTGATATAGCAGCTGTTGTGGGGATATTAAGTAGGATTTGAATGATCCTAGGAAAAAAGATTTGGAAGCAGCCAAGAGATTCATGCGATACTTCATAGGAACAAGAGATATGTGGTAGCATTTGGGAGGGGATAATACTAATATCACCACTTGGAGTGATGCCAGTTATGGGAATGCTCCAATGAGGAGGTGTACTTCTAGGCATGTGTTATATGTTGGGAATGGGGCTTGCTGTTGGAGCAACAAGTAACAAAAGGTGATTGCTCAATCCACCATGGAAGGTTGAGTATATGGCCTCTTGTTCGGTTGTGAAAAAACTGTTGTGGGTAAAATCATTGCTTCAAGAACTTGGGTATATTAAGAATGGAGTGCAAAAGATTTTTTGTGATAATCAAGTTGTAATTGCAATCGCAACAAACCTAAAGCATCACTTTAAAGCACAGCATGGGGATATGCGACTGAGCTTTGTTATATAGAAGGTTGAGAATTAAATAATTAGTTTGGAATATAGACCAATGGAGAGATGGTAGTAGAGATGATGACTAAGCCAGTTTTTTCTCCCAAATTTGTTTTTTGTAGCGAGAAGTGTGGACTAAAGCAAAAGATGGATTAAAAAATAAGGGGA
Organism: Zygnema cylindricum; assembly: GCA_037447655.1. Classification (NCBI taxonomy): domain Eukaryota; kingdom Viridiplantae; phylum Streptophyta; class Zygnematophyceae; order Zygnematales; family Zygnemataceae; genus Zygnema; species Zygnema cylindricum. The sequence continues at coordinate 112,502 of JBBHKE010000731.1, read as the reverse complement.
GTGTTGAAAAAGGTATTTTTATTCTATCTCTTTAGTCTATGATCTTAATACAGCCGTTATACTTGTTGTAGTCACTTAGGACTGGTAGGCAGCCATGGCTGCCCCAAGCAGACAAAGAGATTGGTTGAGGGAGCACAAGACACGGCCCCTTACAAGAGATATGCCGTCAGGACCAGGATTTGTTCATATGACCTTTCGGATGACCGCCGTACGGCATAGCTGTTCGCCCTATCCACTAAGTCTTGATGAAATGTTAAAATATTATGGGTGTGATTCATATTTCAACATTATGCAGCGATAAATTACATTTAACAATTTACGGCACAAAAAGAACATAGAACGAACAGGACTACACGAAAATACTTGACCGCACGAAATGATTAAATTTCAACGGACGAAATCAATTGTCATTTTGAGATCGACAACTCACAAAGAAGCCAACCCACTGAAATGGACATTTGGTATTTGCGAGCAAATGTCAGCGGACGATACAAGGCAAGTCATAAGTGGACAGTGGATATTACCGGGAGAGCAACTAATTGCTTACAAACTAAAAGGCGTCAACGGGACGGCCATATCGTACCATGGTTGTACAACAAGTACAACGGCATCGTTCCTTATTGTATTCTACACCTGTACCTTAATGTAATCTACAATCATATGATAGGTTGGGTACATTAGTATTAGGGGGTTTAAAGAGGGAGTTTAAGACTTAGACTCTTTTAGACATCTCTCTCAGAGAGACCTTTTGCATTTATAGGCCATCTTTGGCCAACCATAACTTAATGCTCACGAGACCAATTTTAGCGATTCTTTTTGCAACGCACTCAAGGGAGTCTACCCTACAGAAAGGTGTATACGGTCAGAGTTTTTGCGTGCTATAGAAAGGTGTAGAAGGTCAGAGTTTTTGCGTGCAAGGGTGGCACTTATTCAGTGGGAAAGTCAAAAGGGCAAATATTATCCTAAAGGCTTCATATAAGCTAGACTTTTTGTGGACCAATGGAGGTCACATGATAACATTAATGTGGGTGAAATCCTTGCTCCAAGTGCTTAGATTTATGAAATGTAGTGTTCAAAATGTATTTTGTGATAATCAAGCTACAATTGCCATTGTCGCCAATCCAAAACATCATTTGAAAGCAAAGCATATGGATGTGAGACTGAGCTTTGTAAAGGAAAAAACTGAGAATAAAATTATAAAATTGGAATATATACAAGATGGAAAAATGGTTGCAGATATGATGACAAAACTTGTCCTATCTTCAAAACTGATATTTTGCAGAAGGAAATATAGATTAAAAGAAAAGATAGCCTAAAAAATAAGGGGAGTGTTGAAAAATGTATTTCCTAGTTATTTCTCTTAGACGCCATTGTAAGTCTATATACTTGTTGCACTCACTGAGACTTAGGCCGCCATGGCTGGCTTCAAGCAGTCAAAGAGACATAGTAAGGGAGAATAGAGATGTGCCTCTAACAAAAATAGAATTTGTCACCCGACCAAGATTCGATCCTAGTACTTACGCAGTCACCGCCAATCGTTTAGTCGTCTGCCTTATCCATTAGGTTCTCATGAAACGTTACATATATCGAATATGATTCCTATTTAAACACGATACCATTCTACATACTCACTAACGAAACAACATATACGAAACGACATTGAATTTAAACGCACGCAATTAATTATCGACTTCAGATTGGACGACGCACATTGGAGCCGACGCACCAGAGTGGACATTTTATGGTTTGCAAACTAGTGTCGGTTGATGACACGTGGCAAGCCATTAGTGGAAATTAGACATTAGGGGGAGAGTAACTAGGGCTCAGGAAATGACAGACGTAAACGCGACGGCCATGCCGTACCATGGTCGTACAAGAAGTATAGCGGCACCTATACCTTCTTGTACCTTAAAGTCTTATGGTTCATTAGGTAAAGTAGTAGTAGGGGATTTAGAAAGGGAGTATACAACTTTTTTAGGTACCTCTCTTTGAGAGACCTTTACCTTTTATAGGTCATCTTTCGCTAGCTATAAGTTTATTTTCGAGGAGAAAATTCAGTAATTCTATTTGCCTTCGACCCAAAGGAGTCGGCTTTTACAAGGGTGAAGGTGGTCACAATATTTGGGTGTCAAGGTAACACTTATTCAAACGGACAAACTGAAAGGATGACTTATTCACAATGGAACTGTGGGTTTATAACACTGGTGGAAGTGGGAACATTTTCGGCTGAGGAAACCCAGCTTCCGTTTATCTTAATGACTTAAAAGAGGAGCTTTTATTTGAATATCGATCGGTTTCTACTGGATATTTTCCATTTCCAGAGAGTTTCTCTCCATGGATTTTTTCAACATATGAGGGAAAGATTTAGGGGATGATGATGAAATGGATTACTTGGTATTCTGAAATTCCATGTTCTTCCATATCCACGGCGATATGAAGAACATGCTGGTACCATGCCGTACCGGCAGCGCAAATGCAGACAGTAAAGGACTCGGGATCAATGAGAGGGGGATTACAGATTAAAGGTGATTACCGAAC
>JBBHKE010000731.1:0-109954 GCA_037447655.1 Zygnema cylindricum | reverse complement strand
AAAAAATCCTTTGTCTCTTGCAATTCTTCCTCCGTCGACCATCGAATCCAATGTCATAGCTTTTTAACAATCGCCTCCATGACCTTCATAAAAACTGTACAAGCAGTTGAGATTCCTACACCAAAGTCCTCTGAAGTACGTATCAATCCTCCTTGATTCCCTAATCTCATCAATGCAATCAGAATTTGTTTTTTCACAGTCAACTGTCTATTAGGTATGTTTTGGAGGCCAAGGGGGAGGGTTGGTGATCAACTCCTGTTGTAATTCACTAACCAAAAACTCCACAGTATCCTCTTTAAGGTTGAAAAGTTGACGGAATCGCTCATCGCTACAACGTTTCAACTCCTCATCTACCCAATGTGTTGACCTTGGTTCAATGTAATACAAACCATTTGAATGAGGCTGGGCACTTGTTTCTTGATGAAGTGTCCTTATTGTAATGTCAACCACCAATTTTTGATATAGCCGTTTGGGTTATTTGTCGAATTTGTCGGTCGTCAAATATGGATGCCAAAAACGTTTTCATGGCGATTTGGATGGTCGTCATCAAGATAAGTGTCAATTTTTGAATTATCATCACTAGGAATCGCTTCTTCTGTTCTTGATCCATCATGTAAAATATTGGCCACTGTTAAAGTTAAAATCCATACGTTGTTTTTAATATTGAGTAGGCCAATATGAATATTATATTCCAATTCCAACTTTGTAATTAATCTATGATAATTTCAGTTGCGTTTTATATAAAAGTTTAGGTGATTTTAATGTATGGATCATGTCTTTTTCATTAATACGATGAATTTCACTTTCGTGTAAAGATGCACCCAAAATGAATGCAACAACCTGTCGATTTCAATTTCATTTTTCATTTCTTTTTTTACCAACAGTTAAAGTCAATATGATACAAATGCTAAACTCAAACAGAAGACTAGAATGTTTAAACTCCTTTTTCATTTTTTTGTTTTCAATACTCACCAACATTTGCCAATGTCACATGCAGGTTTGAACTTACATAGCTGTATAGAAGACCGCAAATAAATGTTTGTCCCCATCCTGTGTAAAATGGTAAATGTTGTCGTTTGTTCTTGTACTTTTTGGAGCTTGCAAAATCTTGGTTATTTTGGGAGAATGGTGGAAAGGGAATGGTCAGTTGTCAAAATAAGAGGCTTTCGGTGTAATATTTTTCCAAGGCAGAGATATAAGGAGCATACGGAGATTTTAATGTGGTCCTGGTTTTTTTTTTTTTTTTTTAGAATGACCGAGTTTTTTTCTTATTTTTGAGGAGAAATGGTATTTTTTTAACACTATGTTGATATGTTTTGTACCTGTGTGTGCGACAATGGAGAAAAGGGATGATGAAAACTACGAAGAGACGACATGGCATAGAAGAGAGGGGCGGCCTGTGGAAGCACTGAGCAACTACGGCACTGTGGTAAAAGCCTCCACGTCGACAATGTGGCGTAGAGGCATTACGACGTCACGAAAACTGTGCAGCGTGCGGGTGGACGTCAAAAATTGAAGCTGCGCGGAAGTTTGGCATCATTTTTTTTACCGCTTATTTGTCACATGTTTCGTACACGTCTACGTTGGTCACTTTTTAAAGTAACAGGTTTTTTGCGTTTACATCGGAATGCTCTAAAAGTTGTACGGAGAATCTTCGCTGAAAACAAAGTTACAAGATTAAAGTTTCGGTTACATGGAAAAGTGCCCTTACTCAGCTTTTTGTTTTCAGTGTCACTGTACTGATCAGACTTTTTAGTGAATCTATTTCTAGTGGCGAGTAAAGTACCCAGTTTGGTTTGGAATGACATGCCTTGATCACACGGGTATGCTCATACTATTAGGTATATCAGGTAGATAGTGGTACGGCTGGTATGCCTCCGTACGCTTAGCAGCACAGGTTACTGTATATGTGTAGGACTTAACCATTTTTGACTTAGGAACAACTTTGTACCAAAAACTGTTTTATGAAGTTTTTGTTAAAATTTTAACTGTGAATATCTCACAGTATTTTAATCGGAATTACTTTTGACTTTGTGTATGTGTTCCTCTTGATATCATCTACGCCACAGTAGATTTGTAGAGCTATTGGGCTTTTGTGTTGGTTTTTTTGTTGTTCCAAAGATTTTGTTTTTTTTTGAACCAGTTTTCTGAACCACTTTTCTGTGAAAGCTTCAAGCTGATTTATATTCTGAGATGACAACTGCTGCCTCTTCATCCTCTTCAGTACCACCTGTTGTCTCAGAACAACAGGTCACGGGCCCGCCTTCACGAATACCGGTTTTTGATGGACGGGAGTATCTTTATTGGGCAGATCTGGTTAAATCCTACTATGTTCACATGAAATTGTTTGATGTAGTTGATGGATTTCTCCCTGAGACGGATGCAAATTTTGGAAGGAAAAATGAACAGACTTTGAATCTCATAAAACTGATGATTTCTAAAGAGTTGTACATGACATAAATTCAGGCTACAAAGGCATCAGATATTTGGAAAGCCTTGAAATCTACTTACGTGAGAGCAAATGATCAGCATGAAATTATTACTGCTGGCAAAATATGGGAATATAAATACAAAGGCGGAAGCATAGTAGAGTATTGCAATGGTCTTAGGCTTCTATTAGCTAAGAATGCTATGCTTTTGATTAGGGGGCAGCCTAATGAATTCAAAGGGGCCTCAGATAATTTGAAAAAGCTAGATAAGGCACAATGGAATCTAGCTACAGCAATTGAGTATGTATTGGAGGAAGAAGCCACTCAGCTAGCATTTGGTAGTGGTAAACCAGCTGTAGCGTTTAATGCTCAGTTTCAAAATCTTAGATATCAAGGGAACCAGTTTCAACAGCAGTTTGAAAAGTGTGTTTACTACTATGCAGATGGCCATTCGTTTAGAGCTTGTCCCTTATATATAAAAGCTCTTGAAACAGGTGTTTTTCGGAAAGGGTGTAAGCACAAAGGACCTCCTATTATACATAAATCTCCATTAAAGGCGACAGCTTTTTCAGCCGAGAACAAGGAACCGGAGAAGGAGCCAGCAAAGGAGAAATTAGATGTTGTCAGTTTTCCAAAAACTGACGACAAAGAGTTTTTCGCCCTTGCCAAGCTGATGGAGGGAGATAAGGATCTTGGCTGGATTATGGACTCCGGAAGTTCCTCACACATCTGCTGGAACAAATCCTGGTTGACGGAGATGACAACTATCCCTTTACGACAAATCTTTTATGCTTGTGGTGCCACTGTTGAATCTAATGCAAAAGGCACAGTAGAGCTTGATTGTGAGATAGATTACAGGAAAAAGAATGGCGGCCAAAATCTCCAAAACTAAAAATTCCTGTACTCAGAAAATAGTGCGCAGAAATTGACCTAAAATCTACCAAGTACCAACGTCTACGCCTAAGCGAATCGAACCAATGAAATTGTAGCGTGCTATGTGAGTAATGCGTCTAGTTTGGATTCAGCCAATAGGTGGCCAAAATCCCATGCTCTACGTTACAGAATCTACGACCTACGGATAAAAACCCTTCCTATCTACATGTGAATGCGTCCTCCAACGGTTCACGACATAAGTTTTGACCAATCGCGTCGCGTCGTCAGAAATGACAGTCGGCTCGTTCGTACGTTCGAATTGTAGCAACCGTTGGTTCAAATTTGCGTCGACGGCCAAGATGCTCTATTTCGATGATTGTTTCACTTTCGTGTCGACGGCCGAGATGCTTCCTCGCGCGAACGTTCAAATTTGTCGTCGACGGAACTTACGGGAAGTATTTGTACGATAAGATTGTATGTACGGACCTGCGAAACTCAAAATTTCACCCAAATACAAATTAGTGTAGCGGCCGCCCGTCCTAATACCTAAATATACATAAAAACGTGTCCGACAAGATACGGCATGACAGCTTGTGAAACAGGTGTTTTTTGGACCGGATGGAGACATAGAGGAGCACCTTCTACACCTAAACCTCCTATCAACACTGCGGCCTTTTCTGCCGAAAACAAGGAACCGAAGAAGGACATCAAGGAGGAGAAGACCGAGGTGGTCAATTTTCAAAAAATTGGTGACACCGAGTTCTTTGCTCTTGCCCAGCTCATGGAGGGGGACAAAGACCTCGGCATGATCATGGTTTCCGGTAGCTCATCCCATATATACTAGAATAAATCTTACTTTATAGATCTGAAACCAATTCTTACCCGTCAGATATTTTATGCATGTGGCGCTACATTTGAGTCAAATGCTAAGGGTAGAGTAGATCTGGATTTTGAGATTAATGGTCATGTTGTCAAGAGAACTTTGCATGATGTTTGCTAATGGAGGGGAATATATTTCTAATGCATTTGCTGAATATTTAATCGGACTTTGACAGAATGTGCTAAATCTATGATGCTTGATAAAGGTGTAGATCCGAAATTTTGGGGAGAAGCTTTTCATTGTGCTTCCTATATCAGAAACAGATTAAAAACTAGATCTGTTAAGGATAAGACACCTTAGGAGGTGTGGACTGGAAGAAAACCAAATATGAGTCATTTTAAAGTATTTGGTAGCAAATGTTTTATTTTGGATAATCTTCCAAATTGGAAGCTTAGTTCGAAATCTGTCCATGGAATATACATGGGATATGATGATCAATCTGTGGGGTATAGGGTGCATAATCCTCAGAAAAATACTATTTAGATTGCTATGAATATTCAAATAAAAGAGGAGAGCAAATATGGTGATGTATTTTTAGTATGAATGAGACAGAAAAGAAAGATGATAATTCAACAGGAAAGGTAAGGGGAAATGACAGAGAAAAACGTCCAAAATCTCTTAGAACCAATTCCTGAGAGTACAAACCTAACGAAACAGCCCAAGTACTAACTTTGACTAATTCTGACCAGCCAATCACGTGCCAACAATCTATGTATATTATGTGTCTAGTTTGGATCTTGGCCAATAGGCAGCCAAGACCATGTGCCTACGTAACAAAATTCATGGTCCGCGGATTAGAACCCTTCCTACCTACATGGAAATGCGTGAACCTCCTAGGGTTCACAACTTGAAGTTTCTTAAGTCCTAGCCAATGAAAATGCGTCGCCAACGTTCCAAAATCGTATGTCCAAGTTTATCATAGTCCGCCGCTGCCGCGTGAAGCCAAAATCACCGACGAATATTTAGGGTTGTCGTTCACGCGAATATGTATCTCCGTTCCCCTTGATGAATTTTCGGCGTCACTTCGCTTAAAGTACACAATAATACCTGCGTTCACACAATATTTGTACACTAAGCGGAATTATTGTGACTGCAGTCCGCGATGCTTCTACAGATCAACTAAAATAATGTACCGATACAATGCGGCATGACACCCTTCTCTCTTTTGCAGTGAGTGTATAGGGTAGTTTTTAGTGTTTGTACGATATGATTACTTGCTTTGCCTTTTAGGATTTTATGGTTTTTTAATGTTCGTTTGTGCTTTGAGTCCTTTTGGAGTTTGGCCTTTTACCTTTGATGGTCATCAACAATTTCTAGTTACAAACATGTTTTGTAGATGGTCTTACCATCGCGTTTTAGGCAGTAGAATATTCTTTCCGAAATTATATTGTATAGTCAGTGCGCCACAAAGCCAACTATAGAAGGAACGAATGGTGCAATCAGATTTGCAATGCAATGGCCGACTCAATGACGCCTTTTTTTGCATTTTTTCGAGTAGGCTTTCCTAGGAAAAACGGGTAACATCAACGAGTCATCCATGTCGTTAGAGTGAACATATCTTAGTAACACGAGTGGTGATCACATATAATGCGTGTGTTCATTGCAAAATGTATAACGTTTTCTCCTTGCAAAAGTTGTGTAATGTCATGGAAGATAGCGACAAAACGAGACAACGTCGCATAGAACTAGCTTGAAAGAAACTTAAGTTTGTGAATTTTAGAAGTTTTGCACTCAGGTTGCACTCACTTCACCTTTAATGTTATGCACAAAAAAGTCAACGCAATACAGAGGTTTCAATTTTGTTTTTTGTTTGTATGTAAACAAAAAAATATTGATATTGGCGGTACCCCAATAATTTTTTCTAACCTTTGAAAAAATAGTAGTTAACTAACACGGTTATAAGTATGGTAGTGTGAACATTGATAAGCAATTGCCACTGTTAGGTTCAATCCACTTAAGCTTAATCTTGAGTCAAACATAACAAAACGGGTTAGAATTGGATTTGTGTTTTTGGCCAAACTAAGTTGTTGGACTTGGCCAAATTGAACCATGCAAAGTCAAACCACTAAACGCCTAAATTTCTAAGTATATTTAGTAGGGAACGACTATTGAACGATACATATGTCTCAATTCTTAGGTGGACAATAATTTTGTAAAATTTATTGATACTAACTCTGAAGAAGTGAAAGAATGTTTTAAAAAATATATGTTGATCATGTAGCATTTAAGTCAACTTTTTTGAGGAATCACTAAATTCCATGAAAACAGCTTAACGAAGAACAAGTGAACCATAGTTCAAAAGAGGCTTTTTTATGGTAGGCCTTTGGTAGGCGCACAAAACTTTGCACAAAACTCGCGCAACGTAGGCATACTGTATGTGTGTGCGTCGTGCACACTCCTGTACGAACGTCCAAAACTGACGTAAGATCAAAGTACAGCGCACAGCGCCGGACGAAATTTTTTAGCGAACTGACACGGCGTAGGATGACATTCCGTGGGAAAAAAAACCGGGAAAAAAAACCGGGAAAAAAAAAAAAAACGCGGACGGGCAACCAAAAAACATTTCTAGTGTGAATGAACCACGGAAAAAAAATAGTAGATTACAGATCCAGCAAACCGGCCACAAACTAAAAACTGCCAAAGAAAGGAATACAGTTAAGGCAACATCCCAGCATTGCATAAAATGTAAGGAAACACTATATGCGGTTCTCTAGTTCACTGCACCGCCTATATGCGGTTCTCAAGTTCACTACACCGCCAATCGCTATTAGCGTAGTGTCGGCTAATTCTTTTCCGGTTTTTTTCAAATTCGCAAATAGCGTAGTTTATTCTATATTTTTCATTACTCTAATTAGGGCTATTTTCCAAGTACCGTAAAAAATGAAAGTACGTTGTCTCTTAAATAGAGTGGTGTACGGTCAGTGTCAGACCGTACATAAATGTACCTTTTTAAGTTAAAAAGTACAATAAATTAGTTTTAGTAACCGTGGACGCATGAGAATGTGCGTTCTAAAAAGGGAAAAAAACCATGTCGTAAAAAATCCCGTTCACACATATTCGTCTGACAGCCGCGTTTCGACAGTGTGAACGCTCGATTTTTGTACGATTTGTCAGATTTTGTACGGTGACCTATATTAGTGTAAGCATTTTTGCAACTGACATTTTTTTTTCAAAGATCCAATCTTTTTTTTCAAAGATTTCAAATAATCGCGATGGAGTCAAAATGAGCGCGGTGGAGAGCGGTGAGAGTGCGACGAGAGAGAGTACGGACAGTTCATAGCTTTTTCGGAAAGTTGTTTTGCAGCCACCAACGGGGTTGGTCCGTAGGTTTTGGTATTTTTTTTTGGCAGTGTGGTATTTTTTTTTTATTATCGTCCCATACTGCCTGGTTGGTCAATTTGAGGCTTAATTTAGTGTGGCCCTCAATCGCAGACGCTAATATGACAGACTGTCCTTTCGTAAGTTGTGTTATGGGCTTTTCATGTGATCTTTTTAAATCGCCTACTTTGATCAGCGACCGTCCGATCGTCCAAATCTGACGGTTTAAATAAAAAGTCCCTCAAAACTCACAGAAATATTTTTTTTTGTCCAATTTTTTTTCAAAATTTAGACATGTCGTTTAATTCTCCATCGATCGATGTGCAACTCAACCCTGTTCCTATTTTATTTCATTTTGCGGCCAATACAATATGGGTCTTAAGGGCATATTGTATGTTTTGCGTACAATAGGCATATTGTATGGGCGTACGGTCACCTACTTTTGAACTATGAGTTGAACAAATTATTCGTACCAATATGGGTGAATAAAACAGGAAAGCTCGCGAATCACTATTGGAATAGTTGGTTTCAGTTATTTTCAAGTGTGGTAGTCTTTTTCAATGGTTTTATGCGCCAAATATTGCAAACAACTGTTTTTCGCTGGCTTTCATATCGTAGATGTGAAAATTGGACGTTGAAAAAAAAACACGATATCCATATATGTCACCCATACATTACTGCTTGCATGACACCACCTAAAACCCTACATGCATTTGAGATCTTTAACCATAGCCTACATTAGATTTACTTTGAGACTGTCAACTAATTAGAATCTTGATTAAGACATCTTGAGGCTACCCTTGTTCATATACTATGGCGAAGACTTAACGTGATCATGTTGAACCGATGTTGTGACCCACTCTACTTATCTACCATCCTTCATTTCTTGCACGACAGGTGAATAACTAGTCCTAATTAAATTACAGCTGCTCTAATCACCTAGTATGTCGTTAGTCCCTTCGTTTAGTTCTAACGGGACACTTGTCACTATGGGCTTGATATTCGAAGTGCAAGACGTACTCACTTTCCACCCTTTCCTCTTTCACTTGGGTCCCAAAGCTTGGAGTGTAGGGAGTAATATTCTGTTCTTTTGTCACCCGGGCCCAACGCCCGACGTGCAACCTTTTCTCTTTTGCTCGGGTCCAACTCCCCAAGTGCAGGATACTGTTTTTACGGTGTCCCTACTTTCCCTTTGTCTTCGGTCCCACTACATATGTCTTTGGGTTTGCAATGTATTCTCCCCTATCTTTAGGGTCCAACTGCGCGGTTCGTTAGGTTGGCTTTTGAGTATTTCTCCTCGAGTCCTGTTGTTGGGGTCACGTAGTGGGGCATGGCGAACGTGCCTTTGACTTAAGAAAAATGAAAAATTGGATGACAGATGTTCAAAATCAAAAATTAAACCTTAGCCCTTAAATGACTTAGAATACAAATATGACAACGCACACTATTACAAATTATAGAGCTGAGCGTCCAACTTGCACCAAAGAGTTTAAAGTACTTCAAAACATTTTTTTCTTTTTTTGGGTTGAATAGTAAAGTAGGAGTATGCAAAATTATCATTTTTTCAAACTTTTAAGTTTGAACACATTTTGTATGAACGATTGTTTAATGTCACGAAAGAGCCAGTGAGACCGAACATGCGCCTAACTTTTTAGATCTCCCTAATTATACCGGTGACTTGCTCAAAGTCCTAGTGTGAAATCACAAATTATTAACAATCACATGAAACTGTACGTATGTAATTATTTTGTACAAAGCCATGTACAAGTTTAGATTGTAGGTACAACATCTAAATTTTGGAACGTATTCGAACAGTAAGATCATATTTTTTTTCTCTGGTCTAGACAATGGTGATATTCTAGGCACCATATTTTCGAGAACTACCCTTCCAGTGGTCAGTTTTGGCAAAATGCCAGAACCGACCTTTGTTCAATCAAGAAGCAGAAAATGTTGATAGCCACACGTTGAACGCGACTAAGCAATTGATGGCCAAAGAACTTGGACCAATAACACGAAACTTCTAAAACTATAAATTGAAGTGCAGGTATCGAAGTGTTTTGTTTTTGAAAAATCATATTTTGACTGTTCGGATTTTGAAATGCGAACCGGGTTTGAAACAGTTTACTCCAATTTGGGCAATTTCGCAAATGTTCGGCCACAAGATAAAAGTTCTCCTTATGGTCATCATGGCTCATCAATCTGTCAAAAATTCACCAAAATTTAAAACATTTTTTTCATTTTTTAGACCAATTACCCAACCAAAACGGACGCCACATAGATAAAAAATCGTGAAATTTGTAAATTGTGTGACATATGCTAGAGCCACAATGTTGTGAGTTTTTAGCATGGCGGCACAGTTAAATATATGCTTCGTCTTGAGTATGTACCATGCTATCTTATTTTTGTTTTGGACTACAGTAGCCAAAACTGCCACCAAGAAATAGATATGCCGAGGATGGTAACCTCATTTTTCAAATTTCCACTCCAAATACGCTCAACTACAATGATCGCCCCCTCAACCCTGAAAACACATAATGTGTCAGACTAACAAGCAACAAAATTAGTTGAAAGTAGAATGATCATTGTGACCATATGGGAAACTTGTGCTATTAAAACTTTACAACAAGATGCTAGAAGCCCAAGGACAGTGAGATTCAAATTGGTTGGCTCTACTTGCCATTTTTGGCAGCTTCATTCGATACTGTTATTAGTCTATTTATCCAAAATCTTGGAGACTCCACATGCTTTGAAGCAGATTTGGAATTTTAAAAGACTGACAAAAGGACAAAATAATAATAAAAAAGTCTTAATGTCTCCTTTGTCTTTGCAAAAAGAATGTTAGTACTCCCTTGCCCTGGGGGACCATATGGATAAACTCAACTTCAAAGGATAGACATTACCATGTCAGGCGGTGAGAGTGAAATGCAATAAACAATTCGCAATGACTACTTCAGACCATGGTTAAAATGTGCGAAAACAATCGGAAACGCTACCCTGTTTCCCCGTACTACACGTGTACACAACCCGAAAAAACCATGTAACACACATAGAACGGCAGAACAGGAAATTGAGTTTCCAATTGTTTTTGCACATTTGAACGATGTTTTAGATACAGCGGGCTGCTTCCCTTAATGAACTTTTCTTCTGAAGACTGTTACTAAAAGAACAAGCAACACCTTTCACTTTAAATTGAATGGCGTTGGTTATTGCATTTAACTTACGGAACCACAAAACAAAATGAATATATTTTCACGGAAGCCAAATGAGCACAAACCAGCTGCAATGTTGTAACTTCTCGCACCAAGGTACCCCAAATACACTTGAATGTTAACCGCAAAAGTGAGATTCACTATTCAATCTGGAAACAAATCAATCATCATATAAAGTCATTTCATATTACATACGGAATCCCAAATTGTTGTTCTCCGTTGTAATCTCTACAGAGTTATTTTCACCATGTTGCCCTCTGCGATAATAGTCCATCCCTGATGCATTTCCGTAATGTGTTTGAGAATCCTCGCTACTAAGACCTCTATGTCCCTTCCCTCCATCTCGCCAATCTCCGTTTCCATCTGTAGACCCTCTCCTGCCTCGATTGTTCCTCTCCCTCTCTTTCAAAGGTGGGTCATCTCCCAGCCTTTGCATATCCAGAGGCTGGTATTCCTTAGTACTAGGAGACCGTGTCCCTGAGGAAGCTCGGGAAGATGTACGAGAAATAGGTTTTGAGGGGATTCGGGGAACCACACCTGCCAAAGTGGGGCCTTGCGGTACGGATGTGAGGACTTCCGCCCGAAAATTGTTGCGAGAAGGAGGAACGGGAGAACAGAGCGTCTCATAGATGTTATGCAACGCTCCACGATTGTACGGGTTTGTCTTCTTATCATATCGGTAACGGAAGTTCTCGTAGGTAGTCTGCGAAAACAGAGGTACGTGTAATTAGAGAAAACCAAAAAGTACAAAGACAAACAGACAGGAAAACCATGCAGTAGGTAAGTTAAAGAAGCCGCGTTAGAGTGGTAACAAGAAGCAGTTGAGGAGAAGTTTGACAGATGACAAAACCACAAAATTATAGGTTCATCATGAGGTAGACATGGGAAAGTAGGGAGAATTCAAGACCACCTGATTGGAGAGCATGAGGTACGTATGGAAAGATGTCAGACCGCCTACAAACCAAACGGCTATAAAGGTGTACGCCATAAGGACCACAGCAACGGGTGATTTCGCCATGGCTTTCCATAAATTACGCGGGTGGGCGTTTTGATCTTTGCTGTAATTATTGTCCATAAGCACCTTAATTTGGACGGCACAAATCGCGAAAACAAAGATGCACAACAGTGTTGTTGACGAAACAAATGCAAAGAAGTAGCGATAATTTCTCTGCAATCACACAATCCGATGTTCAGCTCCAATTTTTAGCAAAATTAGGGAGTGTTATTTGAGTGTAGACTGATAATAAGCGCAGATTCCCTGATCAGAATACAGGAATAAGATTATGTAAAACATCAGAAGAGAGCTCAGAGATGAAAAAGAAAGTGAATCCAGGTAACGAATGAGTGGATAAAAGGAACCAGACAATCAATTCAAAAAAATTGCTATGAGCAAGAAGAAAATCAGGGAATTTAAAACTGACATAGTAATCAATAAAACACAAGTTGGGACAGGGAGAAGAAGTATACTGCAAAGAAGTAATTTTCCATTCACAACGGCACTAGGACTAAGAGGGAAAAGATGACTGGGACAGGAAAGAGCCAACAAGCAGAAAGGCATAGGGCAGAAAGAGTGAAAAAAAACTGGAATGCAAAACCAAACAAAATGAGATGGTTCTTATGCAGAAAAAGATTGCCAAAATCACATATCACCCAAAACACACCCCACCCCCCCAGAACACACACACACACAGCATAAAAAACATGCTTATAAACTTCTTAACATCCGCAACACTTCAATACGTCACAAAAATCTCTTCCCCGCCATTTTAAAATCTTATAAGGGTTGTTACAAACTGATGATCACAAGGCCTCATGTTTCCTATCACTTACGACTCTTTGAAGGAAAAAATATAATTGGAAGTCATTCAAAACATTCACCATTCCCTTTACCATCAAGGAATAAACCAGCTTAACAAGCTTTTGTTTGCAGGCAGCCTCACATACTGCTATGTGTCCTAAGCAACTAAGACATCCAATTCTCCAGTCTTTCCCTCCCTTAACTGCCTCACTCTATGTCGATCACCTTTGGAGTAATAACAACCCAAAACATCCACAGAAGTCCAAAACATATTCCACACCATTAGTTCCGAATTGCCGCAGCTTTGTGTTTTTCTTGGAGACATTTCCACTATTCACAGCTATGTCAAATACACCTCTTTAGAATAACAAGACAGTGAAGGTTTTTACCTTTATAAAAACATGGTTTGTAACCTCCTGGAATTTCAAATGTCCCAAATAAACCCCAACAGACGCAAAATCTAAAAAGTGTCATACATCTGCTCCCAAGAAAATAACATGATAAGCCACTGAATCCTCTGATTCAATCCGAGACAATGTTGACCTCGAAATGCCTCATTATCGCCATGAAACATATCACATACCACAAAATCCATAATCATAGACACTTGTTCATTGTTAACAAATTAGAAGCTCAATTCCACTCACAGATATGATGTAAGTCTGGTACCATCAAAGCCAGCAAAATATATTTGTTATTCGGGCACAATAAGGTACCATACGGCAGCAAACCCACTTCCTGTTCAACTTGCGGCCAAAAATTTGAAATTAACAAAAAATGTCATCCCTGTCAAAATTGCCGAACATACCGATATTCTTCAAATATTCAAATGACATTCAAATATTCAAATGACATTCAAATATTCCAAACAATTTTTAAATATTCACCCAATGTGGTGACAGCAGTTTTCTACCGCAAACAGATGGTCAATCACTTGGTGATGTCAACCAGCAAAATTATTGCTTCCAAAGTACAAATTGTAAGTACTTAACTAAAATGATTTACTCCATCACAAAGTCTGAAAATATTTGTTTTGGCATAAAATAGATGTCATATCACAAGGCATTGCAGTCCTTGTAATACCATATGCACCATTCTCCTTTCAAAAATACCGAGTGAGCTATTGAACAAACGTTTCTAACCTAAGACTTTGACTTGTACAGCAGTTAGCAAAAAAATGTCACAGGACTTTTTTATGGTCTAACCCTCAGAGGATGTGTTCATCAAATCCATATGAAAGAGAGAAACAAACAGGAAGAAGAAAGAGAGAGATGCAAGCTAGGAATGAGGGTGAGAATGAGAGGAAAAGGATTGAGAGGCAAGTGTAAGAAAAAGGGTAAGGGAATGGTGAGGAAGAAGCAGAGGCAGACAGCAACCAGGGCCAAAAGCAAGGAGGTGAGAGACAGAGGAAGACAGAGAGGAATGGGAGGACGAGGAAGAACAAGCACAGGCAGAGGTAATCGCAGGGCAACAGCAAGGACAGGGGCAGGGGCTAGAAGAGGGGTAGAAAGAGAGGCAGGAGCATGGAGAGAAAGAGGAGGGAAATAGAGAAAAACGGATAGTGATTATCAGAGGAACGAGAGGAGGGGCAAAGGGCAAGGGCAGGATTAAGGACAGAGTAAAGAAGAGGACAGCAGTAAAAAAAGAAGCAGGGGTAGAGGAAGGAGCCAGAGTTGAGAATGAAGGTTGAGAGCAAGCGCAGAAAAACCAAAACTTGCCCTTGAAAAATTATGCTTGAAACTGAGGTCGTGACCTTCAAATAGGAATTCAATAAAGATTGCTTTGAGACAAATTAACTCACCCAACGGATAAATAGCTTAAAATTGTCAATCAACTAATTTGGAATCGTGGTAGTATACACATGGCCAGAGGCTTTCAATTCTTGCAGACTCCCAAAACTACAAGATATTCCTATTATCACACAGAAAATGCCAGCGAGAGGGAGGGAAAGAAACCGTCTAAGGGAGATAGAGAAGGGAGAGAAAGGGGAGAGAGAGTGAGGAAGAACTGTGGGTGTGAGGGTCCTATTTCCCGATTCCCACATAGGTATTCTACTTTCTTAAAAGATTACAAACGCTTAGCTGTGAAAATGCAAGCAGGGGCGTAAAACATCCAATTTACAGAAACACAAACCTTGTGCATTACTGCATGCATTAAAACCAGATCGCCGCTAAAAACCTGCTTCATATGAAGAATTATCAAAGATAAAAGGAGACCCGCCTGGAAATTAGAGGACGCAAGGATTTGAGTACCCTAGACACAAAATTATGACTTCAAACTGGGTCACCGCAACCTAACTGACTGAGGGAATGCAATAAAGGCCAACCAATTATATCGACGAAAGATGTAGGTGTAGTTTCATTCAGAAACCCAGCTTCCAAAATATGAGGACCAGATTAAGTTGAAATGAAATGAACAGCACAATGAGAGAACCAAACGCAGTGATCAACCTTTCAACAACTACACCGCCCATCAACATTAAAGGAACTATTGGTGTAAATACAAAATTAGAATGTAAAATACTAATTTAGCGTAGGGAGAGCTGGCGGATTGTAGTTCACTTCCTTAGAGAATGTTGTTAACACCGTTTTATGATTTTCGGCCAAAAAAAGTGAGATATCAACTCTAATAGCAATGGGCGGTGTAACACAATATTTATGTCAACAATATGTTTGTCATCACCATTGTGCACATGAATAAATAGTGTGAAGCATCCCACCGAGTTATCGCGACATAAAGCTTATTGTTAAATGACAACCAGCAAAGGCCAGCTCTTAGTCGTAGCTGAGTAAACATTGGCATTAAATTACTAAGAACCACTTGTCTCAGCAAGTATAGCAAAAAAAAACTCACTTTCCCTATACATTGTCCCACCCATGGGCAATGGTGATCAAACCGCTCCACACAGTTGTTGCAGATGCTGCAATGTGAACACCGTGGGGGTCTGCAGAAATAAAAGGAAAGACAGAATCCATGGCATAAAAATACTTTAGTAACAGAAAGACAAAAACAGGAAAGTCCAGAGGTCAAGAGGCTGTATTGCTAATCGCATCGTATACAAGGCCATTAAGGAACTTCATCAACAATTACAACAAGAACAGGTACTGTTCACAAAACCTAATTTAACCAACAAAAGCGTCTGGCAATTGGTGCCACATGACACGGTCCTACCTGTACAACATGCAGGTGTCACAGTACTTTATCTTCACAGTGGTCCCATTAATGATGACATCCTTAGTACGAGGCAGGCGGCCACGGCCCAGGCCCGAGCTCGCTTCGCCACCATCTGCCTCTAGGTCTGGCTCAGGTGGGTGTGGGTTGCGAGGAACGATGCCAGGATCCCTGCTGGCAGTGTACAGTAGAATGAACACAACCTGGAAACAACGCCCCCAAAACAGCATGCTTTACAGTCTCGAGACCCAAAGCTTCCACTTTTAAGCATGGCTCCGCCTACATGTAAGTAGGGAACTTACCCAAGTCACAAACACAATAGCTACAGGGAGGATCGCCACACCCCCAGACAGCTTGTCCTTCAAGTTTGCCGCCACAAAAGCGCAAAAGAGCGCTGTAGGCGTTGTTATAAGTACTAGAGAAAGCAGAAGTGACCGAACATCAGGTCCAAAAATGCAGCGACCCCAACATGCAAATCTCTGTCCCCCACCCAAGCCCCACCAACAGACAAGGTCACCGCAGAACATTGGTGATAACGCAAGGAGGAGATCCATAAAGTAACATCATCAACAATACGTGGGAAATCGCGACTGAAATGGTGGAAAGGTAGCTTGCTATATGCATGTGTGATTAAATGGATCTGTTGCTTGCAATGTTGGTGTTGTTAACCTAAGAGTAGTACAAGACAGAAGTGTGAAGAAACGGATTGTCTCCCGTGTAGGCAAATGAATAACTAACGCATATGCTAACTGTAATTGAGAGGTTAGGTGATCAGAAGGCTTTACGGTCTTAGAAAGAAAAGTTGTAATGCACATTACGACCACGTCGGAATACGGGAAAGCATAGCAGCCATAATAGTGAGACGGCACATGGTTTGATATTAAACTACAGTAAATTTTACCATCATTAAAACCTACAATTCTTCTGAAGTATTCTAAAACAGAAGTCATTGAGCAAGATTTGTAACAGAAAGTATATTATAGTCTCTGACGCAGTAATCTCTGCCTTACATTTACATGACATATGCTTCAAGACGGGAAACAACTCAAAAGTAATGTCTCCCCAAGGTATACCACATATCTTTGCATGCATAAGTGACAATGATGGTTGGAGGTGTCAAAAGAATAAACAGCTTTCAAACATTTGAAAGTAAACTGAGAATGCAAAAAAGAAAAGAAAGAAGTCGATAGTTAAGGGCAGAGAGAGAGAGAGAGAGAGAGAGAGAGAGAGAGAGAGAGAGAGAGAGAGAGAGAGAGAGAGAGAGAGAGAGAGAGAGAGAGGGAGGGAGGGAGGGAGGGAGGGAGGGAGGGAGGGAGAGGGAGAGGGAGAGGGGGAGAGGGAGAGAGGGAGAGGGAGAGAGGGGGAGAGAGAGAGAGAGGGGGAGAGAGAGAGAGAGAGAGAGAGAGAGAGAGAGAGAGAGAGAGAGAGAGAGAGAGAGAGAGAGAGAGAGAGAGGGAGAGAGAGAGAGAGAGAGAGAGAGAGAGAGAGGGAGGAGAACATGTGCAAAACGGAAATGGCAATTATAGCTTGCAAATGATGAGCCGGGCAAGTAAGGTCATTCATTCCATCTATTCCCCTGCAAAAAACCTCGGTGTAACAAGCATGCAGTTTTCCAGTCTAGGAACCCTGTTGATAACAGATGATAACTACAAGGCTATCATGATGCTTTCGTCAAAAAAAATTCAGACCATTTCTGATAATGAAAATGAAATTGGTAAACATATATAATAAGAACTGGCAAAGTCTCCTACTAGCAGTTTCATACTACACTGCACATTGCTATTAGAGTAAATGCAGAATTAGAATGTATAATACTTAGTGTAAGGAGACGTGGCAACCTCCACCCCCTCACATGGTATTATAACCACTATTTTGCGATTTTGGGTTAAATAAAAAAAAAGTGACGGAATTAGTGTTTTTCACACTGTTAGCGACTAAAAGTGTAATCTGCAATCCCCGTAATAACAGGTGGTCCTGACTCGGAAGTTGCATTTTTCTAGTTATACTCTTCTGCTTGACGATAAAGATGGCAGAAGGTTCAAAGCAGCTATGCTAAACACAAGAAAGGAAAAAAACAAGGCGGCGACCTTTCCGCAAAACAGTGGATTTCCGCAAACCCTAGTATGTAATTTAAGCTTTTTGGCTACCCTAGTTCAGAAAGCCGCTCATTTGGCGGAAAAGTAAAGAACTTGTAATCGACAGTCACAGAGTATGAATCAACATAGAACACAAGGCCAGAATAGACTTGTTCACCAACAGAGGAAGAGGTTGTTGCTCCACAAATTGTATGCAGCAGAAGGTTCAATCGTAACAAAGAGCTTTTCAATGCAGATTTCAGCGTTAAATTTTAAGTAAGAGCTCCAGTTTAGTACAATGAGCTAGAAAAACAAGTGAAACATCAGTGTATGATTTACGCCTCGTCACCTTGCCACAAAAAAAAACACTATAATTTTTTCGCAAAATTTGTTGAACTCCGTTTCACCAAAATAATAGATATAAGCTACAGAGATAGCTCACAGGTAGCTTCAACAGAGTCCAGCAACAAGAGGGGATGTTAGAAGAGAGAACGCTTACATTGCTGCCCTTCCAGACGCGATAGAGCTTGGTCATGGTGCGCTGCTCATCGCGCTGGAGGCCACCGCAAAACAGACAGCAGGGAAGCCAGGGAACAGGGAAGAAGTGCCCTTGGGCAGCCAAACCTTTCTCCGGCAACGCCAGTAAGTCAAAGAGATATGATAACGCTATTTCTGCTTTCGCCGTCAAAGAACTTCACGCCGTCTACCGGTGCCGTACACGTGCGGTCAAACAGCAAAACCTACCGTACGAGCGTCGTCACCGAGGTTCAGTATTGGGTTGATACTCGCTAAGAAATTGGCAATAGTAAGGGTACGTCCCCATGTAAGTACTTTGATAAAGTATTTTGGCCTGTAGTAAAGATTCTCCGTACTACTTCGAAGAGCGTCCCTATGTGCGAAAATGAAGTCGGAACTTTGAAATGTGACGGTTGTAGACTCCAGTACAACTTGTGACGATTGAAGCCGACTACGAAATTTACGACGATTAGTGACGCCAACAAAACGACGCCTAGATTTTTGTGAAAATGTAGATGTTTAGGGTTTGATGACATTGTGACGTCATGCTCACTTGTGACAACGTCGACGTCACTGGTCCAATAACTTTCCGCCATGGTTTCCCGATTTCGTTTTTTCTACTTTTTTCACTCGATTTGCCATTAAAAACACCTAAAAATTGTCAAAACTAATATTTTTAAAATATCTTTCATTTTATACCAATATTGTTGTGTCTCATTCTAGAAAGTGTGAGATAAAAGCAATAGTGTGAGAGGGAGAGGGGAGAGGCGACGAAGGCGCAAAATTTTGCAAAGGACCCCCATGAATGAAAGTGGAGGTCCGAGACCCCTACAATTTTTTTCCGTACATCCGCGTGACGGGAAAAAAATAGCGAGGACTCTCCCTCGTCCTAAAATTTTCCCACTCTTGTGGCGCGTGCGTGGGTCATTTTTCATTGACTGTTTGGGCGGTACTTTAACTAAAAACACCCCATCGAGGTAATTCTGGATGAATTTTTTTGATGGGCTGGATTCTCTTGCCCGAGGGTCAAAAAGAGGAAAACGCCAAAATGCGTTCACATGACGACAAACATGTAGTACATTCAAAGTATAGAATTGACGTTCACTGTACTGTGGTAAAAATGACTTTCTTGTACGGCTGAAGTTTTTCTCAAAGTTCCCTGAATTTTAGGGCAAAACTACAGTGAAAAGTCGATACTTTAATAACATGGGGACGTACCCTAACATAGTTAAGTACGGTGACCAACTGCTAAGAAGTAATGACGCATGCTTCTTTCTCATGTTTATTTTTTTGTTGTTCGTTTTATTCAGTCAATTCTTATTAGCTATGTTCAAGCCTAGCCAGTTATTATGTTTCTTCAGTTTGTACTCAGTCTGGTCAACCTACTAATGCTATGTCCCATGTGCCAAAGTAAGAGTTTTTTTTGTTATTTTCCTCAAAAACTTAACGCCGTACCGCTTAAGTTATGACCTTACTAAAAAATTGAAATAGTAGAAGTACAATTCGCATCATAGTCAAACTTGGAATCTACTACATGTTGTCGTCTTGCGTTTTTCGACCCACAACCGCTACAAGAAACGTCATCTTCAAACTTTATCTTAAAACACATCGGCGATGTGTTTTAAATAAAAGTACCAACGCGCCACAAATAGCAAAACAACCTCGCACGTGTGACTTCTTCGGATTTTAAAGACTTTGGCTTAAGGCTCCAACAACAGCTACAATGTCAGGTCGGGTGCAATTCATAAAATAAATAAGGCTCCCGACAATCTGCCTGTAGGGAATGGAAGACATGCAATCTGCTTCGCTTAATTCCAAAGAGTCATCAATTACAATTCCACCATCTGTCTCATTCTATTCCGTTTTTTGTCTAAACTCCATGGGAGTAGTACTCCATTTTGCATTTGATATGCCAAACTTTTCAAACATATTTCCTATAGCCTCCCTCTGAGTCAAATAAATCAGTTTCAGTTTTCTATCTCTCTCTACCTGAATTCCTAGAATATACTTTGCCTCCCCAAAATCCTTCATCTCAAATCTGGAATTCAGAGTTGTTTTTATCTTAGTAATATCATTCATAAATTTGCTTTACATCAGCGAATCTTCCACATAAAAAACTATGTAAATCACTCCATCCTCTCCTTCCATGACATAGATAGAGTGATCTGAACTAATCTTTACAAATCCTAGATTAGTGAGAAACTCATCTTGTTTCAGGTTCCACTAACGTGGAGCCTGTTTCACACCTTAGATGGACTTCAACAGTTTGCAGACCAGATTTTTTTTTCCTTTTTCTGCATACCTCTCCTGCTACTTCATCTAAATCATCTCTTCTAAATCGCCGTGTAAGAAAGATGTCTTCACATCCATCTGATGCAGTTCCATATCCTCAATTGCTGCTAGAGACAAGAGAATTCTAACAGTAGGAAACTGAACTACATGTGAGAAGGTTTCTTCATGATCAATGCATTCTTTCTGACTATAACCTTTATCAACAAGTCTAGCCTTATACCTCTCAATAAAATTATCAGGATTCAACTTGACTTTAAAAACTCACTTATTACCGATCGCCTTCTGATTCCGTGGAAGTTCCACAAGCTCCCAAGTTTGAGATTCCATGATGGATTTCATCTCATCATTTACTGCTAAAATCCATTGTTCCTTTTCAAGAATAGAAAAGGCCTCCTGAATGGTGAGAGGCTCCCTTGTGCTGGAAGAAAAAGCAAACTGAACTTGTTCACCTCTCAGTCGACTACTTTGTCTACTTCCCCCAGAAAATCTGAAGTGAAAACTATTGGTCCTCGGTGCCTCGGAGGAGGGGAAGGTGGAGGAGGAGGAGGACCTGTACTCACTGGAGGAGCTGAAGTGTCAAAAAAATTAGGTAGTCCAAAGGTAGAAGAGGAGTTAGCTGCCCAAGACTTCAAGGGAATATGCTTAATAATAAATAATCTTGCATTTTCTCTTTTTTTTTGTCTCATTCATGCTAATTACATTAACAGATTGACTCTCTTCTTTAATCTGTATGTTTTTCGCAATAACAAGAGTATTTTTCTGAGAATTATTTACTCTTAACCCACAAATTCATCATCATATCGCATAAAAATTCTATGTACAAATTTCGGATTAAGCTTCAAACTTGGAAGATTGTCCAAAATAAAACATTTACTGCCAAAAACTCTGAAATGACACACATTTCACTTTCTTTTAGTCCACATCTCAGAAGGTTTTTTATCCCTAACATATTTAGTTTCTAATCATTTTCTAATATATGTAGCACAGTGTAAAGCTTCCCTCCAAATTTTTAGATCTATCCCTTTATCAAACATCATAGATTTAGCACATTTATTCAAAGTCCAATTAAGTCTTTGAGAGACACCATTTTGTTCCGGAGTGTATTGAATTGTAAACTCATGAAGTTGTAATTTTCTTTCTGTAATTTTATGGGCTCCATTGGGCTCCATTCCCCCACAGAAATTGCAGATCCAAAGAAGCTTATCTAGATAGTGCCGACTCCAAGTTTATTCAAACCCAAATGACTGACACCCTAACAGTTAGAACCCCAATACAGCTTCACCCCTGTGAAAGAAGACTATCTGTGTGCTCAGTTCCCCCACAGAATGCAAAGTTAGAATATGAGTATTTGGACACATTCCCCCACTTTGGCTTTCCCTTATAAATGCAGCCACCATGGCAGGCAAAATCTCTGACCGACTATATCCTTGTGTAGCCTGGACTGCCCTGAGTCCGCAACAAAAAGAATTCAGGGCGTGGATGGTGGACGGAGACCGCCGACAAATGCTGACTAAGCAAGGACCAGATGCATGATAATCCTACGTTGTATTCTGAATCTGATGTTGGTTTACATAATTGTAAAACTAACGTTTGTCGCTTAGCTTATTAGTTAATTAGCGTAGAATATGTTGAGTATGACATACCTTCTGTTTTCGGGTATACGCACAGTATTAGTTGTGTCAGGTTGTTAGCTATATGGCAGATATGCCTCCGTACGATCAGTAGTGAAGCTTTAGTGTACATGAGTAGGACATAGTCATATTTGGAGTTAGGAACAATTTTTATCAAAAATTGTGTATGTAGTTTTTGGTAATTTTATTTGTGACTATCGCACAGATCCTTGACAGGTAGGGATCAATTTCTCATCTGCAAAGTATGATTTATTCCAACACATGTGGGATGAGCTGCCGGAATCCATGATCATCCGAGGTCTTTCTCCTCCTCCATGAGCTTGGCAAGGGCAAAGAACTCGGTGTCATCAGTTTTGGGTAAATTGACCACCTCCGGTTTCTCCTCCTTGATTTCCTTCTTCAGTTCCTCAATTTCGGCATAAAAAGGCGCAGTTTTGATTGGAGGTTTTGGTGTAGAAGGCGTCCCCCTATGTCTCTTGTAATTGTGAGACCTCCCTAGGTCCTCAGAATGAGTAGATCACACCAAGCCCTAAGGATAACCCTGACCCCTTTGTGTTTCAACAAGAATAACTGCCACCCTAGCAGACAAAAACACTAGCCAACTTCATACTTGTGAAGACAAGACTCCTCTGAGTTGATAGCAAAAAGAATTTCTGAATTTTCTCTTGGAACAGTAAGTTATGAAGGGTCAAAGTTGACCTTTTTTACAGAAGCACTCTCGGAGAGAGGCGACTACCTACCAATTTTTCTAAGTCCTAAACCCCTCTCTAAACCCTCTATTACTAGAGTACAACACCAATCAGATTACTGTATGGTACAGAAAGGTAAAGGTGCCAATGTACTTTCTGTACGGCCATTGTACGCTATGGCCAAAATGTTGACGCCTGCCATATCCGGATTCGTTTTGTATTCTCCGAAGATGCCGCAAGCCAATGAGGTGGTGCCACGTGTCACTTGATGTGGCTTTGACCGAAAATCGCCAAAACGCCGATTCCGCGATCTCGGCTCCTATTATGGCCGTTCGATCATAACTGGGTTTTAATTCCAGCCGTCGAAACAAACACGCGGTATTTGTTTCGTGCGGTACCGTAAACTGTACTATACTTAAACTATATCTTTGGACTAAGAATCTATTCGTCCCCTCATATGAATTCAAACCCCATATATCTTAGCACAGGTCTTAGACTATAGGACAAAGCTAACGACTACTGTTGTCTTTGACGGTCGGTAGGTACCAGGATCAAATCCTAGGTCCGTCAAGTACCTTTTTGGTAAACCTACTAATACTGCTGCTTGTCTCTCTTTGGACAGCATTGGCAGCCATGGCTCTAGCTCCCCTTGTAACCTTCAGTGACTGCGACAAGTGTGGGGGCTTGAAGGGAGGAGTTAGAGGCCGATTGCCTCTGCTTCTTTTCTGCATTTATTTTTACAAGTTCAGACCTAGAAAATACTAAAAGAACCTTAAATTTCAACACTCCCCGTATTTTCTAGTCACGTTTCAATATAAGACCACACTTCTCCCTGCAGAAAATTAGTTTAGGGGAAGGCACAGGTTTGGTCATCATATCTGCTACCATTTAACTATCTGGTCTATACTCTAAACTAATTATCTTGTTTTCTACATTCTCCCTAACAAAACTAAGTCTAATGTCCATATGTTTGGCTTTTAAGTGGTGTTTTAGGATTGGCAGAAATGGCAATGGCTACCTGATTATCACAAAACACTTTCTGGACACCACTCTTAAGATGACCAAGCTCACCAAGCAAGGACTTGACCCATATTAATTCTCTTACAGCAGAGCAAGAGGCCATGTACTCAGCCTCTATGGTGGACTGAGGAATGACCTTTGCTGCCTGCTCCAGCAGCAAGCCCCATCACCAACATACAATACATACCCAGACATGCATCTCCTCATAGGAGCATCCCCATAGCTGGCATCACTCGAAGTGGTGATGTCAGTATTGTTCCCACCCAAATGCAGCCATACATCTCTAGTCCCTATGAGATATCTAAGGAGTCTCTTAGCTGCCTCCCAATTTTTCTTAGTGGGAGCATTTAGACTCCTACTTAGTATTCCTACAGCTGAGGCTATATTTGGCCGGGTATAATTCATAAAATAATTTATGCTGCCCACAACTTGTGTATAAGGAATTGACTTGATAAATCTCTTCTCTTCAGGGTCTAACTCATCATCCGAGATTATAACTCTCTCTCCCCTCACTTCCTTTCTTTAGTTCTATTGGAGTTGTATAACTATTAGCCTTGTCTATTTGAAATAGTTCTAACATGTTTCCAATGGCCTCTTTCTGAGTTAATGTGATTTTCTTTCTATCTCTGTCTCTCTCTACCTGAATTCCCAAAATATACCTTGCCTCTCCCAGATCCTTCATCTCAAATCTACCTTTTAGATCCGTTTTAAGCTTACTAATTTTATCCATAGATTTACTAAAAACAAGCAAATCATCAACATAAATTGCAATGAAGATAATTCCTTTCTCATCTTCAAACAAATAAATTGAGTGATCTGAGATGATCCGAATATGTCTCAAACCTGTAAGAAACTCATCGAATTTTTTATTCCATTGCCGGGGGGCCTGTTTCAGCCCATACTAAGATTTGATCAATCGGCATACCTTGCTCTCCTCCCCTTGCTCCACAAATCCTTCGATTTGTCGCATATAAATCTCCTCTTCCAACTCTCATTGTAGGAAGGCCGTCTTGATGTCCATTTGATGTACTTCCATGTCTTTTGCTGCCGCCAGACTGAGAAGTATCCGGACGGCGGGAAACTTGGCGACTGGGGAAAATGTCTCCTCGTAGTCAATTCCCTCATTTTGAGTAAATCCTTTAGCCAATAACCGAGCCTTGTAGCGCTCAATGGTGTTATCCGGGTTAAGTTTCAGTTTAAATATCCACTTACATCCGATTAGCTTTCTGTCAGGAGGACAGTTCACCAGCTCCCATGTATCGGCCGCCATAATTGAGGCCATCTCCTCTTTCATGGCTGTCTTCCACCGTTTCCTTTCAGGATAGTTCATCGCCTCACTATAAGTTTCACGTTCATCGGGGTGAGAGAGTTTGGTTACCTGGTTGTTAGCTTGTTTCTCTTACAATCTTTTGCTGCTTCTTCTTCCTCCCTCAAAATCCGTTGCCAGAATAGATGGCTGCTGTGGATTCTTTCGGACAGTTTGACTTCTCCCCTATCTCTTGATTCCGGGTCCATTTCCACCAAGTCTTCCGCTTTGGTTGGAGTTGGCACTAGGGGTTCCACGGCTGAGTCCTTCTCGATCTAATTTGTACCAGCAAGATCATTATCTTCTGGAAAACCTAGATAATTTGGAAGCTCAAAGTCATCAGAATTTTTTGACTCAAATCTGATTTTGACTGTCTTTGTATGATTAAAGGGATTTGTGGATTTCCCTTCATCCATAACCAGTAGATGCTTTACTAGAATTATATCTTCACTCTTGAGATCATACACTCTATATCCTTTTACATCTTTATGATATCCCAACAGATATTCTGGTTTTCCTTTCGGATCTAACTTCTAATTTGATCGATGTGAGTCTAAACTGTACACTTGACTACCAAAAACCTTTAAATGTGAAACATCTAATTTTCGGCCGGTCCATCTCTCATAGGGTGTTTGGCCTTTTACTGCCGAAGTAAGAACTCTATTTTTGAGATAATTTGCACAATTCATTGCTTCCGCACATAATCTCTTTCCTATCTTCTTTTCCGACAACATACTTCGACACTATCACAGTGTTCTATTTAACCTCTCGGCTACACCATTCTGCTTGGGATTTTCAAGGAATGTCTTTTGATGTTGCACTCTATCTTCTCTCAGAAAGTCCTCAAATTGATTGGAGGTATACTCTCCCCTATTATCACTCCTTACTCTCTTGATACATGTTTCATGGAGTTTCCCACTCCATAGTTTGTATTCCTTGAAAATCTTTGGGGCCTCTAATTTCTTTTTCAGAAAGTACACTCTTGAATACCGGACCAAATGTGATTGTCATCATGGCCACCCACGGGTGAAGGCACTTTGGTCGGTCCCCAAATATCGATTTTCAAGTCTAAACTTTTTTCTCCTATAAGTGGCTTCCTGGGAAGGTAACCTATTAAGCCGACCTTTGCAACCACAGTCTTAGGTTTTAACTTTCTCCAAACTGAATTCCTTCCACTATTCCCATCTTTTTCATTTTTTCAACTTATCTAAATGCACATTCCAAGCCTCTTTGCCAAACATAATATCAGTAACACCGACATAATAAAGGCTTCTGTTGCTTGAATCAACTGGCATCCCGCTACCTTTTTCAGCAGTGAAATAAACATCCTCCTCAAAGCTAGCACTAAAGGTTCCCTTCTAGTGCTAGTCCAACCCTTATCATCTAACACAAACATTGAGATGAGGTTCTGTTTTCAGGGATAACAACACATCTGAGAAGCAGGATGTTTTCCCTCAAAACCAGTCTACGATCTTTTCCATCCCCATACTCTATCTCTACGGTGGGAATCTTTCTCATCTTAGTGAACATAAGTTGGTCCTTACACATGTGCATGGAGGCACCTGAATCCACAATCCAGCCTCCTTCACCTTTTAATCCCCCGAAGGCACATTTCTGCTTTCGTGGAATTTCGACCTCGGTCCTTGTCTCCAACTCCTCATCCAGTAAGAGCTCATCGTCCTCGTCCTCAGATTCCTCCTCATGTACCTGCATCACATGAGCCTTTTTCTTTCCTCTCGAAGATCCACCAATCTGCCCCTGCTTTAACCGAAGTTCGGTTAGCTTAGAGCACTCAGCCATATAGTGCCTTGGTTTCTTACAGAAATGATAGAGCCCTTTGGGAGCACTCGGTCCAAACTCATCAGACAAATTTTTCTGCCACCCCCCTACGTAGTTTCCGACCGGTTTTTCAGAATCCTTGTTCCTCCAATTGGTACCAGTTGCCAAAGCTTGCCCACTCTTTCCTCCCCTCCGGATCTCTATCATTTTCTCTCGAACGAGAATCATCCCTACCACTAAATTCCATATCCTCCTTGAGTCCGACAAGTCCTGCACACGGTTGACTATATTCTCGTACTCATCTGGTAACTTCATGAGCAAACAGTTAACCTTTTCCTTTTCAGTTTCTACTTTTTCACCACTCTCTAGCTCCATGAAAAGTGTTGCGAGATCGTTACAAAAATCCAACATCTTCCCCCGTTTGTATACATATGCATTTATTTTCTGATCAACTAACTGCTGTTGATGAATCGCACCACTTCGGTACATCTCTATGAGAGTCACCCATAGATTGGATGCCCTTTCTACTTGCAAATGAGGATATGCAAGTCCTTGAGTAAAATGGCGGAGGATGAAGTGCTTTGCCGCCATATTAATATAGTCCCAGGTATCAACATCATTTTCATCGTTCCTCGGAAAAGGTCATTTTCATCGTTCCTTGGAAAAGGTGACATGAATGCTGAACCAGTTCCTATAGGTGTGATCATCTCCTTCTCCTTTCCTTTTTCAACCACCTCCCCTTCGTTTGTCTCCTCCGTTGGAGATGGATCTACATCTTTGGTGAATCTGCTTCCTCCAAACCTGAAGGGATGCCTAGACCGGATGGACGCCTCACCCGTCCACTCAATATTCTCCAAAACCTTTTCTCACATAGAGCTTCTGTCATCATACTCTCCCAGTATATGAAGCCAGTTCCATTAAAAATGGGTACCCTAGAGGGTGGGCTCATAACCTGCAATTTTGAGACCTCAATAGGTCCTCAGAATGAGCAGCTCACACAAAGCCCCTAGGATAACCCCGACCCTTTTGTGTTTCAACAAGAATAACTGCCACCCTAGCAGACAAAAACTATGACAAGCTTCACCCCTTTGAAGACGAGACTCCTCTAAGTCGAGAGTAAAAAGAATCGTTGAATTTGCTCCCCTGAGCAGTAAGTTATGAAGGGTCAAAGTTGACTTTTTTGACAAAAGCACTCTCGGAGATAGGCGGCTACCTACCAATTTTTCTAAGTCCTAAACCCCTCTCTAAACCCGCTATTAATAAAGTACGACACCAATCAGATTACTGTATCGTATAGAAAGGTAGAGGTACCGGAGTACTTTCTGTACGACCATCGTACGCCATGGCCAAAAAGTTGACGCCTGCCATATTCGAATTCGTTCTTATATTTTCCAAGGATGCCGCAAGCCGATGAGGTGGTGCCACGTGTCACTTGATGTGGATTTGACCAAAAACCGCCAAAACGCCTATTCCGCGATCTCGGCTCCTATTATTAGAGATCCGAAGGGGAGGAAAGAGTGCACAAGCCTTGGCTTCCATGACCGATTGGAGGAATAGGGACTCAAAGAAACCCTTCGGAAGCTATGGAGGAGGGGGACAGGAAAATCGTTCTGATGAGTCCGAACCGAGGGTGCCCAAAGGGCTTTGTCACTTCTATAAGAAACCAATGCACTACATGGGGGAGTGTTCTAAGCTAACTGAGCTTCGACTAAAGAAGGGGCAGACCGGTGGACCTCCAAAAGGGAAGAATGAGGAGGAGTCAGCCGACGATGCGCTTTTGTTGGATGAAGAGATGGAGGTGAAGATCGAGGTCGAAATTCCACGAAAACATAAATGTGCCTTCGGAGGATTGACAAGTGAAGCAGGTTCGATTGTGGATTCGGGTGCTTCTGTTGTTTTTGAAGATTTAGTTTCGTGCGTACGCGACGTTTCATGCGTACGCGACATTTCGTGCGTACTTGAAGCGATTTTTAATGCGTAAGTACTCATAAAATTTAGTGTGGAGGTTCGAATGGATTACCGAATTTCATTGAAGTGACGTGAACAAACATTTGTAAAAGTACGGTTTGCGTAAGGAGAATTGGACGGCGGATCGCGAAGCGATCCGACGTTTATTATTCAAAGTGCGTGAAAATGTACTAATGGCGTACGAAACAAAATGTGACAAGCGCCGAGATCATTTATTACAAAGGACGCGGTTGAGGTACGGAAATGATTTTGGCTCTACGACAAATTATTTCGGCAAGTGGACTTGAATTCCCTTCGCGACATTCGTGAGATATTTGACGACACGCGCAGATTTCAATTGGATTTTTATGACCAGGCAGCGCGACATCGAGGGTACCGATTAAGAGCGACGGACGGCGGATATAGGCCGCCGAGATTTTTTCCAAGAGTGGTGACGCGAAATCGCGTCAATCACACGATGTTTATTTTGGACGTCCCGGATTGTTTTACGAAATTCGAGGAGTTTCGTTGATTGACTTAGATGACTCAGCATACGATTTTGTGAGATTGTGTGTACTTGGAAATATTCGGAACAACATTTCTTTGTCTTATTTGCATTAATAAATTAGTGTTGATTATGGCGTTTATATTTACGTGGTCAATTAGGGTTTGGAAAGTTTAATTTGTGTGTGTAAAATATCGTACTTGTAGACAAGTGTACGCTTACGATTGCTTGACTCTCAGGTGGACGCTTACGATTAGTTACTCTTACTAGAAGGTTATTATGCGTAAATAGGATTTAGTGACAGTTACGTAATTTACATTTGTTATTTTGACACTTAGTGATTCGTTGACAGCTCACAAGTGTATATATAGGAATGAGCCTTTTTAGGAATTAATCATCAATGCTTGTTAAGTGAAGTAGGGACCAAAGATGTAATATTTTAGGGTTGTCGATTAGGTTATGCACTGTGAGTGATATATTGATTATACTTGAATTATTCAAGTATTATTTGGTTATACTTTTGTTTAAGTGTGATGCATTATTTTATTATTATTTATATATCTTATTTATATACTTGTTTGCTATGCATTATTTATGCATTTGTCCTAGGGTTTCTTGTGATTTTCATGTATCCCTAGATGTTATTCATGCGTCTGTGTGCGCATGCTGCTCCGTCTGTGTACGGATTGTTAATGCATCTGTGTATGCATTTTGTTGCGTCTGTAAACGCCTTATTTTAGGGTCTGTTGTGATTTTCATCTTACCCTAACTGCTATTTGTTTCGTCTGTGAACGCATGTGTGTCATTTGGAGGATGCATTTCAATATGGTAGTTCATTGACCTAGCTTTGGTAAGCTTTTTGTTTGATAGTTTGGGTGGCTTCTGCGGTCTATTTTAGACCAAAGAACAACAGCTTCTATGCACATGTGTAAGGATAAACACTTATTCACAAAAATAAGAAAGATTCTCACTGTAGAGATAGAGTATGGGGATGGGATGGTAGTCACTACTACTTTGGTAGGATCGGTAGATCTGAAAGTGTTAGTGAAAGGATAAATATCAATAGTTACATTCTCTTATGTTTTGTTTCTATAAATAAATGGTCTTTTAAAGTATTTTCTTGGTCTGAATAGAAATAAGAAAGAAGCCGAGGCAGTCTACCTCTAACTTCTCTCTCCAACTCTCAAACTTGTCACAGTCACTGAGAAATTGGAGAGGAAGCTAGAGCCAGGGCTACCTAGGCTATCCAGAGGTTTACGGGAAATATATATTAGTTAGATTTTATTTACTAAAAGGTATGTGTCGGCCACAGGATTTGATCCTGGTACCTAGCGGCCGGCAGACAGCTGGTAGCCGTTAGCCTTAGCCGTTAAGTCTAGAAGTGGTGTTACGTACTATATGGGTTGATAATTATTTAAACATTTATACGTAGGATAGTTCAATTAACTGAAATAGTTTTACAAGAGACATAGATCCAGTAATGTAAAAGTACGGATTACGGTACGGATAAGAAACAAATACCGCGCATTTATTTCTTATCCGAAACGAATACCGTGCATGTATTTATTACGGCTACGATTAAATGTGAATTTAAACGGTCGGCCGGAATTAACGCCGAGATCGCGGAAGAGGATTTCGGCGGTTTGTGGTCATCACCACATCGGATGACACTTGGCGGAATGACATTGGATCGCGGCAACTCCGAGGATTAAGGGAGCGAATCCGGACATACCACGTGTCGACATTTAGGCCATGTCGTACGATGTCCATACAGAAAGTACACCGACAATTGTACTTTTGTGTACGGAACTGTAATCTGATTGGCTCCGTACATCAGTAGATAGAGTCTGTGAGAGAGATAGGACTTAGAAAAATTAGAAGATAGGACCCCCTCTCCCAGAGAGCTTCTGTACAAAAGGTCAACTTTGACCCTCCATAACTTACTGCTCAAGGGAGCAAATTCAGAGATTTTTTTTGCTATCGACTCAGGGGAGTCTTGTCTTCACAAGGGTGAAGTTGGTCAGAGTTTTTGTCTGCCAGGGTGGCAGTTATTTTTGCTGAAACACAAAGAGGTCAGGGTTATCCTAGAGGCTTCTTGGAAGCTATCCACTCTGAGGACTTATGGAGGTCTTAGAGTTTCATGTTATGGGCCCACCCTCTAGGGTACCAATCTTTAATGGAACTGGCTTTATATACTGGGAAAGTATAATGATAGGAGCTCTATGCGAAAAAAGGTTTTGGGGGTTAGTGAGTGGACGGTTGGGGCGTCCATCAAGTCTTCGAATTCCTCCTGGGTTTGGAGGAAGCAGATTCACCAGAAAAGAGGATCCACCTTCAACCAAGGAGACAAAAGAAGGAGAGGTGGTGGACAAAGGAAAGGAGAAGGAGGCGACCACACCAATAACAACTGGTTCGGCATTCATGTCACCTATTCCGAGGAACGAGGAGAATGATACTGAAACCTGGGACTTCAACAATATGGCGGCAAAACACTTCATCCTACGCCATCTCAGTCAAGGAGTTGCATGTCCTCATTTGCAGGTAGAAAGGGCATCCGATCTTTGGATGGCTCTCATAGAGATGTACCGAAGTGGTACGATTCAGCAACAACAGTTGGCTGATCAGAAAGTTAAGGAGTATGTATACAAAGGGGGGAAGATGTTGGATTTTTGCAATGAGCTTGCTACACTTTTCATGGAGCTAGAGAGTGCGGGAAAAGATTTTAGTGAAAAAGAAAAGGTTAACTGTTTACTGATGAAGTTACCCGATGAGTTTGAGAACATAGTCAACCGTGTGCAGGACTTGCCGGACTCAAGGTGGATATGGAACTCAGTGGTAGGGATGATTCTCGTTCGGGAGAATACGATTGAGATCTGAAGGGTAGGAAAGAGTGGCCAAGCCTTAGCAACTGCGACCGATTCGAGGAACAAAGATTCCCGGAAACTGGTCAGAAAATATGGGGGGAGGGAGCAGAAAAATCAGACCGACGAGTTCGTACCAAGGGCTCCCAAAGGTTTATGTCATTTTTGTAAGAAACCTGGGCACTATATGGCAGAGTGCACTAAGCTAACCGAGCTTCGGTTAAAGGAGGGGCTGACAGGTGGTACTCCAAGAGGAAAGAAAAAGGCCCTTGTGACACAGGTACATGAGGCGGAATCCGAGGACGAGGACGATGAGCTCCTTTTAGATGAGGAGTTGGAGGCGAAAAACGAGGTCAAAATTCCACGAAGGCAGAAATGTGCTTACGGTGGATTGAAAGGAGAAGCAGGCTGGATTGTAGATTCAGGTGCCTCTATGCTTATGTGTAAGGATAAGCACATGTTCACTAAGATAAGAAATATTCCCACCGTAGAGATATAGTACGAGGATGGGCGGATAGTCACCACTACTCTTGTAGGATCGGTATATTTGAAAGTGTAAGTAGAAGGAAAGACATCCATAGTAACATTCTCCGATGTATTCTTTATTCTGGAGCTGAACAAAAACCTCATCTCTACATCCGTATTAGATGATAAGGGTTTTTTTTACTAGCACTAGGGAAGGAGTCTTTACTGCTAGTTTTGAGGAGGATTTCTATTTCATTGCTGAGAAAGGTAGCCATGGGATGTTTAGGCTGGTTTTAAGTAATGAAAAAAAGAAACTTTATTATGCTGGTGTTCATGATATTATGATGTGGCATAAGAGGCTTGGGCATGTGAATCTAGACAAGTTAAGAGAGATGAAAAAGATGGGAGTGGTGGAAGGGATTAAGTTTATTGAGAATGATAATATAAGTGATTGTAGTGGATGTGCTCAAGGTAAAACACACAAATTACCCTTTCCTAAAACAACCACCTATAAGGGAGAAAAAATTCTAGATCTAGTACACGTAGATATTTGGGGACCGGCTAAAGTGCCCTCAGCGGAGGGGAAGAGATTTATGATGACTATCACTGATGATTGGTCTCGGTATTCCCGAGTGTATTTTTTGAAAAACAAGTCCGAAGCTCAAGATTGTTTTAGGCAATATAAAGCATGGAGCGAAAAACTACACGAAACTCCAATCAAGAGAATAAGGAGTGACAATGGTGGAGAGTATACTTCTAACCAGTTTGAGGATTTTCCGAGGGAAGATGGGGTCCAACACCAAAAGACAGTTCCAGAAAACCCGGAACAGAATGGGGTAGCTGAAAGGTTAAATAGAACACTAAGTGATAGTGCTAGAAGTATGTTGTAAGATAGAAAGATAGGAAAAAGGTTTTGGGTAGAGGCAATGAACTGTGCTAATTACCTCAAAAATAGAGTTCTTACTTCAGCTATAAAAGATCAAACACCTTATGAGAGATGGACAGGCCGGAAACCAGACATATCTCACTTAAAGGTTTTCGGCAGTCAAGTATTCAGTCTAGATACAGATCGGTCTAATTGGAAGCTAGATCCTAAAGGAAAACCGGGATACTTATTAGGATATGATGAGAATGTTAAAGGATATAGAGTTTATGATCTAAAAAGGGAAGATATAATCTTAGTAAAGCATTTACTAGTTATGGATGAAGGAAAGTTTGTGGATCCCTTCAAATATACAAAGTCAGTAAAAATCAGATTTGAGTCAGAAAATTCCGATGACTATGAGCTTCCTAACTATCCAGGTTTTAGAGAAGATGACATTTTTGTAGGTACAAATCAGACCGAAAGGACTCGGCTGTGAAAACTCCAGTGACAACTCTACCCGAAGCGGAAGACGTGGTGGAAAGTGATACGGAATCAAGGGATAGGGGAGAAGCCGAGTTTGTTCGAATGAATCCACGAGAACCATCTATTCCGACCTCAGATTTTGAGGGGGGAAGGAGAAGTAGCAAAAGACTGCAAGAAAAACAAGTTAATAACAATGTAACTAAACTATCTCATCAAGATGAACCTCAAACTTATGGAGAGGCGATGACTTGTCCAGAAAGAAATCGGTGGAAGACAGCCATCAATGAGGAGATGGCCTCAATTATGGCAGCCTATACTTGGGAGCTGGTGGA
Organism: Zygnema cylindricum; assembly: GCA_037447655.1. Taxonomy (NCBI): domain Eukaryota; kingdom Viridiplantae; phylum Streptophyta; class Zygnematophyceae; order Zygnematales; family Zygnemataceae; genus Zygnema; species Zygnema cylindricum. The sequence goes on along the minus strand of JBBHKE010000731.1, from coordinate 75,510 downwards.
TTTTCCACCTAACCGAAAACCAATCGGTTGTAAGTGGGTTTTCAAATTAAAACTGAACCCAGATAACACAATCGAGCGCTACAAGGCCCGACTAGTGGCAAAGGGATTTACACAAAAGGAGGGAATTGACTACGAGGAAACCTTTGCCCCGGTGGTTAGATTTCCCTTTGTACGCTTACTACTCAGCCTGGCAGCAGCGGAAGACATGGAAGTACACCAGATGGACATCAAGACAACCTTTTTGCATGGAGAATTGGAAAAGGAGATCTTCATGCGACAACCCGAAGGGTTTGTGGAGGAAGGAGAGGAGAGTAAGGTATGCCGGCTGATTAAATCTCTTTATGGTTTGAAACAGGCGCCTCGACAGTGGAATAAGAAGCTTGATGAGTTTCTTACCAGTCTGGGATATATCCGGATTAGCTCAGATCACTCAATCTATGTTTTCGAAGATGAGGAAGGTTTTACATTTATTGCAATTTATGTTGATGATTTGCTTGTTTTAAGTAAATCAATGGAAAAAATTAATAAATTGAAAACCGATCTTAAGGGGAGATTTGAAATGAATGATATGGGGGAAGCAAAATATATTTTGGGAATTCAATTAGAGAGAGACCGAAAAAGAAAAATTATAAGATTGACTCAAAAGGAAGCAATAGGGAACATGCTTGAAAAAATTCAAATGGATAAAGCTAATAGTTGTACAACTCCAATGGAGTTGAAGAACGGAAGTGAGGGGAGTGAGGAAGAAGGAGTCATAGTCTTAGACGAAGAACAGAAGTTCATGCAGACTATTCGTTACAGGCAAGTAGTGGGAAGTCTAATCTATTTTATGAATTCTACCCGGCCGGATTTAGCTGCAGCTGTAGGAGTGCTGAGTAGAAGTCTAAATGATCCCACTAAGAGGGATTGGGAGGCAGCTAAGAGAGTCCTTAGATATTTGATAGGAACTAGGGATATATGGTTGCATTTGGGTGGGGAGAATAATGACATCACTACTTGGAGTGATGCCAGTTATGGTGATGCTCCGATGAGGAGATGCACTTCTGGATATGTATTATATGTGGGTGATGGGGCTTGCTGTTCGAGTAGCAAACAGCAAAAAGTTATTGATCAGTCCACCATGGAGGCTGAGTATATGGCCTCTTGCTCTGGTGTAAAAGAATTGATGTGGGTCAAGTCTTTGCTTGGTGAGCTTGGTCACCTTAAGAGTGGTGTGCATAAATTTTTTTGTGATAATCAGGCAGCAATCGCTATTTCTGCCAATCCTAAACATCATTTTAAAGCCAAACACATGGACATCAGACTAAGCTTTGTTAGAGAAAAAGTAGAAAACAAAATAATCAGTTTAGAGAACCGACCAGATAGTGAGATGGTAGCAGATATGATGACCAAACCTGTGCCTTCCCCTAAGCTAATTTTTTGCAGGGAGAAGTGTGGTCTGAAATTAAAGATTGACTAGAAAATAATGGGAGTGTAGAAATTAATGGTCTTTTAAAGTATTTTCTAGGTCTGAATAGAAATAAGAAAGAAGCCGAGGCAGTCTACCTCTAACTTCTCTCTCCAACTCTCAAACTTGTCGCAGTCACTGAGAAATTGGAGAGGGAGCTAGAGCCATGGCTACCTAGGCTATCCAGAGGTTTACGGTAAATATATATTAGTTAGAGTTTATTTACTAAAAGGTATGTGCCGGCCACAGGATTTTATCCTGGTACCTACCGGCCGGCAGACACCCGGTAGCTGTTAGCCTTAGGCGTTAAGTCTAGAAGTAGTGTTACATACTATATGGGTTGATAATTATTTAAACATTTATACATAGGATAGTTCATTTAACTGAAATAGTTTTACGGGAGACACAAATCCCGAGAATAATGCTTGTCAGAAAACGACAACCTTCCCATGTTGGATTCCCGTACTTAATTTGCAAAAGTTACTATCTCGCCAAATGGCGTTTATCCTATGCTTTCACTAATCCGTACGGCTACACTAATTCCTACATGTCGCTGAGCAGGCAAGTTTCTATGTTAAAACGCTGCCAGTTTAAAGAGACGACCGCTGCGTGGCGGCCTCGGACTACCTTGCATCTACACCTCGAGGATAAAAACCCTCCCTAAGCTAAGTAAAAATGATGCATGAACCTCCAAGGGTTCATGACTCCAAACACCTGTCAGGTTTGTAGCTGTTTGAATTCTTGACGATGATGCCGTACCGAGGTCCAGTTCCACCCTGATTTCACATCATGTTCCCGTGGTATTGTACGAGAGTATATTCCGACCTTTGTCCCGTACGAATCTCTAGTTGTACTTTCAGATATGAACCTGTCACGTCACCGAAACTTCAATTAGTACCCGATTTAACCACAATACCCGCTGACGTCTTACGGCATGACAAACCAGTTGATGTTGAAAAAGCCAATGCACACATGGGGTGTTATTCGGTAATAAACATCATCATATCCAAAGTATTCATTTAACAGAAGCAGTCAAACGGGGGCGCATGGAGAGAAAGAAATATAAGGCGTGCGGAATATTCGGAGCGCCGCATAATCGAACAGACGACGATTAAGGAAATTTATGATCTTACGGTTCGCATTAGCACCGGGAGCACGGAATGGTTTTTTTGGCGGCTTACGCCAAAAGAGCCACAAAATAACACGTGGCATTATGTCATTGGACACCATATGAGAAGGAGACAAATCCATGGCGTCAATTATGGAAGGTACTGAGGTTTTGTTGGTGCTGTACAAAAATCTTACATATCGTATGGCGGCTAGTGACTTTAGTTTTATACAGGATGTACTCTACAGTTCTCTCATTTGTAGTTAGCTCAGTAGATAGGGGTTGTGAGTAGGGCTTTAGGACTTAGGAAATTTTTGGGTTCCTCTCTCCGAGAGAGAGTCTTTATAAAAAGGCTGACTTTCAGCACCCATAACCAAACAGCCATAACTAAGCGCTCATAAGAGCAAACTTACCAGTTCTTTTTGCGTTAGTCCAAGAGGGTTTTTAGTGCTGTGCATTTAGTGGGCTAATGGAGTCGACATAATTTCACAATCCCGTACATTCGCGTATATTTTTAGTACAACTGCATTAACATTTTTTTACTTTTAAGGTTTTTAAGGTACACTTTCCGTATAATTTTGTGCATTTTTGTACATTTCCGTACTCTTTAGGATTTTTAAGGATTTTTTAAAGTTTATTTAAAGGAACACTACCCGTACATTTTAGTACATTCTTTCGTATAGCGAAATGTATACGAAATTTAAGAAAAGTATAAAATCGACGAATACTATTAAAAAATAGTAAAAGTCCAAATCCGTACGAATTGAACAACTATGTTTCTCAGACTTCGACTTTTCGTTTCAAAGGTAATAGGTTATAAAAAAGCAATAGCTGAAAAAAACAGAGCCTTTGCGAAGAAAAAGGTGCTTCAGTGGTACGTTGACATTGTAAGTACAATTCATACAAAGATATAGTATGAAAGTACGTGCTTTGCGATGAAATTGCACTTCTTTAAAAAAAATTGAGGATTCTCAATATGTAATCTCTAAGCCACGTGGAACCACTCAAAACGTAACTCGTACGCAAAAGCTTATTTACAAACACTACTCGATGGCCCGTTGTCCTAAAAATGGCAACCAGTGATGATGTCCAAACGATTTCGTTCGTGTCCGTCTTTTTCACGACTCTCCCGGTTGAACTAGGAACGAATTAGTTGTTTAAGTACCACTTTTTATTAAAATAAACCCTAGAGCCGGTTTTGGGAGTTTGAAGGCGGTTGGCATGGTAGCATTGGGTTGAAGGAAAACTCAATGGCCTGTACCTGGTTCTATATTTTTCGTAAAATAGAAGATTCAAGTTTGATTTTCTTGTTTGCAAAATCAATTTTGGAGGAAAATAACAATTACTTTAACACATGGCATGCATCCCAGTAAGTGATCCAATTTGCAGAACCATCTATTCAAAGTTTGGAAGGTAAATTTTTGAATTGAACAAGATTTCCGGCCTTTTTTTTTAACGATTGCCTTGTTTTCATGGCATCGCGACGCATGACTGTTGACAAGTTTTCATAAGACAACGACGAGTTTCCATACGACGACGACAAGATATAACAATTTATTTTTTCTTTTTTTCACTTACATTGATGATTTTAAGCTACCTGTAATTTTCGAATTTCATACCTTAAATCACTATCATGTAAGCTAATTTCTAGGATTGATCAGATATACAGAAGGACACTTCCTGTAAATCCTTTACGGTCAAAGAACTTGGAAAAGCACTAGCATAGAATACCCTGAAAAGACAGTAGCCAACAAATTATCTATACTGCTCATGTTATTGCATATGTTTGAAACAATTAAAAACAACCAACAGATAAAATAATTGGCTTCTCACATTGACACCCGATATACAGAAATGCCATGAATATTTTATTATGACGAACATGAAAGAACACTAACTCCAAGAAAAATACTAAGATAAACAATACTCACCAAATAATGATTATGGTGATAAGTACAGAGAACAAATAGAAACAAACGGCTGTCTTTGATGAGCTAAAATGGGGTTGTAATCCCAGACAAAACAAATGATAATATGAAATCATTTTAGGCACAAGATACTCCATAGATGCAAGCTTCCACTTCAGTTACTTCCGAACAAATATAGAACCAACTGATTTAAACCACTGACCCAGTCTCAATGTTCAAACACCCTTTAGTACACAATTCCTCCAGTGAATTCCAGAGGATCTGCAGAGCAGACGACAAGTAAAATCAGCTGGAAAAATATAGTGGTGACGTACTTCAGTTGCTTGTGGAATCAAGGTTGTGCGACAAGCGCGGTCTTTCACTCTCAAACTCTGTTTGAACTGGATAACTCAAACCTAAATGTTGGGGACCATGAAGAGTAGGGCTTGTCTGAGTTGATTTTGACAAATATGAAGACAAACGCTGAGGAACACAAACACAAACATCTGTGCTTGCTATGCACTTTCCTGTTGGGGTTGCTCTAGGTTTATGATTCACACAACCTCCAGCCCAAGTGAGGCAGGGCCAACAACCTGGGGAGCATAAACTAGGTGGTAAAGCTAAAGCAATTAAATGGCTTTCTGCACAATGTACCTGATTTTCCCCCAAAAATTCCTTGGAAGAACATTTTGAGGCTAATGTCTTGGTCAATACAGGGCATCCCTTCCTTTGGTGGTACTGGCGAAAAGAAAGAGTGAGTTCAGTCTCCTCCTCACAAGGGGAATCATCCAAGTGAAAATTATCAGCAGGAAGCAAAGAATTTCCTGAATTATTAAGATTCTGCATATCATCTGATATCGCTATATTTGCCTGTCCACTCCTAGCTGTTGTAACTTGCATAAGGGGTTTTTCGACATCCAAGTTTTTTCCATCTACACAAATTTGGCGCAAAGACTGTTGGCAAACCACACACCGCACATCACTATTAAGTTGCACATGAGATTCACCTGCTACGGAAACATTAACTGTTTTAACATACGGAGTTACAGAAAAGATTTTTTTGTCTTCCATATCCTTCGCTAACCCATCATCTTGCCTTGAAATAAAAGATTGCCTTGCACAAGCAGTGGATGAAACACTATGCTGCGTCACTTCTTTCCTGTGAATTGAAAGATTCGACTTTCTCGAGCTTGTTGATAGCAAGCGGGTTGTCTTTAAACAAAGTCCAGGAAGCTGTTCTGCTCCTTCAGGGTCGTGAAGACCTGCAAGCATTTGGAGATGATATTTAAAAATCAGTTGGAATTTCACAAAAATCAAGGGCCAAAACACCAGTGGATTGTTTCAATGATCGGTAAATTAGACAATAATGGCATGAAAGCAAATGTCGTCAATTCAAGCAGATTCAGGGAATTTGCAATATGTCTGATTGCAAGCTGTGATGGCAACAAAAAGGAAGGAATCAATTTGCTGGTGTGAAGTATGAGAGATACTAGATATGGAATCTGAGTTTGCGCAAAGGCCACACGCACATGGAAGAGTGGCATCAGCTTCTAAATTGAGTACATGGTCTCCTTGGATCTTGTCAGTCAACGAGATTTCTTGCTCTGAGAAATGCAATAGTCCATGTTTCTGAATGATTTCACTGCTTTGTAGAGTAATGGAAGTACGTTTTCGTTTAAATCCACCACGAGGCTCTTGGGGCTTGATTTTCCCTGACTGACAGCGGTCTTCTTCCGGACATTCAAGATAACACTGGTCCAAAGCCTCCTGTAAGGCTGCAATACCGCGCTCAAGAACCGCTTGTACAAGCTCACTTCCTTTGCAAAGGCCCGGATACTTCCTTTGCATGCTCGAATTCCAGTGGTTCTTAATGGCATTGTCAGTTCTGTAGAAGGACAGGAAAGTAAAAATCAATCCGGAAACTGATCCATTACCAGATCTATCAGAAAGGAGCTGATATTATAATAACAGGCTCCTCTCTCGGCTTCTTAGCAAATATCACTAAAATTGTAACACTTACCGATTGAAACCTCACCTGCCTGGCAAATATTTTGCAATTGCTGCCCATTTATTTCCATGTTTATGCTGCGCCAAAATAATCTCGACATCCTCTGCTTGAGTGAAGGGACCACGCTTCAAATCTGGGTCCAATTGATTACACCACCTGCCCATTCCCAGATAGGTGTACTATAAACACTCAAAAGAACATGAACCAGTCAGAGAATGCTTCAAAAAACATATTAACTGAACATGAAAACGTGAAAATACCAGTAGTTGCTGATGTTCAATAGGAAAGGCGAGTCATAATCCACTCAACAAATTAGCGACAACAAAAAAACCATCGAAAGTCTGAAAAGCTAAGCAGAAAAGGCATTTACTTAATTATTCACCTAGGACTCTATGCTTTGAGGAAATGTAGGAAGGGTTTCTGAAATCCAAACATCCACAGAAATTCTTGTAGCATCTTAAGACAAAAAAATTGACGTAACGTATGTCAATGTGGCAGAATTGGGAACCTTGAAAACACTAAATAAGCAGGAAAAACGAAAGCCAGCCATTCACAGCGAAAATGTCAATTTCCTTGACTGTTCCAAAAGATGTAAGAACCACTACCCTTCAATACGGCCATGCGTGACAGAAACTATAAGTTGGATATTTCAACCCACTCACCGCAGCCTACAACTCTTGGCAGGACGTCCCCGAATACCATTTGCTATAAGAGACCAGTTCTTTTTCCCATGCTTCCCAACCAACAAGGTCAGCAGGGCATCCTCCTACAGCAGCTCAACAACAGCAAAGTCATTGTCAGCTTGCAAAATTGAGTGACCCAAAACGCCTAGGTACAAATGGCAAAATAGCGACAGGGGCTGAAAACCAAAGATGATGAAACTTGTTCTCACCTCTGGAGACCATGGCCCTTTAAATGTACCCATTGAAGAAAAGTAATTCCAATTTTAGCAGTTAATAAGTTTTTGTCAAGGAGAAGTGCTGCAAATAAAGTATACAAGTACTGCAATCCACGAAAAGTCGACATGTGAGCTTCAAAAAAATGAACTGCCCAACCACCACATCTTCTCCATGTTTGCCACACGCCTTCAACGCTTGATATTGGTCTATGATTGTACCTTTCACCTTACAGTAAGTGCCTAGTGGTGCAGACTTGATCGACCTACAGGAGGACAGAAACGGTCGGAGCCCAGGATACTGGTGCCCATACCAACATTGAGAATCGAAATCCTTCCACCATGCATTAAAAGGAAAAAAAAGCTCCCAAGAACTCGACAATCTGCGACGGTTTACCTTCGCGACAAAATTACACATGACGCTCGCACCATCGCCATACAGGCTCAGGCACACTGGGCCGTTATTGGGTGGTCGAAAGACCTTCTGTCTAAACACTCGAATTTATTGCCGTAAAAGGTTCTGCCAACCTGGCCGGCAAAACCCAGTGAAACCGATGGGCCGATGATCAGACTGTCCAAACCATAGAAGTTGCGCATTGACGGTTAAATACGGATGAAAACCGCAATACCGTATCTACCGATGCAACTGAAAACTCAAGCGCGCAAACTTTTGTCTTGTAGTGAAGATTCTTCGTACGCGTTTCATCCGCTACAGGGTGTGGCCATGAAACCTATACTTTGAAGTGGTACTTGGTAGTTTTGTGAAGATTCTCCTTACTACACCGTGAATCGCTATTACTGTTAATATTAATCATATTATTTTTCCATTTGCGCTAATATAGTTACTAGATAATTAGGGTGTTCTTCCATTAGAGGAAAAGTGGGGTTGTTTACTGGACGACTTACGTTTTCGTACAAATTCGTACCATTCTTCCATGTTTACTAGATACTTGTCAGGATACTCCAATATTAAAGGCCTAAATGTTGAACGTTGAATGTTTTTCTTTTCCAGATCCGCGAAGCAATCACGCAAATCATCTACACCGCGCATCGTTATTAGTGTCAAAGTTTAAATAGTGTGTAAGTAAATATACCGTCATTGACGCTAATTAAGAATTTGAAAATTAAAAAAAAAAAGGTTTATTCTAATTTCAGTGTTAACGCTAATTTGGAACAGCAAAAATGGAAAATTTTCTGTACGATTATATACATTATTATATGTATCCGTACAAAATATAAAAAATCGTACACCGTAGTGAAATTTAAATATCCGTACATGTCAGACTTATTTACATGTCAGACCAATCCCGTTTTTTTAGCGCACGTTCCTATGCGAACGCGTCCGATTTAAGTCATTTTTTGTAAAATTTTCAACTAAAAAGGTACATTTATGCACGGTCTGACATCGACCGTACACCACACTATGTACATATTAATGTACTTTCGTTCTGTACGCTAATTTGTACGGAACCTCAATTAACGTCAAGGAAAAATTAAAATCACGTATACTATTTTTGGAAAAAAATCAAAATTTTAAGAACCCAAATTAGTGACCGTGACACTAATAACGATGCGCGGTGTAGTGTGTGGAAACTCTCATCGCAAGGACATTTTCTTCACACTGGACGTGTACCATCGGTACACTTGAAAAAGTAAGAAAATATCCACGACGAAAAAGCGATCACAGGCTTACATGTCGTACAGACCATGTGCCTCCTGCCACGCTGGATGCAAGTCTACCGAAAGTATCCTCGCACGCTCCTTCTAACATCCAGTGACCTTCAAAGTTTGTCGCGCCTTTTTGTCATTCCGTTTTGAAATTTTGATTTCCAATTTCAAAATTAAAATTTGGTCGCAAACCTTTCATACGGATCATTAATTACCTCTGCAGGTACAGATATTACGTTCAAATTTTACATTTGAAGAATATTTTAAGATTTTCAAAATCTTAACAATAACCTACGTGGTACCATTGAAAAAGAGCCAACGCAAATGAGAGGTTGTTTACGGACCCTACATAATGGAAGACCTTGCCAATAAACCCTATAAGACGTGTCCGTATGTTTACTAGGACCGCCTAATGGAATAGAGGCATTAGTGTCATTTTACTGTAATGCGTACAATTTTTACAGTGTAGTGCACGAAATGTTTAAGTCTGTACTAAGATTCCTTGTTATTTTGTACAATCATGCATAAAAAGTGTCAAACAAAAGTGTCCTTGACTTCATTTCATCATTCGTTGCTGGTAAACAATGATTTTTTTCAAGTGCTGAAAATGCTTCTTCAATGGTAAGACGCTCCTTTGAACTTGCACAGAGTGCATAAAGGCTTGTACTGGTATTGCGCTAGCTACTTGTTCTTCATCTCCGTTGAAATTTTAAGGTTGAAATTGAAGGAACCGGAGCGCCAGCTCGTTTTTCTATTACTATCTGTCCCTCATTGTTTGGATGTGAAGTTCCACCGATGAGGTGATCTCGTCGCTTTTCTAGCAACAGGCTTGTCTCGTCGCTCACTGTGTTGTTTCCTCCGTTGCTCGGTTCAGCGAAGAAACCATCGTTGCTGGTTCAACGATGGGCCTGTCTCGTCGATGGTTGTGTTGATCTCTTTCCATCTCCCATTGATAAAGGGTCAACAACAAGCCCATCTCGCGTCGGTTCGGCGACGAGACATCGTCATTGTTGGTTGTGTTTGGCGTTTCTCTAAGACTCGAGGTTGGCCACGGTTTTTGTTCCAAAATCACATATTCCGCAGCTTTTTCCGCCTTTTTGTTTGTAGTCATCCGAAAGACATCAACCACTTTTCCTTCATCTTTCACCCTGATGCTTATAGTAATAAATATCCTATTTTTATCATGAGTTTATACTCTATATACTTTAGATTGGTCATACAACGATCTATGTGGTATCAATCAAGATGAAGGGGAAATTTGCGCCAAGAGCTCCGAATTTTCATTCGTTATACTGCTTAGGGGAACTTATACTGAGTATACGACCAGGCTACTTATACCGAGTATACGATCAGGCTCGTCACACCGTGAAGGAATCTCGGGATGTGGATTTTTATGACGACCTCAAATCCGCCATGAATTCCATGGGGAAATTTAAGGAGAATTTGGATTTTTATGAGGAGAGTGAAACTAAGAGTTTTCCGGACATTGGGGATTTGGAATCCGATAAGGAACCGAATGTGAATTCTCGGAAAAAGAAATTTGAGGAAAATGATTGACATTAAATTTGAAAATAAGAGTCATGGAAATTCGGATTCCCGAGTGCCTTCGGACATTTGGAAATCGCAATGCTTCAAATTGAGTTCTAAATCAAGTGAGAATAAAATTCAATCCGAGGAGGAGAAAAAAGATGAGCAAATTTTGCGGAGGAGCTCTCGGATTACGAGGGGGAAGAAACCAGAAAAACCTTTCTTATGATCGAAAAGGGGAAAATGCATCAAAATTCGCATTATTTCCTTCCTGGTGCGAAAGAGACCAAGGTTCTTTTATATCAATCACTTACGGAGAATATGAGCGGCGACTCTCAATCTTATGGCGAGGCGAGAAGTTCGGCCGATTGGGAGAGTAAGTGGAAACCGGCGTGGGAGAAAGAGTTTAAATCGTTAATTGATAATCAAACTTTTGAGGAGGTGAAATAACCAGAGGGGAAATAGGCGGTTGATGCGAAGTGGGTCTTTAAGACAAAGACTAAAGCTTCGGGTGAAATTATTAAGTACAATGCGCGGCTTGTTTCTAAGGGATTCCAACAACGTGAGGGAATCGATTTTAAGGAGACATATGCTCTCATAGTGAAGTTCGACTAATTACAGATTATTATTGCCCTTGGAGCGTCATGGAAAAAGCACGTCCATCAAATGGATGTTTAAACGATGTTTTTGAACGGAGAATTAGAGGAAGAGGTATATATGAAGGTACCGGAAAGCGTGTCTCCTTCGTGTGAAGGAAATGTGTAGCGCCTGCGAAAGTCTCTCTACGGTTTGAAGCAGGCGTCGCCTACGTGGTACTTGAGACTCCATCAAGTACTATTGAAATTTGGTTTCGTTCGGACTATGTCCGATTCTAGAGTTTACGTGAAAGGTGAAGGTGTTAACCAAATCATCTATTGTATATATGTGGATGAATTCTTGATGGCGTGCGACAAGTTGGAGCACATTAATGGGTTGAAAGGTTACCTTGGATTACACTTCAAAGTAACAGATCTTGGAGAAGTACGATATATTTTGGGAATTGAAGTGATACGCGACAAAGAGGGGAATATCAAATTGAGTCAAGCTGAATATTGTAAGGAGATTTTGGAGAGATTCCGTATGACTGACGCGAAACTGCTTTCTACGCCGTTGGATACAATTCTACACATTCGTAAGTTTCAAGAGTAGGATTGTGGCAACGTACCATATCGAGAGGCGGTTGGATCACTAAGGCCGTATGCCCATGAAACCAAAACTTTAGAATATTACTTTTGATTTTAGCGCAGATTTTCCGGTGTACGTTTGAAAGTGTTCCTGTGTCAATCGTTACTCAAGCCTTCAATACTTCAAGTATGCTACAGTTGTAGACGTCTACAAAATGTGCGAAAGAGTACGAAATGAAATATAGACAACTACGAAACTTCCTAAAATTGGTGACGTTCACATAAACGACGACGGTTGTAGACGTCGAGGTTTTTGTGACATTGTAGATGTTCACGGTTTTGTGACATAGCGAAGTCATGCTACATTCTGACGTCATCAGTACGTAAAATTTCCGCCATTGCTTCTTGATTTCTTTTTCTTATCTTTTATCATTCGATATGCCATCAAACTAAGACCAAAAATATAAAAAAAAAAGAAAAAAAAATCTTCATTGCTGCATTTCATTAAGAGAAGAGAGAAAGAGGAGTAGTCGAGTGAAAAGGCGGGGGAGAGACGAGGACGACGTAAACTTTGCAAAGGACCCATGAATAAAAGTGGAGGTCCGAGACCCCAACGGATTTTTCTCCGTACATGCTTGTCATTTTCCTACGGACATGCGCGTGACGAGCAGGGAAAAAAAATAGCGTGTACTCTCCCTCGTGCAAAATTTTTTGAAGACGTTTAACGCGTGCAATATCTTTTTGTTATTCGTCAATCGGCTATTACTTTTATTACAATCACCTTGCAAGTTTATTACAATCACCTTGCGAGTTTATTACAGTATAAGTGTGAAAATGAGCTGGAAGTGGGTCGAAAGGATAATAACGCCAAATTGGAGTATGCTCGAGTTTAAAAAGGACGTGAAATGTACTTTGGTTCTTTGTATTGGGATATTGTCGTTTTCGCGACATTTCGCAAAGCTTCATACCAACTTGAATTTGTTTGACGCGAACTGTCACGTCATCATACAAAAAGTACGATGTCGTTTCGCGACAGTACTTTTGTTGTCCGCGAACGAAACATACCATTTCGTTTCGCGTCACTTGTTTATTTCGTGCGCAGGTGTTACATTTTGCGTGCAGGTGTGTTCGTGAAGCGACACGTGTTTAAGTCAACATTTTGGAGTTTGTTGTTTCGAATGAAGAAGCGTGTGCGCCTTTCTTCGTGGAACTTTCATTGAAGAATGCACAACCAGCTAGGGACAGACTTCGTCGCTACGCTAAGTTCTGCTTGTCTTATCTTGTTGTCTCTTAGTGCAAAGTAGCGAGTATATATAGGCAGCAGTGTACATGTGCAGAGTATTCGATTATTGAATCACATATGATTGAATCATAGAGGATTAATCTTGGAGTAAGAAATTATTTAAAGAGTAGAGGATAGAGAAGAGAGAGAAGAGAGATGTTGTAAAGAGGCTTCGGCCAAGAACATTTATAATTCTTTTTGGTTGAATATTCCTCTTGTCTTTTATGAGCTTCCGTTGTGTAATGATTTATGTTTTTTGAATTATTTTAAGTGAAACTCTTTTGCTTTAGATCCTACACTTTGCCCTATTTTTAGTACGGCGTAAGATTTTATCGCTGCAAGTCCCATTTTCTGTGAAAACGACTGAAAAAAAACTCTTAGGGTACTTTCGCATGTAACCGAAACTTTAGTCTTGTAACTTTGTTTTTAGCGAAGATTCTCCGTACTACTTTCAGAGCATTCGTATGTAAATAAATGAAATCGTTACTTTAGATTGTGACGCGTGTAGACGTGGGTGTAATTTGTGACAGTTGTAGACGACAACAAAACTCGCGACAATTGATGTTGTTTACAAAATAGAGACGGTTGTAGACGTCTAGCTACTTGTGACATTGTAGATGTTTATGGTTTGTGACATTTTGACGTCACGCTCAAATTATGGCAGCGTAGACGTCACAAATTCTAAAACTCTCCGCCATGGTTTCCCGATTTTGTTTTTTAGTCTTTTCTCACTCTACTTGCCATCAAAAAATGCTCAAAGATAGTCAAAAGAAATCGTTTTTAGAGATCTTTCATTTGATACCATTGTTGACGTTTTTCATTGCAAGAATTCTGAGATATTTGCGGTAATGGGAGGGGGAGAGAGAGAGAGGTGCTTTCCTTTTTGCGAAATGGCGTCCGTTGGTTAAGACACCCTCCACGGCCCTTGTACGGAAAAAAACGCACGGAAAAATGTCACGCACAGGCTGTAAACGTGCAGTGGATTATGTTTTTGGTACTCCACGCACAAAAATTGTCAAAAACTTCCGACACGTGCGACAACATCTGCCTATTCCTTCACCTCATGGAACTGTATTTAAAATCACCCCACGAGGTGATTTTATGTAAAGTTTGAACATGAGCTGGAAGGACGCGAAAGTGGGGTATTTAAAATCACCCCGCGAGGTGATTTTATGTAAAGTTTGAACATGAGCTGGAAAGACGCGAAAGTGGGTCGAAATGCGCTAGACGACAAATTGCATCTCGCTAGACGACAAACTGCAGTACATATAAAGTTTCATGGTAACGCAACTTGTACGGTGGTAATTTCAATTTTTTGGTACGGTTGTTCTCGTTTTTTTCTAAGTTGTGAATGAAAACGACAGAAAAGAACTGTAACTTTAGCACATGCGAAAGTACCTTTACTTAAACACATAGCACAAGGCTTAAAAAACAAATTAAGTTCGCAAATTTACTAAGTACATGGAGGCATACCCTTATGTGAAACGAAACGAACCACAATTTGTCGTCACTTCAAATGTTTAGCGATGACGTGGTTTCGTCGCTAATTAGGGACGTCATCGTTGGTCATCGCTGCTTTAGCGACAAGATCCTCTAGACACCAAACGATTGCTGAGCATAAAACCAGAAAGAAGAAACAAGAGAAAACATGATGTGACAGGCATATGTGTCATAAGTCACATGGGTGTAGGCGTGCCTACCATTTGCAGCAACAGGTGCTTGTTGTCATGTTTGGCTGGTTGGGTTTAAGGTTTGTCAGTACAATGTTTTTGGCTTGCCAATCCATTCTTGCTGCCAGTATGATTGACAATATCGGGGTAATAGAGAAACAGTTCGTACAATCAGTCTCTTGGTACAAAGGGTGGAAATACACACATCTAAATAAACAGGCAGTGGGGACTGTTTTGTGTGTTTTCTTTCTTTGGAGTTATCATAACTCTTGTGTCACTTGTTTGCTATGTTAGTAAGTCAGCGTTTACCAGACCACTTTGATGTGTCTTTCACAGGTCATTGAAGGCAAGTTTTGAAGGCAGAATCGTTTTATGACAGTATTTACCTGTGGCAGCAAGTTTTTCCTGGTAAATTTATGGTATTGTAATGCTTTTTTTGGCAGGCAATCAGCCGGGAAACTTTCTCACGCCTGCAGCAGTTTTCCAAAGAGACCCGATGTCATTGAATCAGAAATGACGACAAGGAATCAGGTCATACGATATCCTCGCGAAGTTCACAAGATCGAGAAAAAGCTTCTGAGCTTGAAGAAGACGGTGAAGCTTGACTGATTAGTGCATTTAACCTTTTAGAAAAGCTTTGCGGTTTGGCAGAATGT
Organism: Zygnema cylindricum; assembly: GCA_037447655.1. Taxonomy (NCBI): domain Eukaryota; kingdom Viridiplantae; phylum Streptophyta; class Zygnematophyceae; order Zygnematales; family Zygnemataceae; genus Zygnema; species Zygnema cylindricum. The sequence goes on along the minus strand of JBBHKE010000731.1, from coordinate 60,179 downwards.
CCTTTGGTTTAACATCGGATTCGAGTTTTAGCTTTAAGGTTGATATTAATTCAGTTCCTTTGGCATGCACTGGAGAAAAAATCTTTTGCATCGCACTGTCCACCATTTGGGTCGTCTCTGTTTCAAATTTTCCTGAATTTTTTTCCTTTCATTCCCGTTCCCCGACCCATTTTGTCGCCTAGTCAATATATGGAGGTGACGTGCTATTGAACGCCGAGTGATGCAACGAAATACAGTTTCATATTTTCAGCAATGGAAGTTCTCAAGATTGTTCTTGTAAAATGTCAACTTTCAGTTCTGAATGATGACATGGACGAACAGAAAGCAGAAACGTGAAGTTGGTGAAATTCAACAGGTTGTTTGCAAAAGACCAGCTCTAAAACATCCTTGTGAAAGAACTTACAATAAGTATTTCTCAGAGGAATATATAGCTAATTGATGGTTAAAGTTGTTAAAAAATGCGCTATTATTAACATCCGATAAGTTAGTGGTGAACTAGTTACCAGTCCGTTTTCTTGTTATCTTCTACTATAGGCATATGGTAACCATGTTTGTTAGGCAATCAGGTTGTCACCTATGAACTAAACAGGCCCTCGTTTTCCTGGGAGTGAAAACAGCGCGTTTGCAGCAATCATGATTTTTGCTTCCCCCGAATGCACAAAATTCAACTAAAGATTGATCTGCAATGGCGCGAACAATGGAGATGTCATGCTTGAATTCGTATCTCGTAGGGTTTCTGATTCAATGACATCGGGTCTCTTTGGAAAACTGCTGCAGGCGTGAGAAAGTTTCCCGGCTGATTGCCTGCCAAAAAAAGCATTACAATACCATAAATTTACCAGGAAAAACTTGCTGCCACACGTAAATACTGTCATAAAACGATTCTGCCTTCAGAACTTGCCTTCAATGACCTGTGAAAGACACATCAAAGTGGTATGGTAAACGCTGACTTACTAACATAGCAAACAAGTGACACAAGGGTTATGATAACTCCAAAGAAAAAAAACACACAAAACAGTCCCCGCTGCCTGTTTATTTAGATGTGTGTATTTCCACCCTTTGTACCCAGAGACTGATTGTACGAACTATTTCTCTATTACCCCGATATTGTCAATCATACTGGCAGCAGGAATGGATTGGCTAGCCAAAAACATTGTACAGACAAACCTAAAACCCAACCAGCCAAACATGACAACAAAAACGCTTCAAATCGTATATTTTGTCTGTCGCTACGCCCCAAAAAGGTTGACAGCCGAGCAGTCGGTCTGTTTGGCGCCTCTGTTTTTGTTTTTTTGCGAAATGAATGGTACGGGATCATTCATTTCCTCATCTCATTCATCATCCATTTCCGGTGTGAATGCAGCAATTGAGAGGACTAAATCTTTCCAAAACATCAAAACAAAAACTAGTATAAGAAATAAAAGGAATGTTAGACAAGCAATTCTTAGTTTATTTATTTTGGACTCTAACAAGCTGTAAGCGTAGAGTTAGAGCTATGGCTGACTATTTGGAGGCCAAAAAGACAGACTTAGGCAGGAACACGGAAGAAAATGTGCTTCTACCAAAAATAGTGTGACCTAGTTGGGAGTTGATCCTTGGCCGTACTGATCCATTATAGTAGGTGTCCTTATCGAATTATCGCAGAAGATGTCGATACACACAGGGGGTGTTATTTAGCTGTAAATACACAACACGCGCACTAAGCCATTTAAACGGAATGAATCTAAACCGGCGCACGTAAAACAGAACGGACGGACGGAACTTTGGGCGCGCCGTATAAATCGGACGAACAACAAAAGAGGAGAAGTTACAAATGGACAGACAACATGAGAGCCGATGGACCCGAATGGTTCTTTTAGCGGATTACGCCAAAAGAGCAACAAAATGACACGTGGCAACATACTATTATATATCAGAGAAGGAGGAGAGAAGACTATGGCGCCAAACATGGACAGTACCATCTCCTTAGTGGTGCAGTATAGCTGCCGTACAAATTTCATGGCGGCTAGTATATAGGTTGTACATTTACATAGTACTTTACAACCCTCCGATTGGTGGAGGGTTTATTAGATAGGCCTTGTGAGTAGGTTGATTAGGAATTCTTCATTTTAGAAGTTTTTGAAGTTTTTGAAGCTCTCTCCCAGGGGCCATTTGTATATATTTGCTGACTTTGGCCAACCATAACTTAGAGCTCAGGGGAGCAAATTCACTGATTCTTTTTGCGTTCAGCTCAGAGGAGTCGGGCCCACATAGAGGTAAGGGTGGTCAAATTATTTTTTTGCCTGGGTGGCACTTATATAGTGGGGAAGTAAAAGGGGCAAATTTTATCCCAGAGGAAATAACAATATGGTACCTTTTGTTGGTATTCACAGTTTGTACCTAAATACACGTGAAATATAGTATCCTATCCATGAACTATATTATATTACTATTATATAAATATTATTTCATATATAGGTACTACGCACTTTGGTTACTATGAAATGATGATGTGCGGTTAACGTATGGTGAGAACATGGTGAGAACATTAGTGGATAACTGGGGTTTATGGTGAGAACATTTGTTCTGTACTTTATCATTGCATTTTATGTGTGTTGAACAAGTTTTATGTTCTTGAACGACATTTATGGGTTTAAAACACAATTTTAGGGTGTTTGGGTTTGGCAAAACAATCCTGGGCGGATTAGTTGTTATTTGTAACACCCTTGTATCATATCAACAACACTACCCATCTTTGTTCGAGTTAATAACACTATTCGGTCGCGACTTTTTGTCCAAAAATCATTAACTAGTGTTAACAACGTTATATAAGAGAGTGAAGTATAATCTACCACTACTCATTGCACTAAAGCAACATTATATATTCTAATTTCACATCAACACTGATAATTTCTTAATGTTAATAACAAAGGCAGTGTAGGTTCTGTTGTTTGTGGTTTCCACACTATGAATTGTGTCTTTGCAGAGTTTACTATAAAGCACAAAAGGGCCACAACTTATCAGCAATAAGATGTGGGTGCCACCTGATATATTCTTGAAGTCAGGAATTCTCTGTTCTTATGATAAACCATGTTTTATCCAACAAAATGTTTAAATTTGGCTGTTAATGTGATGAATTTATGATGGCCAACTACTTTTATCTAGAAAAGATGCCATCCACTAGATTTTATTTAGAAAAACAACATATCGGCATGGGCTAGCTATGAATGACAATGCTAGAATGGTTCCGACACAGGTGAATTTTAGTGACAAACCATAAGAATGACGAGTAGAGAGAGTTTTGACTTGAAACTACAAAAAGTTTTAATCCCTTGACTTTTGTAACCTTTGAATAAATTTTATGAATATGATGTTGATTGCTTGAAGCGATCTTGTTGATTGCTGATTTTCCTTCTGGTAGAATGGCTAACAAACTCTCTTATAATACTTGCTTGTAGTGGTGTCAAACATGCATTATTTCTCCTATGGCATCATTTGGACATAGAAAAAAGTTCTTGAACGGATAGCCCCTGCTCTGTATGAACATGCTCTGTATGAACAAGCTCTCTATGAACAAGCAGGCTCACTTCTTTCTCTCCTCTTTCGTTTTGAATGCCCCTCTTTTTTCCGTTTCTTTGTGGGTTGGGTGGTTTTGTCTGCTTTCAACAGCACGTACCACTATGCTTCAGGTCAATGGACGAACTTGCAGTTCCAGTTTTCTCGTGCAACAGGCCCATTGCGGGGCACACTTGTCATTGAACGCCAGAATGTTGACCAGATTGCGAATGGTACATCAATGGACTTGCGAGTACGCACTTTGCATTTGCGCTCTGTAATCTGTCATGGTGTATGGGAGCAGAGAGTGAAGAGATTACTGTCGTGGTAATTGCATAAGTTTATAGAACAATTGAAGCTTTCCGTCATGAACAATCTTGGTTTTCAAGATTTCGCTACAATCAAATTGTACAGAAATTGTATTTCTAATTGTGGCATCCCTGTCTGGATGGATCCTTCCATGTTTCCCTGGCATTCACGGGTTGACAGCCACAATGTCCTCCATCTAAGGTGAGCGTCATTTGTTTTTTTTCTCTTGAAGTTTTGTTACTGATGTATATACTAAGAAGTTGTGGGCAAAGGTTGAGTTTAAGTGTTATCTGTCCATTCAGGTCGTGATAGGCATCGCATTATGATGTGTGTCAATGTGTCACCAAAAAGTGCTTTTCCAACGGATGTGGTAGTTATTAAATTGAATGATTTCAATTCTCAGTGTATTTAATCGATGGCAAGTTTTTTAGTCAAGACAACATGTAAAGCCTTATTGCTACTGTTGTTTACTGGAGGGGGGTTTCCCAATATTCCTTGTTCGATAATCTTTATATTTGGTGCATAAATATTGCAACAAATCGCAATATTTTATGGTTTTAAACATCTAAAACAGGCATTACATAAGTGGGTCTATGGAAATCAGATTTCCTGTAATTGGGTGTGGATGCATAGCCTAATGTCTTGTAACTTATTGTATATCCTTATATCGCATGGTTGCTAAGACAAACATTTGTGTAATAGGTCTACATTTTCTACATGTACGTAATGTACATGGAACGATATCCAATAGCTCTTAGCAGCAACTATCAGGATACGAATAATTTTTGGAAAGCTTGATGACGTTTACAGCTGTTCCATTATTTGGTCTATTGATGTTATGATCAGTCGCCTTTTAAATTCTCTTTGAAGCTTAACTACTTACTGCATTACACTGTTTTTGTCTTGTATGTTGGCATATCAGTTTCACTTCTGAAATTATGAGTCAATGATGTTTACGACGCCACCTTGCAAAGCATCAAGTCCTTCCATTGCAATCTTTTTTCTTAAAGGAAAGCTGTATGTCGTAGTTTTGTCCATGCCCTACTGCATATTCTTAGATCAATTGGTGTTTCTATTGAGGATCGGCGATATTCAACATATCGCATGGGCGTCAAAGTGAAAACTTTGGAAAATGGCCAAGCCAGGGATCGAACCCGGGACCTTGTGTTAGCCGTACACTAGCTCTACCAAGTGAGCTACCCGGCCGATTGTGCATGCAAGCGCCTGAAACCGAATTTACGGCAATGAACGGCGCACTAGCACCCCAGCTTTTACTGCGATACACACTTGTGGAGTCCGAAGTGGACATTCCTCCAACAGTTTCAAGGCTATCCACATTGAAGCTCGTTTACTTGCAACCATAGTTCAAAAGTAAGTGAAAGTAGGCCCATACAATATGCCTATTGTATGCGAAACATACAATATGACCTTAAGACCCATATTGTATTCGGACCTATTCGGACCAATTAAAACATTCGGACCAAAAAATTTTATTCACACCGTCAGATTTGGACGATCGGACGGTCGCTGATCAAAGTAGCGATCTAAGATCACATGAAAAGCCCATAACAGAACTTACGATAAAGGCGCCGACCAAAGGCCTACCGTAAAAACGCCTACTTTTGAACTATGCTTGCAACCATAACAATATCGATATTTTTTCGAACGTCTGTCTTTTGACTTGTGGATTGCCAAGCATACAGCCAATGGTTTTTCATTAATTTTACTTGCGAGAGCGTGACAAGTTTTTCTACAGCTGTATTAAAATGCTGCATTTTTGTTCACTCTTTTTTGGTTCAGACAGGCGGTTTCATAATTTTCTTGCCTGTGATAGATAGACAATATACCTCACCCTCAGTTCCTCATAATGTAAGAGGAAACATGATGTGACAGGCATATGTGTCATAAGTCACATGGGTATAGGCGTGCCTTCCATTTGCAGCAACAGGTGCTTGTTGTCATGTTTGGCCGGTCGGGTTTAAGGTTTGTCTGTACAATGTTTTTGGCTTGCCAATCCATTCCGGCTGCCAGTATGATTGACAATATCACTATTATATAGTAATAAGAAATATAATAATAGAGAAATAGTTCGTACAATCAGTCTCTTGGTACAAAGGGTGGAAATACACACATCTAAATAAACAGGCAGCGGGGACTGTTTTGTGTGTTTTCTTTCTTTGGAGTTATCATAACTCTTGTGTCACTTGTTTGCTATGTTAGTAAGTCAGCGTTTACCAGACCACTTTGATGTGTCTTTCACAGGTCATTGAAGGCAAGTTTTGAAGGCAGAATCGTTTTATGACAGTATTTACGTGTGGCAGCAAGTTTTTCCTGGTAAATTTATGGTATTGTAATGCTTTTTTTGGCAGGCAATCAGCCGGGAAACTTTCTCACGCCTGCAGCAGTTTTCCAAAGAGACCCGATGTCATTGAATCAGAAATGACGACAAGGAATCAGGTCATACGATATCCTCGCAGTTCACAAGATCGAGAAAAAACTTCTGAGCTTGAATAAGACGATGAAGCTTGACTGATTAGTGCATTTAACCTTTTTAGAAAAGCTTTGCGGTTTGGCAGAATGTCCTTTGGCTTAACATCGGATTCGAGTTTTAGCTTTAAGGTTGACATTAATTCAGTTCCTTTGGCATGCACTGGAGAAAAAATCTTTTGCATCGCACTGTCCACCATTTGGGTCGTCTCTGTTTCAAATTTTCCTGAAATTCATTCCTTTCATTCCCGTTCCCCGACCCATTTTGTCGCCTAGTCAAAATTGTAGTAGTCAAATATATGGAGGTGACGTGCTATTGAACGCCGAGTGATGCAACGAAGTACAGTTTCATATTTTCAGCAATGGAAGTTCTCAAGATTGTTCTTGTAAAATGTCAACTTTCAGTTCTGAATGATGACATGGACGAACAGAAAGCAGAAACGTGAAGTTGGTGAAATTCAACAGGTTGTTTGCAAAATACCAGCTCTAAAACATCCTTGTGAAAGAAATTACAATAAGTATTTCTCAGAGGAATATATAGCTAATTGATGGTTAAAGTTGTTAGAAAATGCGCTATTATTAACATCCGATAAGTTAAGGGTGAAATGGTTACCAGTCTAGTTTCTTGTTATCTTCTACTATAGGCATATGGTAACCATGTTTGTTAGGCAATCAGGTTGTCACCTATGAACTAAACAGGCCCTCGTTTTCCTGGGAGTGAAAACAGCCCGTTTGCAGCAATCATGATTTCTGCTTCCCCCAAATGCACAAAATTCAGCAATAGATTGATCTACAATGGCGCGAACATTGGAGATGTCATGCTTGAACTCGTATCTCTTAGGGTTGGTAATTTTTAGATAGTTTTAAGGAATTCGAGCGTTTTAACCTCCCGTGACAAAGTATTGCGTTCATTTCCATCCGCTGCAGATATCTTGCCCACATTAAATCCTCTAACAGATGTTTGCATGATTGACCAGCCTGAGAAAAGACAAGCCACTACACCTGGACGCGGAGGTGTCTTGTGACTACATGCCACAAGTGACTTCATGCCACAAATGGCTTCATATTTGAGATTACGGACGATGACATCTGATTTTATTCTTTGGTAATACCATAGTAAAACCGTTTTAAGAGCTCTTCTCTCCAAGTTCATTCAAGTCAAAATTCTCAACTAAACCGCATTTGATGTATGTACAACAACAAAACGCATGAGAGAAAAAAAAATAGTTTGTCTTTGGGGCACAAGTGACAAGATGTAAACATTCCACCGTTTAGATAGAATCATTTTGTTTGTTGATACTTACAAAAAATTCTTCTATTGAAAAATTTCCGACTGGAAGTGTACATGCCAGAAATATAAAACTTCTCCATCATGCAAAACTGAACTTCTGTCATGCAAACTTGTTTACAACAAATAGAATGCAAACAATTTTATTTTTCAGTTACATATTCAAAACATAAGATGCAACTCAGATATCCTCTCTTTGCAGTTATTATGGTCAACCGTTCAGTGCCATAACTGTCACCAAAATTTTATAATGTCCGAATGAGTAGATTTCATAGACAAAATTCCCATGGTCAATCAGTGCCACATGTACAATTGGATAAACGAAACGTACGTGTGGTATATTTAAAAATAAAAAGAGAAGGACATTCACTTCTAAATCAAAGAGAATGCTCTCATGGAAACTGCCATAAACAAAGGAGCCAACATCTAAATGAATTTTCTAACAAGTACGAAAGTAAAATAGGTAATGTCAAATGCTCTATTCAACTAAACACGAAAAACTACCGTGATAAAGCTAAAATAGATCATAAAAGAAAGAAAAAACCCCCTTTTCAACAACTCAGGAATGTTACTCCAGCAAACATTAAAACCTTTGAAACAAAACCTAGTCTTCTACAAACGGGCGCTAATATAGTTACGAGCGTTTGCAGCACAGAGCAATTTTCGGAATCACAAGTCGCCACATGCTCCAAGCGTGATTGTCCCACAACTGGATTGAATCGTATTTATGATGCTAGGTTATGGTATTAACTCCAGTTATAGGCCAAAGGCATTTTTTGTTTGTTCGAGAAGCACATTCGGCAAGATAGGGAACCCAGATTCCTTTCGCCGAATCGTGAACTTGAAGATATCCGTTGCCGAAGCATCTCCAGCCGAGACAATTATCTCCCAGAGGACAAGTCGGGTCCCAGTTCTCATACGCCCATTCCCTGCCTGTAAACTTAAATGGCTTGCACAAACATGTGTTTGCCGGAGAGTCATCTTCAGCATGGCACGAAAGGGCGTCAGACACATCGACGAGGAGAAGAAGGCTGAAAGCGAGAGCTACAAAGCACAAGCCACGATAAGAAGCCATGGTGATGACAAGACTTATGAGAATTCGTGCTGAAGGAGTGATGGTGATGAAATTGCTGAGGGATGAATTTGGCGTCTGCGAGTAAGCGCTTTATATCGATCCTAATGTACTTTGACCGACCGTTTAACGCCCAGTCTGTTGCCAGTTACCGCCGTCGGGCGTCGTTCAGATCTCCAAGGGCCGGGCACAAGCGAGAAGGGCAACGGTTTTCTCTCTCCGGTTGTTTGTGATTGCACTCTTTGACGTCATCTTCACATTTGCGTGCGCTTTTTCTGTACCACTTTGGCCGGCGGTTGACTTTGCAGCGCACTAATCTATCGCTGCACTAAACGTGTGGCGTGCGCACGTAGCTAATGTGTAGAGGTTATTATATTATATTATAACCTACAGAGGTTCTGGAGTGTCCTTTGTGCACACGCGTGGGACGACGCGACTGCAATTCGACCAAATTGGCCGTCAGCTCTTGGACTTTTGCCGACCGTCATCATCCGCCGGCCGGCTCTCCCTTGCGAGAGTGCGGTCGAACGGCCAAATGCGACACGTCCGATTGGTGACTCGCACTGAATTTCATTCCCCTGGTTTCGGTACGGTCTGGCTGGCTAAAAAGAGATCGGCGAATTTCCTCCCGGTTGAAAACAGTGTACGGCTCATCAGTTGACCGTTCGATAGCGGTCAGCGCTCCAACTGGAGGAATACAGTCCGTACCAATATTTGACAAACGTCGCAGGTGCGAAACATTCAGGTCAACGACGGACAGAGGTCGCAATCGGGTACCCGAATCCGTACACGATCCGTACCCAAACGGCCGCGTCGGATCCGGACGGATTCGGGTGTAAAATTTTCGGGTGCATGCTAGATTCGGCTGGGTGGTCGAGAGAAAAATAAAAACAAATTCGGGTACGGCCGGGTAAGCAAAAAAATAAAAACTGAAGGTTTCGTAGGTACGTTCCGCTACAGTAGACCGCGAATCGTAATTAGAGTAATGAAAAAATTAAGAGTACAGGGTTTTTTAGGGTTTTTTAGGGTTCTTTAGTGTTTTTGGGTTTAAGAGTATTTAAGCATTTTTTGAAGGTCTAGAGGACCCTTTCAGGGCTCGTACGCTGTTCGCTAGGGATAAATAATCAAAAGTCCAAATTTAAGTAAAAATAGGGTTTTTGAGGGTTTTTAAGTGTTTTTAGGGTTTTGAAGTTTTTGAGTATTTTAGGATTTCTAAGGCCCAAAAGACTCTGCCAGGGCTCTTACGCTGGGGTTAAATAATTAAAAAGACGAAATTCAAATAAAAATAGGTTAGTAGGGTTTTAGGGTTTTTTAGGGTATTTTAGGGTTTTTCAGGTTTTTGAGTATTTTAGGATTTTCTAAGGTCCAGTGGACCCTTGCAGGGCTCGTACGCTGGCGATGAATATTTGAAAACACCAAAAAAAAAAATTTAAACATGGTTTTTGAGGTTTAGTAGGGTTTTAGGGTTTTTTTAGGGTTTTTTAGGGTTTTTTAGGGTTTTTTAGGGTTTTTTGGTTTTAAGAGTGTTTAAGCATTTTTTGAAGGTCTAGAGGACCCTTTCAGGGCTCGTACTCTGTACGCTAGGGATAAATAATCAAAAAGTCCAAATTTAAATACAAATAGGGTTGTTGAGGGTTAATAGGGTTTTAGGGTTTTTCGGGTTTTTGAGTATTTTAGGATTTTCTAAGGTCTAAAGGACCCTTCTAGGGCTCGTTCGCTGGCAATTAGTATTCGAAAAGACCAAAATTTATTAACAAGGTTTTTTTTGTGTTAGGAGGGTTTTAGGGCTTTTTAGGGTTTTTTAGGGTCTTTTGGGTTTTAGAGTATTTAAGCATTTTTTGAAGGTCTAGAGGACCCTTTCAGGGTTCGTACGCTGTTCGCTGGGGGTAAATAATTAAAAAGTCCAAATTTAAATAAAAATAGAGTTTTTGAGGGTTATTGAGATTTTAGGGTTTTTTAGGGTTTTTATGGGTTTTCAGGAGTTTTAGGTTTTTGAGTATTTTAGGATTTTCTAAGGCCCAAAGGACTCTGCCATGGCTCATACGCTGGGGTTAAATAATTAAAAAGACGAAATTCAAATAAAAATAGGGTTTTGTTGGTTAGTAGGGTTTTAAGGTTTTTTAGGGTTTTTTAGGGTTTTTCAGGTTTTTGAGTATTTTAGGATTTAGGTCCAGTGGACCCTTCCAGGGCTCGTACACTGGAAATGAATAATTGAAAAGACCAAATTTCATTAAAAACATGGTTTTTGAGGGTTAGTAAGGTTTTAGGGTTTTTTAGGGTTTTTTTAGTGTTTTTAGGGTTTTAGAGTATTAAGGCATTTTTTGAAGGTCTAGAGGATCCTTCTAGGGCTCGTACGCTGTACACTGGGGATAAATATTTAAAAAGTCCAAATTTAAATAAAAATAGGGTTTTTGATGGTTATTAGGGTTTTTGGGGGTTTTAGGGTTTTTTAAGGTAATTACAGTTATTGGGTTTTTAGTATTTTAGGATTTTCTAAGGCCCAGAGGACTCATCCTGGGCTCATACACTGGGGTTAAATAATTAAAAAGACGAAATTCAAATAAAAACAGGGTTCTGAAGGTTAGTAGGGTTTTAGGGTTTTTTGGGTTTTTTAGTATTTTAGGATTTTCTAAGGTTTAGAGGACCTTTGTAGGACTCATACGCTCGGGATAAATAATTAAAAAAACCACATTTAAATAAAAACAAGTAGTTTTTGAGGGTTAGTAGGGTTTTTAAGGGTTTTACGGGTTTTGAGGATTTTAGGATTTTCTAAGGTCCTTTGAGCCGTGGAAGTGGAAGGCCCCCACTGCTAGCCCTTAATGAGGACAGCGAGGAGGCCGAGATAGAGGGTTAGGAAGACATCACAAAAAACTAAAAAGCGATTTGCTAAAGCTAAGGGTCGACGTGTCAAAGGTCATCAATGGCGTGGAAACCTCTGAAGTGGAAGATTTCATAAGGATTCTGCAAAGTCTGGAGTGCTCCAAATGCACCGGATTCTGAAGAAAAAGTGGACATTTTTATGTTTACTTATAAACAGTATGTTTTTCGGAAGGAGGCTAATTTCAATCGGCATGGAATCGACCTACAACAGTTCCTCGTTTCTTTTTAGAGAGGTTCGTCCACGTCATCATTTACTTTTTGGTCCAGATTAAAGATATAAAATCCGTTCTTAACTATCTCTAATATATCATAAAACTCAAAAATTTGGGAAAAATGGTCTGTCATTCGCTAATGATGTTTATGGCTTTTTCTGATGACTTTTGTATCGAAATCGCACCAAATTTGGTGAAATTCTATTCCCTCCTCTTATGGTGGAGAAGTATCCACAAATGTTTTCATTTAGTGATAAACCATCAAAGATGGGATAGAGACAATCAATGCGATTTTCCGAGATCAACGTGGTTAAACAATCATCTGAAAATGTCCAACCTTGACCTGCAAGACCACCCGAGGCTTGCGACAATGGTCAAAGGCGCTACAACAGTTGTTTGGCAATGACATCACAAAGCGACTTTTAGTGAAGAAATTGTCCACTCCTCGGTTCCGCTTTCCGCAATGCAACATACCTACAAAAAAATTGAAAACTATTTTAAGAAGGATAAATAGCCTGAAAATGGTTAAGTCAGTTCAACATTTTTAGCTTGAAATTGGAATATCATCAGCTCAAAATTGAACCTTTTGGTAAGGGAAATGGCCCGCTTCTTGGGTCCACTCTTGAAAATCGGGTGAAGCCAAGTTATGATGCATTCATAAAGGCGAAAGTAGAGGAAAGTCATCATTCCTGAAAAACCGTCTTCAATCCAGCAACCAGGGCATTTGAAAGCAGATTTGGAGGTCCATCAACCTGTCAAAAAGTGTGAGTGCTGGAAATCCTGCATTCACTCGTTATGGATTTAGCTTTTTATGAAAGATCTTTGTTTATCGTCATGTTTTCCGTTGGTACTTATTCCATTTTTTGCCGTATGTTGAGCCTAAGACAGTGCAGGCTAAAAAAAAAGAATGTTGATCATTGCTTTCAGTTTTTCAGTCAATCGTGGAATAGCCCTTTTTGGTTATTCTATGTGCTCGCCCCATCCAATGCACGAATACCGAAAGACTGAAATAACTGGGAGATTTTGTGGTAGAGGCGAAGATGAAGAGGATGTGAACGGCGGAAAGAAACAGTTGTGGTGGAAACAAATGTGGTGCTCTTCCAATGTTACAGGTTAGTAGCTACTAAGTTCGTTCGACGCTTCGCTCGTTCGCAGAGGTGAACGAGGCTTGATATTTAAAAATTGGAGGATGACGTATTTTTAAGTGTGTGATTATATTTAAATTCTATTGCGGAGAAGCTCAAATGTGCGCAGGCTAAAAATGATTTTGAATTTCCGATTTGGCAGAAGTGTTTTTTTTTAAACATTATTGCCACAACAATCACCAATTCGTTGCTGGGATTTAGAATTCCTGTTGCATTGTTTGCCTGGATTTATGTCTCAGGCTATGGTTGCAATTACATTCAGGAGCCCGTTTAGTCTGTACCAAGGAAATTTAAATGTCAATTTTTACATCAGTAAGCTTCGATTTAGCTTTTGAGCAAATATGTCCTTCCCTCCTTCTAAGACGATACTCTCAAAAAAAACAAAGATGCAACAACAATAAAGATGCACAGGGTTTTGTTTCATAATGAGTAAGATTTAGCGCCACTTATCAAAAACTTGGTGACAGAAAAGAAAAAAAAAAGACACAAGGTAACAACACCTTTTTGCTATTTTCTTTGCAAGTAAAGCAAAAACCAACAAAGAGAATACACAAAAGGGAAAACCGATTCTTGATTAAAAATAAGTAAGAGGAAATGAAAATTTTCCTGCACAAGTAACAAAAAACGTGCGATCAAGTATTTACAATCAGCTAGACTAACATCTATTTACAACTTTCTGGCTAAGAAAATCACAATAAGATTAGATTTTCTAACAGAAAACCGAAATGCCCGAGTACCCTTTCAACACCATCTGTAAGTCGCACGGGAGTGAATAGGGCGTGAAATTGTTCCAATATTTCTTCCAATCGATCAATTGGAACAAACATAATTGTAAGAACCTACGACGTCTTAAACATCACACATTGCCTTGTTGTGTCAAAGAGGTTCTCCGTATCGTCTGCCAAAACATTGAAAGCGACACCCTTATAGGTGATTCTGAACACCGTAATGGGCAACATGACACAACAGGTGCGGAAGTAATCGATGCCTGGTGTTGTTTGGAAGGTCCGGGCTTTCAAAACAGCATCTTCACCATTTAGGTAATATTGATTTCCGACAGAGTTAGTAATTGTTGGATATTCTCGGAAGAGAGTTGAACCGGACTCGTCCACCTCGACGACAAGCTCGTCTCCTGTTTTATTGGTCCTCAAACCCGTACTCAAGCTCGTTCCCTCTCCATTTACAAGTGCGATCGTCGGGATTTTGCTTTTGTATCCCGCGAAATAAAAGTCGCAAAGCTCCAATGGAGTGGATGGGCAAAAGGAGTTGCATGCCGGAGGGGGCGGTGGTGAAGGAGGGGGCGGAGGAGGAGGCAAAGGTGGAGGAGGTGAAGGCGAAGGAGGAGGAGGTGACGGCGGAGGAGGAGGAGGTGAAGTGGGAGGAGGTGAAGGTGAAGGAGGAGGTGGTGACGACGAAGGAGGAGGAGGTGAAGGAGGGGGAGGTGAAGGTGAAGGAGGAGGAGGTGAAGGTGGAGGGGGAGGTGATACATGAACATTTTTAAGGGACGGTAAACAGGTGCACGGTGCGACTGAGGGGCCAGTGCCAAAGACAAGGCATCGGCGCTCGTCGGGGTAAAGTTTTTGGTATGTGTCACCCAAGTTGAGGTTTAGGACGTTGTTATCGGTCGGAATTTGTACCGCGGTGAGAGGAATCACAAAGCAAGAGTTTTGGAAGTAGCTCTCCGGTGCCTGCAATAGATGCCAAACTGTATACCAGAAGCCTCCATCTAACTATGTTCTAATAGCTTGCAATCCTTGTCAAGCTGTTACGGCGTTACTATGTTAATGGAATTTAAATCTTTTATTAACTATTGGGTTTGGACACTGGACTGTTTTAGTTATTGAAAATCCACTAGATTACACATGGACTTGTAACCGTGTGGAGCATAGAGATGCACAGGTGGCAGGCACGAAATTTCCGTTTCGAATTCTTTCAATTTTTGAAACTCGCCGAGTTAAAAGTGCGCAACCTGATCTGAGCTTGTTGTCCGTTAACATGAAACTGGTCAACAGTGTTGGTTCCAGCCTTATCCGAGCAGATGAAATAGGCTTCTCCGGAACTATCGACTTCAATAATCTCTCCACTCACAGAGTCCATAACGTATGGCCCTACTCCTGTGTCAGTCGATCTTTCCAAACTAAAATGCACCACAACTTTTACGTCAGTTCTATGTGTGTTTTATTAAATGAACGCGAGTATGACACAAACATATTGAATAGAGAGATTGCTAAATATAATGCATTGTATTTTCGTAGTAGAAAGGAAAATAGGATTCGTGTTTTATGCACTTCGTCATAGATTTTTATTTCTCGGTATGTCGTACGGATATTCAATTTCAACAAAGCATGGAAAATCCAAATTTGCACATCGACAACGGTGAGATTGATGAAAGGATGGTATGATTCCATGACAGCTTATTATTGAGACCGTGAACTGTTTTAACTTGAAAGATCCAGAAACGTACAATACTACAATTGGCTGTTTGGAAGCAAAAATTGTGATTCAACATGCAAATCTGTTCATTTTGAGCCTCGGAATAACTTTTTTGATATTAAATGGAAAAGTTAAATAAAGTTTGTGTCATTATAGATGACACGCCAGAGTACTTTTAGATCAAAAGTCAAACATTTCCCCTCAAAACTGAACGATGTAGTTTTAAAAGATATGTCACAAAATGACTGGCAACAATTCAACACTTTGATATCTGGACAGAAATTGGGATTCAGTAAATTCATTCATTTTATCTGGCGGAAGAGTGAAGAGGACATTGAACAACAAAAGCAAAATAAAATTACAAAATGAAGAGTTTCAAGAAATTTATAGAGCTTCAAAGATGTGACTGTAAAAGAATAAACTGTTTTTTAAGCATAGTTTCAACAACAAATTATGTTTCAAACAAATTTCGAAAGTTACAGAAAGGTCCATTTTTCAAAGAAAAGGTTATTTACAAACTGGAAATAAAAATCGTAAACCGATCGGACTTGTAATGCGGATTTCATGAGCATTCAAAAATTATAATTTCGCTGTAAAATTTGCTAATTTCCAGCTACGGCTGAAAAAGCAAATAGTTTTAGCTGTAATAAGGGAAAAGAAGATGCAGGGAACAGGAGACAAGATGAGGTAGAGAAAGAGAAAAAGTGAGAATAAAAGCGAGAAGAAGACAAAATAGAGATGGGGAGAAGAGGCGAGAGGGAAGAGGGGGGAAATATGAGAAGGCCGGAAAAAGTGTAGTACCCACCATCCCGCCTCTATCGGTTCCCCCACTTATCCCCTATCTCCTCCTCTGCCCTCCCTTCCCCTCATTCCTTATCCCTTCCCACCCCTTCTCCCCTTTACCCGTTCCCCTTTTCACCGCTATATACTTGCCTACCTTCACACCTACTTACCTATTTCCCTACCCACCTATCTTCCTCCCTCCCTCCCTCCATTTCTCCCTACCTATCTCCCGCCTCCCACCATCTCACTCTCCGTTCCTCTTCCATTCTCTCCCTCCATACTGCCTACCTTCGTTCTCATCACTCTCTCTTCCTCCAACCTCTCCATCCAAGCTGATGATTTCCAGCTCAATGTGCTTAGCGATCAGTCCAATGTAAAGAAATCATTTTTTCATATTTCAATATGGAAACACACCCAAATAGAGAAGCCGAGTCGGGTCTCGGATTCTACCTGATGCTAGGGATGGTGTCGTTGTCCGGGAAAAAGAAAAAGTCGCAGAGGGGGAAGTAAGTGGAAGAGACCGTCATCAAAGTTCGACCAGACACGCAGTTTGACATTTTCTCACGGTCGCTCCTCATTCCGAAACTGCGCACAGCCTCTACACAAAAAATAGAGTGGCTCATCGCCATCACTACGGCGAACATTACCAAACTCCAACCAAGTTTGGGAGGCAGATTTGCCTTAACCATGTGATTCTTTTTCCTACTCTCTGTCCCTCTTAGAATCACCGTAGTTTCTGTCTGTCGATAAACGAATATTCGATTACTTCAAAGTTTTGGACGGGTTCCCTTTCGGCTGTCTTAAAAGTGGATGTATTCTTAATGAGTTTTTTGGATGGTTTATTCCTTCGTCCCAAAGCACTATTTATATTTAGATGAATGGGTAGAGCGACTGCTTGAAGTAGTGATTGCTGCCGCCGAAAAGTGAGAGGGAAAAAATGGAAGCTCCAGATCTGTCATTGACTAGATCGACGGTTGTAAGCCTGCAATCGGCTGCGGCACCTCTCTGACTGGCTGCGACGTGACGTGTGGCAGGTTCAAAATTCCGAGCGGAGAAAAAATTGGCGAATTGCGGTGGACGGCCGGCAAAGCCGTATTGTAGCACCGAAAAAAAATGTAGCGGTGCCTTGAAAGTACAAGACTGTACCCTGCCGTGTACCGAAGCTACAAAGGTTTTGAACTTCTGAAGTGTCCTTTGTGCACACGCGTGGGACGACGCGACTGCAATTCGACCACATTGGCCGTCAGCTCTTGGACTTTTGCCGACCGTCATCGACGCCAGCCGGCTCTCTCTTGCGAGAGTGCGGTCGAACGGCAAAATGTGACACGTCCGATTGGAAGACCCGCACTGAATTTAATTCCCCTGGTTTCGGTACGGTCTGGCTAAAAAGAGATCAGCGAATTTCCTCATGGTTGACGCGGTTTACGTGGTTCATCAGTTCATTGTAATACAATGGTCAACGCCCCAACCGAAGGAATACAGTCCGTACCAATATTTGACAAACGTTGCAGGTGCGAAGCATTCAGGTCAACGACGGATGGGCATTCCGGTTGAATTGAAATCGTCGATTCACAGTCGCACGTGTCGAAAGACTGAAGGTCTGCACACGCGCTAGCGCGCTAGATGAAGAGGCTGTAAAATCGGCAGTGGTGGATAGCTGTGAAACGCTCGTTCTTAGCGCGTTCCGCTGTTCGAACCGCGATTGTACAGCGATTCGAGATGATTAGCGGTCCTGTAGCGAATGAAGTTTGATTTAACACTAGTTTATACACATCTAAACTATGTTGGTCGTCCATTTTGAAATACGGTAAATGGCGACATGATAGTGGATTATGAAATGGCAGTGGCGTGAGAGAGGCCCGTGATTGTGGATCTTACATACCAATTGAGAAGGGAAATGCAAGAGAATTATATTTGGAATGCAATTAGTTTTTTTGGAGTTTTGGATTTAAAAAAGGTTAAAGCCAAACGTGTTAACAATAAAAGTGTAATAATGTCAAGCATCTACTGCCGATTGTGTTCCCTTTTTGTGAGAAAAGCAAATTTTTCATTAATCATGTGTACATGAATCGAAAAAATTTGAGGCATAATACTTCAAAGTTAGTGAGTTTTGGTCTTGTTCCAACACTAAGGTACATGATGAAACAAATTGCCTCTTTTAGGTACATAATCTGTTAGGATATTGGGCGAATCGGCGTCGGCCCAAATCGCGTCGTCAAAATAATTTGTTCGGTTCGCGTCAGTTATGTTTTTTGTTTCGTTTGATACATGTGTCGGTTCGCGTCTATGTTCAGTACTGTACTTGTCGGTTCAATTGTACAAATCGGACGTGAGACGATTTCGAAGAAATGTTGGTTCACGAAGCGTGACGCGATCGTTTCGTCCGCAGGAATATTCTATTTGTACGACAAAGCGACAATACTTTTGTACGGCCGATCTTGTTACAATCCTGCAACGATCCTGCCACAGTTTGTTGGCAAAATGTTCGATTCACATAGAGCAGATTTGTCAGATTACAGAGAGTATATTTGTCAGTGTAAGAGGTAGCTTGATGTTGTAGAGTATATTTGTCAGTGTAAGAGGTAGCTTGATGTTGTAGGCTATGGCAGGCGCACTCAGAGTGCATCTAGTCGTTATGTTTAGGGACTAATGCTATGTATTGATTTCAGGTGTACTTGTTCTTTATTATGGTAGTGAGTATTTAGAGGGTGAGTAGAGTTAAGAAATAAATCATCCATCAAATGTATTCAGTGTGAGTGTGAGTGAGAATGAGTGTTCAATGTGAGTTAGAAATCTGAGTGAGTTAGATTGGTAAGATTGAGAGATTGTTTTGGAAAAGCCTCTGCTTAATATATTTATATTTTGTCGATGTGATTTGTTGTGCGGTGAATGAGATTTATTTATGTGTAAGCTTCCGCTGTGCATCATCTTGATTTATTGTTTGTGAAGTGAGTCGATCCTTTTTATTTTATTGTGTTTTTTAACAATTGGTATCGGAGCGGGTCTTGCTATTTAGTTTGTAGGATATTTTGTGAGTAGAATCTGGCTAGTGTTGCTATTATGGGGAAGAAAAATAAACCGGTTTGGTCTCCTGCACCGACTTTTACTCCTCCACCGGAGCAACGGATACATCGCCGGAACCGAGCGAAAAAGGCTTCAGTGGCGAGCAGTTTGATGAGATCCTTCTAAGTGATCCATTCGGACTAAAATGGAAAGAAACTAATGTTAATGTTACTTTGACGGAGGAGCAATTACAGATCTTGTTCGATGGACTTGTTCAAACTTTCGATGAACGACTCTCGGCTGTTCAAAGGGGCAAGTTGCAAGTGTTTGGCGACCCGGATCCACATCCGGATGATGATGATGATGATGATGGTGACTCCGAAGGTGAAGGTAAAAAAAAAAGTGGGAGAAGATTCGTAAGAGGAAAGGGAAAATGGATGTGGAAGAGGATTTATATCTCGGTAGTGAGGTCGAAGGTGAGGGGAATTTTCGTATGTCTGGAGAAACTGTGTTATTTAATGGCTCGAAATTATGCCGTATGGAAGAAATATATTAACGGAGAATTAATCTTAAAAAAATTGTGGAAAATTTTGAATGGAGAGGAGAGGGAACCGAAAGATCCCCTTGGTAGGAAGTTATGGAAACGAAAAGATATCGCGGCTACTAACGGTTTGATGCAAAGTTGCCATGGTTCAGTCTTAGATCATTTTCTAGCTTATGGAAGTGCTCATGAATGTTGGGCAGGTTTGGAGAACCAATTTGAGAAAGGGGTAGAAGATAAGGGGCAATTTGTCTTCCATGAATTCATTCAGTTTCGATTCAAGGAAAATGAATCTATTGACGATGTTGTGAAAAGGTTTAATATTCTTGTGGAGCAGCTAACCAATCTTGGACGAATGTTAGACGAAGACCACAAGTTGCAGGTTTTCTTGAACGGTCTTCCCAAGTACCTCCGTACTCCGAGTGACATTATTTAATCAAAATAAAGGGCTTCGTACGAATACGCGGTGAGTTACTTAAAGAGGGTGGATAAGACGAGAGATGGAAAAAGTAGAGGAGCGAAAGAATCGGTTGCATTTGGTGAATCTGCCCCTCTTAATTTTGCCACAAATGCCACTTTGAATTTACTCAATGGAAGAGGGGGTGGTAGATCCTTTAGAGGTAGAGGCGGCAGTGGTAGAGGAGGTAGAGGAGGAATGCAGAATGCAGGTGTTAATGGCATTCAGACTGATGCTAATGTGACATGCTACAAATGTCAGAAATTGGGACATTTTGCAGCAGTTTGCCCAGATTTACAAAAACAATGTTATGTTTGTCAGCGATGGGGGCATGTTAGTACACAATGTTTTGATATGGCTCAAGGGAACTCGGACAGTGGTGGAAGAGGCAGCCGTGGTCGTGGTTTTGGTCGCGGAAATGGTGGAGGAGGAAGCCACGGATATTTTGCTGGATTGGATGAAGATTTTGACGACATTCCAGTACAGAATGCGATACAGTTTTAATTTCGTGTGGGAAAACGGCAGAGGGCCAATGGGCGAACTGCCGGTTAAGAGTAAAAAAGGTTAGGAAAGGAAAAAAGTGAAATTGATAAGGAATTGAGTGTGCAGGATTTGAAATTTAATTTGTGAGCAGTGAGCAGTCGGTCAGTGTAGTGAGAAGTAAAATGTGAACGAGGCGTCAGTGAGAGAAAGAAGTGAGAAGTGAGTGAAAATGAAAAGTGAGGTACGGAAGTAAGTATACAGTTAGTTATCAATTGTACGGTAAGTTTGAAGTTAATGTTTTGTCTGTTCGGTGAGTACGTCTGGTTTTTAGTGTGAAGGTACGGTTTTATGTTTTGTGTACGGTTTTCTGTTTGAGAGGGGGCGACCAACATCGTTGTCGCGTCTCTAAACAATTCTCCCAATATGAGGGGGATTGTTAGGATATTAGGCGAATCGGCGTCGGCCGAAATCGCGCCGTCAAAATGTTTTGTTCGGTTCGCGTTAGTTATGTTTTTTGTTTCGTTTGATACATGTGTCGGTTCGCGTCTATGTTCGGTACTGTACTTGTCGGCAGAGGTCGCAAACGGTCAACCGAAACCGTGACCGACCGTTAACCGACCGCCCGCGTCGGATCCAGAACGGATTCGGTTGCCAAATTTTGGGGGTCGGGCGGTTACGGTCGGTTGATTCACCAGGAAAAAAAAAACCGTTGGTTACGGTCGGTCAAACAAAAAACCAAAAAAAATGAAAATTTTGTACTGTCCCTATAATCCAACATTCTTGTACTTTGTACTCTTTGGCATCGTGGAAGTACGTGACATCATGATTAGCGTCGCAAATCTAACACGGTACTGTAGTAAGCTATTTATTTCGCAAATCAAAGGGAACGCGACAAAGCGTCTCAAATATGACACGGTAGTACACTATTTATTTCGCAAATCTTAGGCAACGCGACAAAGCGTCGCAAATTTGACACAGTAGTACACTATTCATTTCGCAAATCTTAGGGAACGCGACAAAGCGTCGCAAATTTGACACGGTACCGTAGTAATACAATTCATTTCGCAAATCTTAGGGAACGCGACAAATCGTAATTATTGGCTTATTCCGTTGTACATTGATTAATTTTGTACGTTTTCGATTACGGGCGGGCACGGTTAGTCGCGAAAAATCAAGATTCGGTTAATTTTTTTTTTCGTAAACGACGGTTGGTTAACGGTTAACAATTTTGGAGCGTGACAAAACTCGTTTGGGCGTCGGTTACTCACATTTTGAAAAAAAAAAACGGTCGGTTTCGGGTATGAAATTTTTTGACTTTTGCGACCTTTGCTTGGCGGTTCAATTGTACGAATCGGATATGAGACGATTTCGAAGAAATGTTGGTTCGCGAAGCGCTATTTGACGTCCGTGAAATATTTCATGTTCGCGAAGCGTGACGCGATCTTTTCGTCCGCGGGAATATTCTATTTGACGACAAAGCGACAATACTTTTGTACGGCCGATCTTTTTACGATCCTGCAACGATCCTGCCACAGTTTGTTCGATTCACAGAGAGCATATTTGTCAATGTAAGAGGTAGCTTGATGTTGGAGGCTATGGCAGGCGCACTCAGAGTGCATCTAGTCGGTATGTTTAGGGACTGATTGCTATGTATTGATTTCACGTGTACTTGTTTTTTATTATGGTAGTGAGTGAGTACAGTTAGGAAATAAATCATCCATCAAATGTATTCAGTATAAGATTGAGTGAGAATGAGTGTTCAATGTGAGTTAGAACTCTGAGTGAGTTAGATTGGTAAGATTGAGAGATTGTTTTGGAAAAGCCTCTGCTTAATATATTTATATTTTGTCGATGTGATTTGTTGTGAGGTGAATGAGATTTATTTATATGTAAGCTTCCGCTGTGCATCATCTTGATTTATTGTTTGTGAAGTGAGTCGATCCTTTTTATTTTATTGTGTCTTTTAACATAATCTACTCAACGAATCTAAATTGTCCACAGTAGCATAAGCCTAAGTGAAATGCACTCCAAGCAATAAAAAGTCATATTTGATAATTAAAAAACAAAACAATTGAGAAGAATTGAATAATGGAATAATCAATTGATTGAACAAGTGAACAAATGTACTAGTATAAATGAATAACGATTGGGAATTGATATCCGCGTAATATGCATTAGTCAAAAGGTATATAGGTCATTTAAAATGGATATAAATCAAACTCGAAATGTCGTTCTGATTCCCGAGAAATAATTCACAGAGTAAAATACATAATATACACAAGTACAAGTATAAACAAGTATTTAGTCTATGGTTATTTTATGTTAAAAGAAATTGACAAATAATTTTGTGCACGACACATTTGTCTTGCCAAGAGTATTGGCTAACATGAGAACAAAATAGTGTTTGTATAAAATATTGTAAAACATGTGGTTTTCCCCTTCCATTCTTTTCCCGAGTTCTCAAACGATTTTCCATCAATTTTTGTTAACAAAGTCAAACCTTTTACAATGTTGTTACTTGATCAATCGAAGATTCCATTCATCAACCTCATCAAAAGTACATGGCGAGAATTGCAAATTTAATGTTACTTTGGCGCGAATTCAAGTGTTCACATTACTTTAGTTCTTCAAATAGAGTACAATCGTACGATACAATACAATACATACACCATGAATCTCGGTTGAAAATTTGTCTTGTATGACTCCTCCATTCGTTCCTCACCACTTCAAACCCCTTTTCTAAATAACACTCAAACCACCTCACAAGACGAATCTCCCCCCCAAGCTTCTTCTTCTACCACTCAACCTTCGATCACCCCTACTCATCCTCTTCCTCCGACCATCGTCCATTATTCTAGTGCTCATCCATCTTGGGTTCGTTTTCTTAGTTGCGAGAAACCTTACATTGTCACTGCCATTTAAGCGCGACAAAGCTTGTCCTAAGGCTATCTTGATTCTTTCACATTCCCAACGAGGGCCTTTTCTCGAGAATCCCCCCCTTTCAATGACATCCTTCTTGAACGGTTAGGATTTTATTCGTAACCTTAACGTGTTTGTTTCCTACCACCTCGGTTACCGTCGATACTCTCACCTTCCTCCTCATCCCTGAGCAACTGTCTAAGTGGGTTTTTAGTTTCCACTCGGGCTTCCAATTGACGACATCAATAATGAAGCAGCATGACACCTTTTGTTTTTTTTTTTCGCCATAGGTTTGGGTCTTACCTTCCTTAGTGGAGCACGCAAAACGCGTTCCAAATGTTAATGTTTCTTCTGTGAGGACTGGAAATCTCTTCAACAAGAGCATAAAGATAGATGCATTTCCCTTCTTATGATTCATCCTCGACGCCACGCTCCACTTTTTGCCTCCACAACCGGCATACGATGTTATGTGCACCTCGGGAAATATGGTGAACTCTCTCACACTACTCGCGCTCTGTGACCATTCACGCTATCGCCAACACATAAGAGTTGATGCCCTCTAAGACCTTCAATCTACTTGATCTGATAAAGTTTTGCCTATTTTTTTAATCATACGACTCTCTTGATCTTTTTGAGTTTGTTCTACGTACCTTTTCTATGGTTTTGGTTTGATCCCTTCACCTCTCAGTCGGGGTCCTAAAAACATGGGTTTTGATTTCTTGCTTAAAAAATGGTTTTTAATTGGCTGATGGAAATATGCCACCCACTATAGTAACACTTTTGGCAACAACTCGCCTTGCTACTGTCTTAGAGCTTGTTGTAACGCTTTTGGTAACAACTCACTTTGTTAACGCCTCCGAGTTTGCAAGTGGGATTCTTATCCATTTGGGGGAAGTCTTCGATCGTTTAATGGCTCGAATAAAGTTGTTTTAAACTACAAAGACCTTTCAACAGTTATTTCCCCCTACATCAGTTTTGTGTTGCGATGTAGGAAGGTTGTAGGGCAGTTGTTCACAATTTACGGGTCATAGTTCACTTGCACCCATATTTGGTGCTTCTCAAAGGTGGCATTGCCACTTTTTTCAACATTGTTGATCTCTATGTCATCTTTCATGAGCTTGGCACGCCCGATCTCCTACATACCACTATGGTACTCATCAATGTGATTTTTTTGGTGCCTTTTCTCTTTTCAGTAGCCTACTCACAAGCCTTACGAGAGTCCACTACCACTTTTCAAAGTTGTTGATCGCATTCGTTGGTCGATTACACAGATGGCATTCGCTTGGCGAGCCAATTTGTTCCCGTTTTTCTCCATTTGTTTGAGCAACTTTCTTAAATTAATATCTTTTAAAGTTCTTAAACGTGTCTCGCGAAGCCCTACTTGGTTGCCACAATATTTCCATCTCACTTCAGGATTTCGTTCTTTTACTCCTCAAGATTCTACAAGGGTTTTAGGTTCCCCAATTGAGAGCATCGATTTTTTTCACCACTTTGAAAATGATGCCCTATTGGATGACGTCGCCCATTGTGAGAACATGTTAAAACTTTCCGATCCAGATTCCCAAGTGGCGTTCCCTGTCTTAACTTGCTCATTTCCGCAACGAACGTTGTCTTTGACTTGCACTCTACTTCCCAATTCTTCGTTCATTTCCTCACTTTTGATAATGCCTTTTAATGATTTGACATAAATTTGTTCGCGAAGATGTATTTCAACGTTTGGAAGAGTTCCTCTCGTGTCACAATCTACTTTACCAATATTTTTCAACTGTCTAAGTTTGTAAGAAGTTTCTATCTTACAGGCACCAAAATGTCCACTTCCTTCTTGGGTAGTTAGTCTTTGGTAGCCTCTATCACTATTACGAGGCCTATGGTAGATGATGTGCCTATCATAGCCCACACGGTTTGTACTGTTTACAAATGCTCACTATCATTTCAACAATGGGTATTGTCTACTCGTTCTCTTCTATAGGTTGGGGTCAAAGATGTGATTCCTCTATTTCAATGAATCATTATCAATTCAACAATTGGTATTGTCTACTCGTTCTCATTGCAAGTCGAGGTCGGAGATGCTATTCCTCTATCCTTTTCCTCATCACCAGTACTCAGTCCCGGGAACAACTTCATATCGCCGATAAGGTAGCCACATAGTACTTGAAAAATTCCTCTAAGGTGACGACTTGTTGTGTCTTTTGGAGTTAGTGTTTAAAGTGGTTTTTAGTGATCATATAGTTTATCGTTTGTATTTTTATTCCTCTTTTTAGCTTTTTATGTCTTGTTCGCGGTGTTGCTAACCTGTTGTAGTGTTTATTAGTCCTTTTGGCTTTTCCACCGTTAGCCAGGCTTTAGCCAAGAGCTAAAATTTAGGAGCGTCGATATAGGGTTACTTTCGCTAATAGCAAGTCACTGTGTATTGCGATGTTTTTTGGATATTATAAGAACGGTCCTTGTGTGCGAAATTGGGACTTTCACAAAAACCTTTACAACTGTTAGTTAGAATTTAGTACGGCTAAGCACAAAATGCTACACAAAATGTTCAACGGGGAAAATTCTTAGTTTTCCTCACGGTGCGTGGTTGTCGCACGAAATGGCCTTTTGTTCATAAACATGTACCGTAGTTTGTCACAGAGATTTTTGACAATGCAGTATAGTAAAACATCGTACCATTATGTTACACCGTGAATCGTTATTAGCCTTATGTACCCTATATCGGCACCCCAAAATTTTGACATTGATACTCGAAATATAGTGAATGAATCTAATTTATCTTTGATGTTAATTACGGTTCTTGTTAATTAGCGTCAATGGTTTTACCATACTTGTTTTGTGAATAGTGTGGTGTACGGAATGTGTTGTTTTACAATACTGTACTTCATTACCGAAAATCGTACGGAAATTGTAGTGAACTTATGTCGGTTGCATACAAAACTGCTCTAAGATAAACGTGGAGTTGAGTTTGTAACACAGGCGTTTGCATACATTCAAACGTTCATTTTTGTGTGTGACAATGTGAACAGATAACAGGTGCACATGCGACGAACTTTGCGTATGTTACGTCAGCGTCCTGTCACAGGCTTACACATGTTGTACAGTCGCGGAAAGTTAAGTCTAGTACGTTGTCGGTTTAACTAAATTTGAGTTCCTTCAAAATTAATAGAGTATATATTTACACTATTACAGTGTCAAACGGAAACATAACGGTAATACCAGACCTGTAAACGAGAGAGACGCTTATTAGAGTTAAGTTTGACCCTAAAATGGGTAATGTTTCACAAAACGTCACCAAATTACAATCATAATGTGTAAATTTTAGAGTTAAGTTACAAAATTTAGGATTGAAAAAACACGGCGCCTTGAAAACTTGAAAAGATAACAAACTAACGGCAAAATGCGGACAGAACACAAAAAATATATTTTTTGTTCTAACTATTCCCATCCACATCCTCGTCTCCTGGTGGGTGACATTTGAATCTCGCGAAGCCATTTTCACAAAACATCGCCATTTTTTGGGCAAGATGCAGAACGTTGTCCCGCCGCCTCACGTAGTCTTATGACCTCCAATACGCCATACCATATTTTTAGGGTTTATAACAGTATTAGGGTTGAAAAAAAAATGGCGAAACATCAAAGAAGTGCGCATCATTATCGTCGTTACATCTTTTAGGGTTTACGAATAAAATCATGGGTAAGTGCGCAGCTCTATCCGTTTTTCATCCCTCTCTCTCTCCCTCATTCTGTCACATACCCTTTCTATACTCTTCTCTCTCATTCTTTTCTTACCACTCTCTCTCTCCCTCATTCTGTGTCCCTCTCTGTCTATCTCTCAATCCCTCTCCATTAAATCGCCCCTACTCCCCTCCTAAGTATTTGCCCTATCCCTAATCCCCCTATTCCCCTTAAATATGCCTCCTTCTTTTCCATCCACGTTATTCACTTAAATGCGCCCTCTACCTCTCCCTCCTTCACCCTTTCCCACTTTCTTTTCTCACTCTCTCGATCCTCGTGATCCACCCTCTCTCCAACTCTCTAATCCAACCTCATCCGCGTCCCCCCTTCCTTTCCTCTTTGCGATT
Source organism: Zygnema cylindricum (assembly GCA_037447655.1). Lineage (NCBI taxonomy): Eukaryota > Viridiplantae > Streptophyta > Zygnematophyceae > Zygnematales > Zygnemataceae > Zygnema > Zygnema cylindricum. Next base: position 32,563 of record JBBHKE010000731.1, on the reverse strand, counting down.
GTCCGTTGTCCATCCTCTCACACTCTTTTATCTCTCATTGTTACTCATTATTCCTTTTCTCTCTCCTTCTCTTTTGTATTTGAGACTTTAATCGACCATCAATTTCCATCCGACGATCGTTGTATTAAGGGACACCTGGCTAACATATGATCGTAGGGAAGAAGAAAGTATCATCTTCAAGGTGTTAGAGCAGATGACAACGTTTGGAGAAAACCGTGAATAATTTTGCAAGGATCTATCTTCGTCGTGTTGGATTGTTACTATTTAGTTAGTGTGTGTTGTATTAAGAAGGTTTTCTTTTTTTTTAATAGGGGGTTTCTGTGCAAGAGACACAAACGTTAAAAATAATGTAGTACATAGAGCTTTGTATCATATTGTAGATTAATTAGTTGCACTACATTTTTGTTATAATATAACGTTGTAAAATAATGTCACCGTTAAATATACGATATTTGTAAATTTTCTTCCATTGTTTTTAACAAATGACTTTATTAATGTCAATTTATTCTCCATTTTTTATTCAATTTGTCTTTTTTCATTTACTTTCATGTTGTTTCGATGACTTTTTTGTTTTGAAATATATTAAATGGTCTTCGCATCTATTCCTTTGTGTATCATCTGTATATGCTAAAAATATGACTTCGTTTATCCTACTGCTCACCGCGTATCTTAGTCGTAATTTTTTTTTCCTACATGGATAAATCTGCTTTTTTTTATTTACTCCGGTTTTTATGGTTTCGGCCCATTCAAAATGCAAATTTGTTGCAAAGTGAAAACCCTCTTTTTTGTTGATAGCCATAAACATTTTCAGTTATTATACAAACTCACTCTTCATAGACCAGCGACGAACTAACCTCGCCGCTGTAAGGCCATGCGATGAGACAAGGTCATCGTTACAATGTCAACAAACAAAAAGTGTAGACTGCTTTTTTGGAGATGACGACGAAACAGTTTCGCCGCTAGATTTCCATTCAGCGACGAGACAGTCTCGCCACTAAAAAGGCAACCGTGCAATATCGTGGAAGTGTTGTTTGGGAAAGTAAAAACTAATCAATTTCGTCGATCGATGGCTAACCAACGACGAAGGATTTTTGTCGCTGGATAGTTTATCATGTAGAAGGCTGCAAAATCTATAAATCCACTCTACACGCACACTTCATTTCCGAACACAACCTTAACAACATCTCAGAGTAAATACACATGAGATTTTTCAAATGCATCCAATTCCACATTATACAAAACATGTAAGCTTTGGAAAAACCAAAATTGTATTATTCCATATAATATCATACACACATATAAAATCTTCATTATACATTCGCACATTCAAACTTTGGTTTTAAGCTAGAGTTCCTTCCAATTTTCAACAAAAAGTCACGATCAACATCTCCACATTTTCGTTTTATTAATTAGCCCATAAATTTTTAGCGTCCTATTTTGTGTTGTTCAATATTGGTACACCAAGAGGTGGGACTGAATTGCTCAATTCTAAATTTTTTACTACACCTGTAAACTTTTGAAGCCGCACACGTCAGTCCCATATCTTTGAAAGCCCCACGAGAAGCACTAACCTTTAACCTTCCTTACATCTTCGCAATTCTCCGATTTCATATATATGCTGGCGCTTCCAAACTTCCTTTCCATTTCTAATGAGATTAAAATCCACTGCCTAACTTACAAGCGGCAGTAATAGTACTTTTTTGCACATTCATAAAGCAGTGGACAAAAACGTTATTTAAGCAACATGGCTTCTAGTCTACCAGAAACAGTCGGGATTGAACAATTGTTGTTTCAACGAAGGGTCTTCATGTCTAAGAGCCGCAACAACTTTTTCATGAGAATTAACTAACACTCTCAATGTAAAATAAGTCATTATAAGCTCAATTTTGCAACTCAGCAAGGCCTTCAAAGATATCCAAAGAACTCAACCAACTGGACCTCCAGTGCAGCTACTTTATCTAAACCTCGCTAATACAAGAGACACAAAATGGAGCCAATTGGAGAAGCATAGTGAAACATAAAGTGTAGTTATCAGTAACGCTTTTCTAATGGGAAGACAAACAACTTGCCCCAATTTTTATAAGTTATAACTCCAAAACCATATTAAACAAATTAAAAAAAAAAAAAAAAAAATAGCAAAAACAACGACAAAACAATTTATAGCCAAACAAGGCTTGATGGAATTTCTTGAATTTTCTATATTGTTGATATAGAAACAGCAAATGGCCACAAAATAGCATTTAAATGCTCAGCATAAAGTTGTACTTTAAAATAATACCATCTTTTACATATTTATTTTCAATAAAAAAAAGGAAAAAAATTGAGGGACAAAAGAACTCTAAAACATAATCGGAATGGAAACTTTACTGTTGCTAACAACTACAAATTCTGCGCTACAACTACAAATTGTGCTCTATACAACAGTAGGAAAATTCAACTTTACTTCTACCAATATTTACAAGTTTATTATGGAGCAATAGCTACTTCACTCCTTTGTTACTGTTGTTGCTCTATTTTCGTCTGATTCTTATAAGGGTTCAAAAACTTTTCTTAGCTCGTTCTCCTCGGGTACGCGTGGCCAGCTGAACATCCTCTGGTATAATGGTGACCTTTATAGCGTGAATGGCACAGAGATTGGTGTCCTCAAACAGACCGACCAAGTAAGCGAAGCTGTAGACAACCGAACTCTGGAATTGGCGATCCTTCTTGAAATCGGCGATCCGTCTTGAAATCCTTCCTGCCAGTCTCACGAACAAGGCGCTGGGATGGCAACTTGCGGATGAGAAGCCCAATTGATTTCTGGTACTTTCAGATTTCACGGAGAGCAACAGTTCTAAGATATTACCTGAATACAAGAAACATATCATCAACTTTAGTTAGTTAAAATTCAGAGTGAGACTATGTGACAAAATTTTTTCTATGGTTAGCTTTGTTTTAATGTCATGGAATATAGCAGGCAAGTACTAACAAAAAAATGCAATTCTTGTGGAATTTTGCAAATAATTATTTGCCATATTTAAAATAGCTAAGCACTAGGCTGACCAAAAATAAGAGTACAAATAAATTCCAAAACTGTGGACGAAAAGTAACACGAGAATATTATTTCTTTTCCAAAATTAAGATTTGCAGGTATACTAATTTTACTGCAAAAAAAAAAACTATCCATTCACTTCGGCTGGAAATTTTGGAGAGGGAAGAGTTTCATTAGCTACAATAATTAGTTCTTAGAAAAACAAAAACAAATAAACAATACAATCAAAGATAGAGCAAAAAAAAAAATCTACAGATAGTCATTTGCTGGAACTACATATAAAAAGATATATATAATCGCCATGGAAACACCTCCAGCTTACAGGTTGCACAACAAAATGTTGATGGGATGAAATGCGAGCATCGTAACATTGATAAACGGTTTTTCTAACGCCATCTACAAAATCCGACCAACTTTAGAAATACGTGAATATTAAACATGCCACGTGTTTTCGGCAACAACCAATGATACACTTCTTACGACGGTTGATTAGCTTTTGTCGGTGTATTACCTCCAATTAGAATAAACATGTATCCTATTAAGTGGTTTATTATCTGTTTTACATTCAATTAGAATTAACAGTGATACTAATAAGAGGTTTGTTTGACGTTTGATCTAAGTAAACGCATCCTTATTAGACTTATGTCCCAATATTACAATGCATGAATTCTAATAAAACAACCAACTGGGCACCTTATTAAGGTTAAGGGTCCTTATTTAACGTCATACAACGTTCGTTCTCTCCGTGAACGACAAGAAAATGAAAATCAATCATTGAGTTCAATGTAAGTTATGTGAAACGAAACGTAAACATAGAATATATGTCGTTATTGTTTCGTTCATTACACAATATAAAACTGAACTTGATGAACATATTAAAATTGTACGGTTGCGTAGCGTTATAACGTAACTGCGTTTTACAACCCGAAGCATGGATTCGAATGTATGGCGTGACAATGTACGTTTCGTCCTATGTTGTCCTCTCACCTTTTTTACTGTAATCGTATTCACCGCGCGCGAAACAAACGCTTAATATAATTATGAATGAACTTAAGTGAAGGTACATAAACCCGTACTTTGCGATGGTTTTTACTCATACCTATTTTAGTGTATAATTACGAACGGCTTAATGATTGTATTTCAGAAAACCAAAAATAGAATTATGGATTTTTTCGCTGGAAGGACGCGACGTCGTACGGATTGTTATAATTTGTACTTGTACCTTTTTTAACATATATGTTATGACGGCAGATAGTGTATACCTAAATCAGCGTTGTGGAGAAATTACAATTAAACATTTTTTTGATAATGGAATTGATACACAATTTAGCGTAAATGACACTAATTCGTTATTCACACTAATAATTTCTATACGCTAATAACGATTCACGGTGTAACTCCCCCCCATAAAATTTTTATTTCACTTTTTTGACATTAGTCCCTCGACCCGTCACTAAATTAGGCCTCTACTGTAGTTCGTTAGGCGTTGCTAGTAATCGTACAAACACATTTACTGGCGGTTATATTTTTACCAATATTCCATCAATCGTGCCAGCAAGGTACCTCTCGCCTACGTGCATTAGGGTGCGTCTCCATGTACTTGAAACTTAAAGAATTTACTTTGTATTTTAGCGCAGATCCGGCGGACCCGGATTTCGAGTGTCCCTATGTGTACCAAACGAAGTTGTCACTAAAGGGCGTGACGATTGTATACGTCGACAATGCCCGTGACAGCTGTCGAGAGTGTACAATTTGTGATGACGCACGTTATTTTTTGTAACTGCTTGTGACATCGCATGACTTTTCGTGACATTGTAGACATACCGCCATCCAGCCTGTGCCGTTTCACGGTTGAAAAAGATGCATTTCCGTTTGAGCAACGTGGCAAATTGACCCTTTGCTCTTGTAAGGTTGACCACAAATGCAACGCGGCTTGTCTAAAAGGGGAGGGTGCGGCAAGCTAAGCCGTAAGCGAAGCGCATAGAAAATTGAGGATAATATTAACGGAGTGAAGGGAAAATTTGTGTAGCAATAAGCTAAGCTCCGGTCCTAGGCTCAACACATGACCGAGTTGACCCCACGCTTCAGCCGTAAGGAGCCTCTCAAGTAGATATTTGAATTAGAAGGCGACTTACCTTATCAACGATGTGTTGTTCCACGCATGAGTGAATAGTAGTGATGAGGGAAAAGCGTGGGAACTTTAATTTGAGCCACAACTGGTAAAACCGTTGAAAAAAAATGTCATGCAGCTAAGATTTTCTCGTGGAATTCGTCAGATTTGAATAAACCTAGTCCAAAGGCATATGGCCTATGCCAATTTTAAAGTTATCATCGCTCATCTTTCGTGGGTCGTATTTTAATTTTCCGTGTCTTAGTTTTCGAAGTGTGCCAGTGGTACATGTCCCATTTGTGGCTAGTATTGTTCTCCTTGAGGACTTGAAGAATTAGCCATGAACTAGATAGAATGATAGATCGCATCGCAGATTGTGTAGTTTCCTACATCTCCGTACATCTCTGTATTTTTTAGGATGCTGTAAGGTTAATTGAAAGGGACACTACCCATATATTATTGTACATTTAGTGTACGGCGAAAACTGTACGAAAGTTACTAAAAGTATATAATCCACTAATACTACTTAAAAATCGTTTAAATGTCCAAAGTCGTACGAATTAAACAACTACTCATTATAGGGAAGGACAATGAAAAGAAAAGAAAAGTCTTTATTGCTAAAATTGAGATGGCAAAACCATCTGTGTACAAAAGGGGTACATCTAAAAAAAGACATTTGGAAACTATAAGAGTCACAAGAAAGTAGACTACGCCTAAAAAGTGAATCGAAACATAACAATACTAACAAGACCAAAGAACCAAAACAAAACAATACTAGACAAAGTGACATGATATATTATGATGGGGAATTGATCATGGCAGTGACTGTTTTGGTTGCGCACAGTCACTTGCGTCATTTTGTAAAAAAATGTACTTTTGAAGTACACATTGGTACAAGTAAAGTACCGTTGAGTCTTAAGCTGGCGGTCAATCGCTTAGACAGCTTTGACTTTCAAAATATTGTTTCAACCGCTTAAACTTTCGCCGCGCTTGCGATTGTCGACCGTCATAATAAAATTTGCAATTCACACGGCCGGCAAACGTTTATGGTAACAAAACTGCGACAACCACATGTAAATTTTTTTTTTGCAAACAATCATTTTTTGTCATTACGTGAGCTCCACGGTGAGAGCACGTTGGATATTAACTTACCCGCGAAATTGACATTTAATCGTGTGAGCGTTACATTGAACTTAAACACAAATTGCAACGAAACCTCTTTAAACTGAAGTACTGAAAGTCTTGTACGGAAATATTATAACGCACGAAACGAAATTTCGGTGTCAATGTAAGAATGTTGATTCGTAGATAGTGGGCTTGATTTCGTCGCGCGTGACGATGCGCATTTTTTTCCCTTAATTTCAATTGATATTTGTACGTCGGTTCCTTTTATAGCTTTATTATAGTGTACAAAGTTTATTTCGTTTTGTGCGTTTTAATATTTCCGTACAAGACTTACAGTACTTCAGTTTAAAACGGTTTCGTTTCAATTTGCGTTTAAGTTCAATGTAACGCTTAGGCGACTAAATTTAAATTTTGCGGCTAAGTTAATATCAAACGTGCTCTCACCGTGGATCTCATGTAACGACAAAAAATGACTGTGTGCAACACTTTTATTTACATGTGGTTGTCGCACTTTTGTTACCGTAAATGTTCGCCGACCGTGTGAATAGCAAATTTTATTATGACGGTCGACGTTCGCAAGCTTGACAAAAGTTTAAGCGGTTGAAACAATATTTTGAAAGTCAAAGCTGTCTAACCGATTGATTGTCAAATTTAGACTCTACGGTACTTTACTTGTACCAATGTGTACTTCAAAAGTACAATTTTTGACAAAATGACGCAAGTGACTGTGCGCAACCAAAACAGTCACTGCCATGTTCAATTCCCTTTATGATCTCATCAGACGTTGATTTTCCGTTTCGGAAACTGGTAAACCTAGCGTATATTGGCCAACGGACAAAATTTACAGCTATGTAAGAGCCGGGGCCCATGAGGCTAGTTTGATGACATTGGTTTTCCGTTTCGGAAACTGGTAAACCTAGCCTTTATTGGCCAACGGACAAATTTTACAGCCCTGTGAGAGCTGGGGCCCATGAGGCTAGTTTCGAATCAATAAGTACAGTACAGTACACCCCGAGTCATAATTAGAGTAAAGAAAAAATTAGAGTAAAAAAAGAAAAAAAAGTAGAGTTATAAACTCTAATTTGTGTGATATAACTTTTTCAAAAAATAATTTTACTCTAATTTATCAATAACTCTAATTTTGGGCGTAAATTTGGGTGTTGAATCTATCCACTACAAATTAACTGCCAGTACCGAATTTGACAAAATGTACAGTTTCACGTCATTATGACGTTAGCATTACGCGGTTTGTTAAAACGCAGTTACATGAGAACGACATGTACTAAATCATTATTTATATATTTTTACTTAATAAAGTACAATTTTGCACGGTCAGACAGCGACCGTACGCCACACTATTTAATACAACACTGTATTAGAGTTATTAACGATCATTCAAAAAGTACCTTAAACAAAGTAAAGAATAAGGGTACGTCCCCGTGTAAGTGATACTTTAAAAAAGTACTTTGGATTGTAGTGAAGTGTTCTGTTTTAATTTGAAAAATCCTCCCTATGTGCGAAAATGAAATCGGAACTTTGACATGTGACGGTGTCGTGCATGAGAGACTAGAAAGAGCGAACATGCATCCCAACCAGCAAATTCATGCTCCAAACATATATACAAACGAAAATGAATGAGATGGTCAAAATGTATATACAACATGCAAAAGAATAAAGGTGAAGATGGCGAAAGAATAAAAAGGGAAGAATACTCCCTTAGCAATAAGTGAATCCTATAATTTATACTAAGCCACAAGGTAGCTACTAGCCTCTTGGGTCTTCAACGTATTCTTTACAAGAGTTATCTCGTACGAAAGCAACGAAGCAAAATAAATAATTCCAATCAAAAACAAGGAAAACTCAAAATTCAGCCAAAATTCACCCTTCCATTCCCAACCGAAAATACAAACAACACAAAACAAACACCCAAACCGTCTAGCTGTCCGTTGGAAGGGCAGCCGGATCCGGATACTTCTCCACACGAACTCCAATCCACCACTTCCCAAAAATGACACAAGTTGGAGGGAAACCTTCCGGACTTGGCTTTGAGCCGCGTGGATTAAAAGCGTGGGCAAAATTACAAAGGAGAATGTACGTAAACTATCTAGCCTCTACAGCTAGCTAGCAAAAGAAAGGAGGAAACTTGAGCAATCGGTGAGAGAGAGAGCAAGAGAAAGCTCCGCCGCCAAGAGAAAATTCTTGTCCAAAAGCTAGAAATTCTAAGTCTGAAAATAGACTAAGTATTAGCTACGCTACGCCTACGCAAACCCTAACCTAAGTCTAGGTTAGTTCACATGAAAGAACTACTTAGAATGTTGGCCAATAGGCGGCCAACATTGTCTGCCGCACGTTCCGCATAATCCACTGTCCGAGGGTAAAAACCCTCCCTAACTACATGTATGCGCGAACCTACATGGGTTCGCGACTTAAATAAACATATGAATCGACGCGTCGCCCGGAAATCGCGATACGCCTCCAAACGATACTTCACGTCGATACTCCCCAAATCGCGTGCGTATGCACGAAACGAAACATATCGCACGAAATATATGGTATTGCACGAAATACTTGAAAAATGTGTACCTGCGCACGAAACGACATGGTACCACGCACGAAATTAGTATGTGTTCTATTAGACGTGTACGCGAATAGCGTACACATCAAACATAAATAAATCGCGGTCGCACGTGCGACCAAAAATCATACACGCACGCTAAAATATCGTGCGAGAGAGAGGTGAGAGAGAGCGAGAGGGAGAGGAAGACCGAGAGCTGACCTAACAGAATGTTGAGCAGAACTGTGGCAGTGATCAGCAGTCGCTTGTGGCCGGGCCGTACGACAGTCTCCATTGCCTCTCTCTCTCTCCTTCATCACAATACCCTGCTGACACCAGCCTTCATTCGTGCGAGTTCATGACATGACTGTGTATGGCCATGGATGTCAATATTTGTCGTCGGTTGATGATGATGATGCTTGGCGGAAGTCATATGATATGACCATTAGGTCATAGACATGTCTATGGGCATGGATGTCAATCCTTGTCATCGGTTGATGACGATTCGTTCAGGTGTCATATGAGCATAAAGGACTTAGGGCGTGTCCCCATGTGTTCAAGTAAGGGATTTTTCCCGTCGTTTTCACAGAAAATGGGACTTGCAACGAGAAATTATTACGCCGTATGAAAAATAGGCAAAAACACAAGTACATTTTGCGTCTTCTTGGACCTTGGAGGGTACGGCAATTTGGCGTTATTATCATCGCGACCCACTTCCAGCTCATCTTCACACTTGCACTGGAGTCAAATAGCGACCTGATTTTAATCAAAATACTACCCAATTAACGAATAGAAAAACTGGATTACACGTGTCAAAAGTTTGGAAAAAATTGCACGAAGGAAAGTACACGCTATTATTTTCACTGCTCTTCTCGCGCATGCACATAAGAAAATGACAAACATGTACGGAAAAAAATTGCAGGGGTCTGGGGCCTCCACTTTCCTTCATGGGTCCTTTGCAAAATTTTAAGTCGTCCTCGTCTCTCCCCCTATTTCTCACTCGACCACTCCTCTTTCTCTCATATTTACACGAGATGTAACAATAATAGTATCAAATGAAAGATGTATTTTTTTTTATTATTTTTGGTCTAAGTTTGATGGCATATCGAATGATAAAAGATAAGAAAACGAAATCGGGAAGCCATGGCAAAAAATGTACGTACTGATGACGTCACATGGTAGCATGACTTCGCTATGTCACAAAACCCTAAACATCTACAACGTCACAAAAACCTCGACATCTGCAACCGTCGCCGTTTTTAGGAAGCTTCGTAATTTTCGTAGTCGTCTAAATTTCGTTTCGTAGACTGTCGCACATTTTGTAGACGTCTACAATCGTCACATATTCGAAGTAATGAACTCGCAAGTAATGATTGACATAGGGTACGTCCCATAGTTCAAAAGTAGGCGTTTTATGGTAGGCCTTTGGTCGGCGCAATTTGTGTTACGGGCTTATCATGTGATCTTCTTAGATCGCTACTTTGATCAGCGCCCGTCCGATGACATTTAATTCCCTATCAAACGATGTGCAACTCAAACCTGCTACTTTTTTTTTCATTTTGCGACCAATACAATATGGGTCTTAAGGTCATATTGTATGTTTTGCATACAATAGGCATATTGTATAGCCCTACTTTCACCTACTTTTGAACTATGGTACGTCCCCATGTAAGTGATACTTTGAAAAAGTATTTTGGACTATAGTGAATTTTTCCGTACTACTTCGAAAAGCGTCCCTATGTGCGAAAATGGAATCGGAACTTTGAAATATGACGGGTGTAGACGTAGGTACAACTTTGTGACGGTTGACGACGACTTCGAAATTGTTGACGCCAACAAAAACAACGACGATTGTAGACGTCTACATTTTTGCAATTTTGTGACACGGCAGATGTTTAGGGTTTTGTAACATTGTGACGTCACGCTCACTTGTGACGTCACAGATTCAAGAACTTTCGGCCACAGATACCCGATTTCGTTTTCTCAACCTTTTTCGCTCTACTTGCCATAAAAATATACATAAAGGTTGTCAAAAGAATTCTTTTTCAAATATCTTTCATTTCAAACCAGTTTTGTCGTGCCTCATTCTAAAAAGTGCGAGATAAAAATGATAGTGTGAGAGGGAGAGGGGAGAGGCGACGACGATGCAAAATTCTGCCGAGGCCCCATGAATGAAATTGGAGGTCCGAGACCCCTACAGATTTTTTTCCGTACATCCTCGTCTTTTCTGTATATGCACGTGACGGGCAGGGAGAAAAATAGCGAGCACTCTCCCTCGTCCTAAAGCTTTCTCACTCGTGTGGCGCGTGCATGGGTCATTTTTCATTCGTTGTTTGGGCGGTACTTTCCCTGAAATGAGGTCGCGAGGTGATTTTTGATGAAGTTTTTTGACGGGCTGGATTCTCTTGCCCGGGGGTCGAAAAAAGGAAAACGCCAAAATGCGTTCACATGACGACAAACATGAAGTACATTCAAAGTATCGACTTGAAGTTTGCTATACTTTTAAAGAATTGATTTTTTTGTACGGCTAAAGTTTTTCTCATACGGAACTGCGTTTTGGGTGAAAACGACAGATTAAAGTCGATACCTTAATACACGGGGACATACCCTAATTTAATGTAATGTACTCTATTTATAGTGATAAAGTCAAAATTTGGGGTGACGGAATTAGCGTACACAACTCTAATTATGATTCGTGGTGTATCCTTTTTGAACGGCTGGCTGTTATCACCATTAGATTGAAACCTGGATGCCTAATCGTAAAAATGGCAAAAAAATGACCATAAGCTTCAGCGTTTAATGCGTACCATATAATTTGATTAATTTAAAGGCGAAAGATTTTTCGTGACAGAATTTTTCTCTCCCAAATGAATTCCAAGTTATACCCACGTCTACAACCGTCACATTTTAAAGTTCCCATTTCACTTTTCGCACATTAGCACGCTTTGAAAAGTAGTACGGAAAATCTTCACTAAAATCCAAAGTATCAGTTCAAAGAACCCGAGTACCGACTACATGGTACTTATCTTTATTGAAAGCCGGTTAGGAAGACGGTAATCCCGGCGTACTTTGTCGTTTTTTTAGGTGTAATTTGACTAAAATCACATAACCGTATGGAATGACTGAATCCGATATAGCATTGATACTTATCATTGGTTTGGGCCAGCCAACTCACGTGCAGTGGAAAATGCTTCGTTGCACGTGCGAAACAGTAATAGCGAATGTTCACGTATCCACAAGGGAGGACAATTTCACCGTGACTGTGCATTGCTTGTCCTCAAGCGTGTGACCCGAGCACACGCGTGAAATCTAGGTTAGAAAGTCGAAATCTACGGCTCCTGATATTGCAGGAGAATCTATGGTTGATGCAATTTCATTGGAGGTCATTTCTTTCGTCGAAAGTTTCGTAGTCGTCTTCAATCGTCACAAGTTGTATCTACGTCTACAACCGTCACATTTCAAAGTTCCGATTTCATTTTCGATTTTTCGCACATTGGGACGCTCTTTCAAAGTAGTACGGAGAATCTTCACTAGAGTCCAAAATATTTCTCACAGTATCAATTACATGGGGACACCCCCCAATAGAGGCTAAAGTATGGGTTGAAGCTTTGTCGAAAGTCGGAAACGACAACGAAATGAAAAATGAAAACGAGAGAAATAAAATATTTTAAAGTACGGTCGGAGGAGAGCTTCATTATAACCGTTGTTGTTCAAATCATGCGATTTTTTCAATTTTTCCGATTTCTACGTATAGTTCGCGACTGTTGAAAAAATCGCAAAAAAACGTGATGCACTTTCTGTTCGGTAAACTGAATTCTTTTTCATGATGATGATGCGGTGCTTTAAGGCTGCCCAATAAATTTGCAGCGACAGTTATTAACTGTCTCCGTAATATTCCATCATGTTAGAAATGGTATATTATTTTCAGTAACAAAGTTACTTTGTCAGTTGTTGCCACAGGGAGTCCAGGGAGATGCCTGTGGGATTCCCCTCGGTACACTATTCGCCTTCATGTTGTCCTGATCCTTTGTCTTTAGTGTGTAAAATTATGTCTGCATGCGTACTGGTTTTTTAGTAGTTTTAATAGCTTTAGTGTTACAAGCTATGATGGTACAACACATTTTAGCAAATGGAGCCCCATGTAGCAATTTGTACTATAATTGGCGATAGTAACCAGTAATCAACATTTATAAGGGAAAATGTATGTTTTTCACAAAATCGGACAAAATTCTATATGAATACTACAATTAGTGGTGCAAATACTATGATCATCGTGCCGGTAACGCCAGTTATAGACTCGAGGGCTCATATATTTTCCCTTTCAGTACGGGAATTTAAAACATTAAATACTGCGCCGAAACATTAAATACCACGCATCATTTGTATTCTATAGGCAGAAAAAATAACATAGCACAAATCTGACCATTTTTGAGAGGAAAAGGTTTGTTCATGAGCTGAAGATTGGGCCACGTTTGATGAAAATACAACTTTGAGGCTCTGAAACCTTAGGTGACAGAGTATGATCCAGTTTACATGCAAAATGCTCGATAATCACTCAGTAGAGACCATAGAAAATACATCCAGCTATAGCAATTTAACTTTTTTAACCATATGTTGCCTTGAGATTCCGGGCATGTGAAACATTTAAAAGCTCGAAATGACATTTGCATTTGCATCAACTGTTTCCTGTTTTATTTCAATTTTTTCTTAAAAGAAAGTTGACTCTATTAGATTTTGTTTCTTTAACCTACTAGCAATCAACATTGTAAGTTTCAAGTATTTCACTAGTTGACCTCTCTAACTGACCTCCATATGACTGACATTCTTTCTGCATTGCTGAATGCAGAAATGTAGTGTTGGTACTTTCTCTCTTCTTTTAAACTTTATCCTTTTGTCTCTTCTTTTCTGATCGTCTATTCTTTCATACTCTCTCCTACCATTTCTCCGTTAAACTATCATCTCTACTTTTGTCTTATTATCTCTCCTTTTGCCTTATTATCTCTCCTTTTATCATATTGTTTGTCAAACTAATAAAACAAACGGGTGTTTTTGTTTCAAAAAGGACAGTTACCAAGCCAGATAGTGAGAGAATCTCTACTTGAAAAAGCTACTCTATTGCAACACTGACGTCTCATGGAGGGACCAATAATAAACCCAGGTCTAGGTCTCTTTATCTTTAAGGGTTTCGAGCGTACCACAGTAATAGTTGAAAGCTGAGATAGGCGGTCCTGACAGAAGCTTCTGTTCTCATTCTGTCTCGAATATCGGCTTATAACGCTTCCGTCCTTTTTTAAAATGACGTTGGTTGCATACATGGAAAAAGGAATACCGCATATATCCAAAGACGGTGCCATTATCTGCTCCCATAATCAGCAAATCATTCATTTTATCAGGTTTAGTTTTGTATACTTCGTTAGTTTGTCACTTTTGTTAGCTAGTTTTTTTCAATGTTAGTCAATTTGGTTTTGGTTTGTTTGATTATGTGCCATTTTTTCACTTTTGTTTTTGCTTTTCCTTTCTTTTGTTTCCATGTACTCGGATGGTTCACGCGGTTTAATAAAGCTTATTATTCTTAAATTGTTTTATAAGTATAATAAGCAATAAATTAAAAGAGTGATAGTAAACCGGGTGAGTACGTGGAAACAAAAAAGGAAAAAGGCGAAATGAAAATGAAAGATGTTGCACAAGATCCACAAACAAAAGTTCAAAATCACCTTGAACAGAAAATGAAAAACAACAAAAAAGAAAACCAAGGACTAAGAAAAAATTAAAAAACTAGCACAATACCAACAACAATGGGGACAAAAAAAGTCAAGGCGAAGTTCATAGGGATCAATCATCTCACAAGTGGACCACATGGATGTAAGAATTGACTTCTAAGCTTATACATTAAACAAACCTCGATTAAAGTAACAACAAATTCCTTGGTTATGGTGTTTAAAAAAACAATAAATGATCAAACATAACAACAGCCCACACGATGAATTTCAACGAAACCATCTCGATTGTTCTTTTGTTCCTCTACATGTTTAAACTTACGAACATGTATTCAAAGCAACAAACGGAGATGGGACGTATTAAAAGCAAAAATAAAAACAGATTTTCCAGAATAGTACTAATGGAACGTTTCGAAACTGGAATTCACCTGAACTTTACGAGTGTTGAGATTATAGGAGTTGGGGTCAGAGTCTCCATTATAAGTGGTAAATGTCCTCTCGATACGTTCAAGACCGGAAAGCCGAACAAACTGCAAAAGTATCAACATTCATAAAAGGATTTTTTGAAGAAAAAAACAGCAATAAACACTTAAAAAGTATGCATACAAATGCCTACAAAAATGCCTACAAAAAGTTGCTAATCCGGCTAAAAAAAATTCTCGAATTTTCTCGTATGGTTTGTACTTTACATTTTTGGTGCGATGGCATGCCTTTCGCACCGTAGCGGATAACACCCTCCATATATAATGAAAACAAAATATCATTTAAGTTGAGATGACCGAACGAATATTAATTAGTGTTTTTTTTTTAATCTATGCGCACCGTTCTTCAATAACATGGCCCGAATCCCAGCCTCATTTGGTTGATCACCTAAATTTGGTGGTGGACCATTCATGTTATTCTTAGGATTGCACCGTCCACTAGTATCAATTTCAATTTCCATTATCAAAAATCAATACCTCACTCTCTTTCTAATTCTTACATGTAAATAGAGGAGGATGTAAACAAACCTTAGGATACACTTTCACTGAGTAGCCCCATGCAATAGAAATTGTCCAATTTCCACTACCTCTGCATCATTAAAAAAAATAAAAATAAAAATAGTGTCGTTATTCTTTCGTTCACATTGGTTTCCCAACCAACAATGATTAATTTAATAATAATGATTGATTTATTTGATAATGATGATTTTGTTTTTTTTTTTTTTTTTTTAATAACTCTATGTAGTAAGATTCATAACAGACAACAATTTTAGAAAGCATATCATGCCCCTTTTCCATCCCTTTTTTTTGTCTTTTACTACAAATTGGGAAAAACCAACATTTTGAACCACTGGTTTTGAAGCGTACTGTATATGGCAAACGGCTAGTTGGAGAAAACCGATGGGATCCGGAAGTAACCGATTCGTAAGTTCTTTTAAAGCCGATACTCGGTCACTCGTATCGGGAAGGACTGGATGGATTCTCTCAAGATGGTGAAGGGACGCAAAAATATCCAACGGATGTGCTTCAAGGAGGCCAGTGATTGGTCCATTCAAATCGCACTGATGAAATCCTTTTTCGCGCGTCATATGGACCTACGTATCGAAAATTTGTCAGAAGTGACTAAACGACAAATTGATGACACAATTATGAAATTTGTCAAAAGCGACTACAAGTTTAACCATTTCAGCCACAATGTTCATTTTCAATCATTTTCATGTTAATTTTATCGACTACACCATGAATCGCTATTAGTGCTGATAATTTTTTCTCCATTTAAAACATATTTTCTCTGTACACACTTGTCTTATTTTCACACGGAGACCGCCATTTGGAAAGTGAGAATCTTAGCTTTCAATCGCAGCCTTCAGATCCATAATCCGACAAGTGTGTACGGATAAAAAATGTTTTAATTGGCGAAAAAATTATTAACACTAATGGCGATACACGGTGTAACGTGAGTGAGATATTTCCCGACTTTGGCGTAATATATTATTGCTAACAACTATACAGCAAATTAAATGTTTTTGTTTATTTTCAACGTCTACCCTAAATACGACAACCTAGGTTATTAGCTTTAACCCACTCCAAGCTCCGAAACACAGGCGGATACTCTTTGGTCGCTACCCCAGAGCTCCGTATAGCGTTCCATGCAATCGTCCAGAGTTCCGTTAAGCGCAGCGGCCAACGGCCAACTGACAGCAAATCCACCTCCACCGAAGGCCATTTCATGTGACAGGACATTGTTTTGCCAGTGCGTCTCTGATTGGCTCCCGATATAAAGCAATTCGTTATGGTCGTATTTTGAAAGCAACGCCGTCACGCCGTGAGCGCTGAAATAGGTATCGTCGTCTCCCATAACAAACCTGCGAGCTTCTGGAAAATGATTAGTTCGAAGGAACGCACTGTATGTTTTCTAAACTCTGATTATTTTACATATCATTTGTCTTCGAACGAATAAGAAAAAAGTGCCGAAATGATTAATTTGAAGGAACGCACTGTATTTTTATATACTCTGGGTATTTTGTATGTCATTAGACTTCGAACGAAAAGGAAAAAGTGCCGGTAACACATCCTAACACTGACGAAGGCGGGAAAATACCAACGGACGTTTGGAGGATTTAACATAAAAGCGTCTTTAACAATGCGCGCCAAACGCAAGTAATCTCGTAAACCGGTGCCGTTGTAACGAAGGTGTCCTATATCTCCAGAAACTTGAAATGGAGGATCCACACTATTATTTACTTTATCAGGTATTCCATCCATCCATACGTATCCTCGAACCTTCGGAAGGTCCCACCAAGTTCTGCAAAAAAACATGAAAGATGGTTCTAGAGGCCTTGAGAAGACGCCACACGTCATCGTTGTTGTCTTATTATTGCCCAACTAACTTCTTCTCATCATAATTTCTTGGGATATATCTCCTAAACTGAGACTCAACAAATTAATTGCATGTGAGAAATACTCCATAGCCCTAACCTACTTTATCTTATCCTTTTTAACTGTCGACATTTTGCGACAAGGCTATAAGTTCAACAATTATTTTTTTGTATGAGCCAAAAATTGTAATGACCAAGCGATAATGGCTAAAGTATAGCCATATTCTTAGTTATCTCTCGATCTTATTTCGAAGAAAAATAAAAATATTGTCCATGAGTCGACGTATTTACCTTACAAATTTGCCACGTTTGGACCATGAAGCGAGAGATGATCCAATACCGAAGAGAATATGGTGAAGGCTTGTCTCTTCTTCAGGTTCTGTTTTCACAAATTTACGCCGGATTTCTGCAAAAAGAATGTTATTGAGACAACAAAGACAGAGACAAAGATAAAGACAACAACAAATACAAAGACATGACAGAGAATGTAAAAGAAGAAACGAGCATACGAAGTAGGGGTAATACGTCCTAAGCTTCTAGCAAGAAGTAAATTTAACAAATTCGAGGTTCGATGTTGTAAAAAGGTTATTTTACTCAACATCAGCATTTGCTAAAGCTGGATACAAACTAGCAATGTGATACTTCTCTCCCTTTTCTTGAATTTTCTTTTATTTTTGTGATTTTTTTTTGTTTTTGATTGTATAGGCGGTCTCGTGTCATTGTTTGGAAGCAAATTTCAAACACTATTGGGTCTTTTATCGACGTGACGTGACTTTCTCCATTGGCAACTTTTGCTATAACCTATGAGAAAATCATTCTCAGAAAAAAATATCGATTCCGATTTCCAAACCTGGACTTTCTCAAAGTGTATGGAATGACAAAATCTCATATATCATAGTTTTAGTTTTACTTAAATACACTCTATTATTTTCAAAAAAAAAATGGAACCTAACAATTTTCATTCCTTGCATCATCATCATATCTAGCTGTTTTTTTAACAAGAAAGTACAAAAATGTACCATTAATATGAACATCACGTGTATCGCTACTCTCGATACGGTTTTTTTCTACGTCCATTTGCACAAAAGGTTCATAAAATGTCCAATTATAAACGTTTTGAGATAGTTGATTCCTTATATTTGCTTCCCTCAATTCATCCTCTTTTTCATTCTCCCTTTCTTGATTTATGAAAAGGAAAAAACACACTGCGGCGGAAATACTTCCTACACCAAAAAGCACAAAATTCAATCTCTTAAATGCCATTATCACTCAAATTTATTAGTAAATATGACAATGCAAATTTGACAAGAAAATTGAAGCCTCTTTCAGCTGCTTTAAAAATTAGGTTCTTTGATGCTGACAAAAAAATCTTAGAACGAGAGTTCTTCCGATGGCTCAAGAAGTTTGTTTTGAACCGAAAAGGTTTTGTATGGGGTTCAGAAGCTAAAATGCATATCTCTGATTTCAGCATTGGGTTTACCGCCAGCGGCCATGCAGCTCAGAGCAATCTGTTGTCACCGTACAGTTATGGACTCTCACCGTACTGTTATGGACCGTACTCATTTTATTTTAGGTGCTACACCGTGAATCGCTATTAGCGTAATAAAAAATATAGCGTAATGAAACAATTAGCGTACTTTACGGTAAATTGTGTTTTTTCGGGTACACCATGATACTAATTTATCATGTACTCTAATTTGGAAAGTTCATCGTCATTACACCGTGTATCGCTATTAGTGTTATTTTTTTTTCGCCACTTAAAACATTTTTCTCCGTACACACTTGTCGGATTATGTATCTGACGGTTGCGAGTCAGAGACAAGATTCTCACCTTCCAATTGGCGGTTCCCATCTGATAATCGGACAAGTGTGTACGTTAAAATGATGCTTCAAGTGGCAAAAAAAACATCGACACTAATAGCGATACACGGTTTTAATTTACTCCCAGTTGGTGGTTCAGTTTGTGGTGAAGCATAGGCGAGATTTACATTGTCCAACTGCTTGGCCGTCCAATCCTGATACAGCTGTACCGAATTCGTACTTATGTGTACGTAATTTGAACAATTGTGTACGGACTGGCGTAAGCGCCTGCGCCAACGAATATTGTTTAAGGTTAACTTTACCATTTAAAACATCTTTACTCCGTACACATTTGTCGGATTATGGATCTGACGACTGCAACTGAAAGCTAAGATTCTCACCTTCCGATTGGCGGTCTCCATGTAGAAATAGGACAAGTGTCTACGGAGAAAAGATGTTTAAACTTTAAAGTGGCAAAAAAATTATTAACACTAATAGCGATGCCCGGTGTAGCGTCTGATTTCTGAAACCATTGATCCAGAGAAGAAATATTGTGCAGCTGACTCCTTGCGGCTGCATCAAATATTCCTTCGCTCCCACTCTATTTCTGGCTTCTCTCTCTCTCTCTCCCTTTCTTTTTCTCACCTCTTTCTCTTCCAACTATTTCTCCCATGAAACGACAAAAGAAGACACGCCTCGGACCTCCCGAGCCTTCCATAGACGTACTTTTTTACAACCAAATTTTAGACGAACTTCGTCATATTCAAGACTCAGGATCGGCGTATTTTGGCTCCTTTGTCTACCAACCCAAACCCGTACCACCCGAACTGTACGGACAATGGCATGCTCCTCTCCTTGCTCATATTTCCGGAAAACAAAATTCTCAAACCTCAGTCTCAGATTCATTACCAGCCTCAAGAATAACTCCCGGGAAACAAGGAAAAAGGTCATTCTCACACGTGCAAGGAAATGCAGGAGAAGAAAGGAGACAGTTAGGGTTTGATACCTCAAATAGTGTGGAAAAAAAAGGTGGTTTGCAGCCCGGAAAGGCTTCTGGAACAGGATTAGGGTTAGTTTCTGGTTCAAGATTGGGAAGCCTAAATCATGTGGCAAGAGATAGGGGACGATTTAGGGGAGAGAGAGAGACTGCGGAAAAAGAGGGTGGCAATCCGGGTGCTGAGATATATAGTCACTATGGAAAAGAGGAAGACTTTCCAGCTGCTTGGAGGGCAGGTAAGAATAGATTGTTATTGTTTTTTTTATAGTGTGGATGTTTGAGATGAAATGTGGATTAAAGGACAGTGTTTGTTTTGACTTTTTTTTTAACTACTGGCCGTTATAAGCAGAGGAAGGGAAGGAGAAAGGAAGGGAGAAGAGATGGGGGAAGGGAAAAGGGAAGGGAAGAGAGATGGGGGAAGAAAAGAGAGATGGGGGAATGGAGAAGGGGAGGGAAGAGAGATGGGGGAAGGGAGAAGGGAAGGGAAGAGAGATGGGGGAAGAAAAGAGAGATGGGGGAATGGAGAAGGGGAGGGAAGAGAGATGGGGGAGGGAGAAGGGAAGGGAAGAGAGATGGGGGAAGAAAAGAGAGATGGGGGAATGGAGAAGGGGAGGGAAGAGAGATGGGGGAGGGAGAAGGGAAGGGAAGAGAGATGGGGGAAGAAAAGAGAGATGGGGGAATGGAGAAGGGAGAGAGGAGAAGGGAGGAGAAGGGGTGGAAGAGAGTGGTGAGATAAGAGAGGAGGTGAGGAAAAACATGAAAAAAAGTGGAAGTGAAGAGCAAAAAAGAATTGAGGGGAAATGGAAAGGCTGAAAGGACGGAAGGGAGTAGGGCCTGTTTGTTAATTTTTTCCTTAACATCACATGATCGGATAGACATCTAAACCAAAAAGAAAAGAGAAAAAAAAAAAGGAAGGACGGAAGGGAGGAGGGCCAAAAAAAGAAAAAGCGTAGAAAATTACTGGTTTGGTGAGAGGCATCTGATTTTTGTCGTCTGATTTTCCAAATTCTCCTCTTTGGTGGGTGACAAATTTGCCAATTTTGAGTAGTTGAGTTCATTCGACGATTTCGGGAGAAGTTGGGGCCACATATGCAAAGTACAGCTTGGAAAGAGATGATGATAAATGTCCTTCTTAAGGAAGCAGCTAAAGACAAAACTGGGGACAAACTCGGATCATTTACAGTGGAGGAGGACGCAACACTTTTGGTGGCTCGATACGTGTATGGTAACAGGTGGCAACTTGTCGAGAAGGTTATTGCCGGAAGGTAAGCTTGTAACACGTCACAGTTTCATTTACGGTAAAATTTTGGATCACAGAAATTTTGGATCTCACTAAATTTTCTTATGTGGTTTTTAATGAGTAAATTTCTTTAGCTGGAAGTACCAGTTTTAAATTTGAATCTGTGGATGTTATTCAAAGCGGGTTATTAATATTTGTTTAGTGGACAAATTTGTTCATGATGTCAGTGGACTCGTTTTTGAAATATGCTTTGAAGATCGAAAAGATCTGATTTTCAGGAATTCCACTTATGGAAATTGTACTCCTGAGCTCTTGCTCATTGAAAGATAATCCACTGTCTGTGCCAATTTTCTTTTTTGGTTTCAATCCTGTCTGGTTTTTTTGCCTGATGGGCCATTAATAGCTGTTTGAATTGTTGATTGCCTATTAAATTATATTAGCCTACTATTAAATACTTTGTTATGTGACATTCAATTGTTTTCACACATTTTTGCTCTGTAACATGCAATTGTTTTACATGCAGCAAGCATTGCTTCTGTCAAATGGCAGATGCAATTTGTCATCGTGATATTCCATTTTCCACGTGTTGTTGTGGTGTTTATCGACCTTCCATTAATTTTTCCCTTTTCCTCGTGTTGTTGTGATTTTTATTGCCGTGTTTTTCTTTTTTTTCCATTTTCTCGTCTGTGAATCCGGTTTGCAGAAGTGCGACGGCCATCAAGAGACACTGGCATAGCACTCTGAGGGACAGATATAGGAGGGCAGGGTGGTGTAGTGAACTATTAGCCCCTCCAGTGGAATTTGCCTCCACTGTACAAAAACACATATTGGACGAAGACGAGGAATCTGGTCATTTTGATGATTCAGTTTCTCCTTTAGGAAACTACTTGCGGAAAAATACTGAAAGACAGTCAAGTGGGGTCAGACAAGAGAGAGAAAAAGGTGGAGAATCGAGTGACGGTGACAGGGATGAGGAAGATGAGGATATGGAGAGTGTGGAAGACGATGATCAGGCGTCAATTCAAGAGTAAAACATATTCTCCCGTTTTTCAAGCTTTAGTGATTGGCTGTACTTTTGTTTCAAGAAGACTGCAAATTGTCGGAAGACTTAGTGTCCTCTTTTGCCCGAATGACAAAGCTGAGGTTCTGAGAGGTTTTTAAAATGGGAGCCTCTTCTTTAAATCTTGAAACCAAAGGTCCTACAAACACTTGTCAAGTTTAATTGACTTGGGCAAGGTTTTTCTTAATTGTTACTTCGAAGGCATTTGATGGGAAGTCTGACCTGGTAGAGGGACACCAGTTTGCGATTTTGTTGAAGTTTTACATTTGTCCTCTGTTTGCGAGAATATTCATTGCTATACAGTAAAATATATGTAATAATTCAGTGTTAGAGCCAATAATACCAATATAGAGTTGACGGACATTGCGGTACGCTGACCCCCTTTTTTAATTAGTGTTAAACAGTGTTTTGTAATTTTGGGTCCAAAAAATTGACTGAATGAGTACTATTCATTCTGATGGGAGAATCACATATGTGAGGTTTACTTACTCTGCTGTGGGTAAATCTTATGAACTCTTATATAAATCGTACATATTTTTGTATGATATGTTTTAATAATTATCAGTAAAATGTATCATAGACTTGTGAAAGTGATTGACAGTGTACCTTAACCGAATCTGTATATTAGTCACAACTAGTGTGGATCATAGTATTTAGGAAATTGTAGGATTTAGGTATGGGTTAAAGTATAGTTGTGGAATACAGTATTCTTGAAAAATGCTGTTGGAATTTCTACATTTTATGTGAGATTGCACTGTTGCTATTGGTACTGCCAAGATATGGAAAGGCAAATTTATATCGAATGGCTTAGGTGACTAGAGGGAGAGAGTGAGAGAGGGAGGGAGGGAGGGAGGGGAGGGAGGGGAGGGAGAGAAGCGAAAAAACTGCATCATGGGTGGAGTGAATGTTCTTGTCGATGTCATCGATTGTGTACCTTATTGCCGACAGCTACTTTTGGTCTTTAAGGTTACACAGTCTTCTTGTTCCTTATTGTATTCCACTTTCATCTATTATGTGTTTCTTATTATGTTACAATGTTCTTTTTCTTTGTAACTTTTTACAGAGATGCTGCTGAACTAGAAGCCGCCCGGTTATCGAGTAATCCTGGAGTCTATAGGAGAGTTTTACATATGCAATATCTTCGCCACCTGGCAGCTTGTGAGGCCACCTGTCGCGAGCAGGGAGTTTGGGAAGACGTTTGTTTTATCTGCAAAACTGCAGCCGGTCAAATGGTGTCCTGTCAATGGGGTAAAAATGGGATTGGAGGAGATATTGCTTCTCTTCAGCCCTGCTGGAAGGCCTGCCATATTCAATGCTTGAACCCAGGAATTGTAAGTGTAATTAATTAATCCCCATTTTCAGTTTTTCCATTTTCCCATCCCGGTTTTTAGTGAGGAGGATACGCTGGTTGATAAGTTTTGGGTCAGTCTGGTGGAGAGGATAGGGAGCTACGATTCGTATAGAGGAATAGATGCTCGAGTTAGTAATGTGAATCAGGTTTCGATGTTTTTTGCTGTATTTTCTCTGTGTCTTCTCATGTATCTTGCCAATTTTGTTTTTTCTGTGATGCATTAAATGTAAGCAAAAGAATGCTGTCTAAATTTAGTGTGGTACAATCTAAATCCGTGGCCGGTTTTGGTTTTTACTGGTGCAGGCTCCTCTGAACAGGCAATTGTGGACATGTCCTCGACACCAGTGTGTAGGAGTGGGAGGAGAGAAGAATTGT
The DNA here is from genome assembly GCA_037447655.1 of Zygnema cylindricum. Taxonomy (NCBI): domain Eukaryota; kingdom Viridiplantae; phylum Streptophyta; class Zygnematophyceae; order Zygnematales; family Zygnemataceae; genus Zygnema; species Zygnema cylindricum. The sequence goes on along the minus strand of JBBHKE010000731.1, from coordinate 8,343 downwards.
CAAGCCATGCCGAAATTTTCATGTCGAAGTTGTCCAAAATCTTATTGTGTCTCTCATTTACAAAACGGTATTAAAGACGCGGAGCCGGTTTATCAAAGCAGTTTATCTGGATCCTATAGTAAAACTATTGTCTGCTTAAGTTGTCAGGTGAGAAAAAAAAAAAAAAGGTAAATATTGTCAATTTTCCATCAATGAATTTGTGGAAAAGTGAGAAATGAAAAAAATGCGTGGCATGGTAGAGTAGATGAAAGCTAGTAGAGTAACTGAGTGTGGTACTTTTTGAGTTACGAGACTTTAAATTCAGGTTTTAAGTTCAACTATTTATTTTAACATTATATGTAGGCTAATCTGGTCATTATTGTAGGAATTTGTTCTAATCTTAACTCAGGTTACGAAGACGGCCTTTGAATCATTGTGCCTGTCTTCCTGCAATTGATATTGAAGCCCGACGACTGAAAATAAAACTTAGATTAATCTTATGGGTGTTATAATTATAAACTTCGATAAATCCTATCGACGTTTTATTCATAAAATTTGGTGGATTCTATAGGCGTTATATTAATGCACTTTGATAAATCTTATAGTCGTTATATTAAAATTTAACGACTGAAACTGAAATATGGGAATATTGGGTTGGGATCAGGAAATGGAGAGAACAGTTGTCCAGCAGAGAGCTTTGGACCCTCGGCTTCAACATCTACAGAGACAAAACCAACTGTAAAACTCTCCTCTTTAGACGAACCAGATGGTGGGAAGACTAAAACTTTCTCCTTTAGATGAAACAGGTGGTGGAAAGACTAAGTTATCCCTCTTCTTTAGACGAACGAGATGGTGGAGGAAGTTAACCCTTTCCTTGAGACAAACAGGTGATGGGAAAGACTACAAAACTCTCTTCCTATGTGGTAAAAGACTAAAACATAGTTGACAAGCCCTTTAAATTACTAAACTGAAATGAGAAAACTGGAGGGAAAAACAGAGAGTTGCTCGGTTTGGTTGGGAGGAGTACATGTCAATCGAATACAACATGCAACTCTCTCTGGGGAGTTCAGACTGCAAATAGTGGGAATTGGAGGCAAATTGAAAAGTAGTAGTGCAACTTATTTTGTCCGATGAAAGTGTACCTTTTGTTTGGGACTTGATCCATGGATTCTGAAACACAAATCAGTTTTCTGCAAATTCCATCATCAACTTACTCCATCAATTTACTCCATCATTATTCCCCCATTTGATTCTTTTCTTCCTTTTGATACTTACTTTTGAGAACGACGGAACCTTCACTGAATTCAAGAGACACCGTTATTTTCTGCAGCAATTTATTCGTCGACCGTTTTAATTCTCTGGTGAGTAAAATTATTTTTCCACAATAGTTAACTTCTTTTCTTTCTTTTTCCTCTCGATCCCGGTATCCAATATGGATCATATTTTTCGGAACGTCTCTAATTATGTGGTTGTCTGGAAACCTTTCAGAGGAGGTTCCCAATTTTTCGTTGCCATTAGTATGGTTTACACTAAAAGTAAGAGTATTTTATGTATTTGTCTTTGAAGGTGATTGGGTCAAATTTGTTTAGTACAATATGTACTCTAGTATTGAATGTGCACTTAATAGGGAATGTTATACCAACATAAGTATTATATAGGAATGGTAACAGAGAAATAGAAAATGATGATACAATCTACGCTATTTCCGGTGGAAAGTAGTTCTGATTTTAGGGTTTGTAAAACCCTAAAATTAGCCTGAAAAACCCTGGAAAACTCATCATGTAGATCATAGCCTTTTTTTATAGCCTTTAAAAAGAGGAATTATTAACATTTTATGGAGGGAGACAAAAAGGTTCATTCTTTATTCTGTGAGTAAATTGGTTTTTGTAGTTTCTGTACTTTTCTAAAACCTAATAGAGATTTTTTTTCTTATCGAGAAATTGCGGTTAACTTTGATAGGTATTACAATTTTTTCAGGTTTAGGTTTTGATCATTCAAGTATTCCATTGACCTGGATCTCATTTTTTCTTAACGACGATGCTTTTTTTTCAACTTTTTCTTTTTTTTTTCCTTTTTTGTGTGCCAGTGCTCAACTTTTTTGATCAGGGAATCCTGGAGCTTGACGCATCTTTTTTTCACAGAGCGAGAGAGGAGAGGAGAAGAGACTAAAGGAGAGGAGAGAAGAGGAGAGGAGGGAGGAGAGGAGGAGAGGAGAGGAGGAAGAGGAATTGAGAGAATTGAACTGAAGGTTGGGACGCCTTAAATTAGTTCTTTTAGGGCGACGTTTGGGGTTTTTTTTTTTCATGTGAATGAAGTAACGCTCGGCAATAAGAGATTTTAAAAAAAAGCTGGAAAATGGTCAAGTAAATTTTTATAGAAGTTATGAGGTCAAACTTTTTTGGTCGTATCTGTAGAACTGTGCATATGTCTGAGTTGTTTGTAAAAAACACCCTTTTTTTTTATTAAAGATATTTTTGAAACCATTTCTGTTTTTATAGATGACGAGGAACCGTGTGACAGTGAAGTGGTGGTTTATATTGATTTTTTTTTCTCGTGTGATTCAATACGAGGAAAATATTTTTCTACTGATAATCTTGTTCTGTTTTTGTTCTGTCGCGTCACCCGACGCGTTCCACGATAAAAGACAAAATTGTGACAACATAGAACACGTTACTTGACTCTTATTCTCAGTCATAGTTTGACAACTGCCCTTTTTTAAACATACAATTCGTTTCTTGGCATTGTTTTTTAAATAGGGGAACATCCTAGACATCAAAATTGCTTCGTAACGATTGGTGGAAAACGTGCCTCAGCCGGAGTTGACATCACGTGACAAAAAGTTATACCGCAGGGAAAAGCTAAAACTATGGGCTTATGTTTTAGCACAGGTTGTAAATATATACAAGATGACGGAAAAATAAACTGAAACTGCACCCGGAATTGGTGGAGGGCCGTTGGTACTTTTGGAGCTTGAAAGAGAGGACAATTGATTTTGGTGAAATACGTACTTTGAGAAGATTGCACGAAGACACTATTGGTTGTAACCAGAGAAATGCGCATATATAAACAATTGTACGTCTTTCTAATTGTGTGCTACTAAGTTACTTTACCAAGTTTAGAGTTGTAGGGACGTAATTGCAACCCTAATATCTAATGGTGTGGACTGTGGAATATTGGTTACGAGAAGCGCGAGTACTCTCGTGTGATACATTGTGAAGATGTTGTTTGTTAGGCCGTGTGACCATGTGTTCAAGTAAGGGTTTTTCTCCGTCGATTTCACAGAAAATGGGACTTGCAACGAGAAAATCTTACGCCGTACTAAAAATGCAAAACCAAAGTACATTTCGCGTCCTTTTGAAACTTCGAGCGTACTCCAATTTGGCGTTATTATCCTTTCAACCCACTTCCAGCTCATCTTCACACTGTGTACTGAAATCAACTCAGGAGGTGATTTTAATAGAAATGATATCCGATTGACGAGTAGCAAAACGGTATTGAACGCGTGAACGTCTTCGAAATTTTTTGCATGAGGGAGAGTACACGCTATTTTTTTCTTGCTCGTCAAGAGCAAGTGAGTGCGAAAATGACAAGCATGTACGGAAAAAAAATCGTTGGGGTCTCGGACCTCCACTTTCATTCATGGGTCCTTTGCAAATGTTTACCTCGTCCTCGTCTCTCCCCCCACTTTCTCACTCGACTGCTCCTCTTTCTCTGCTCTAATTGAAAAGCAACAATAATAGTATCATATAATTTTCTTTTTCTTTTTTTTATATTTTTGGTTTTACTTTGATGGCATATCGAATGATAAAAATTAAGAAAAAGAAATCGGGAATCCATGGCGGAAAATACGTATTGATGACATCACAAGGTAGCATGACTTCGCTTTGTCACAAAACCCTAAACATCTACAATGTCACAAAAACCTCGACGTCTACAACCGTCGCCGTTTTCGTGGACGTCACCAATTTTAGTAAGTTTCGTAGTCGTCTACATTTCGTTTCGTACTCTGTCGAACATTTTTTTAAGTACAGTGCCGAAGGCCAAGTAACGATTGACATAGGAACACTTTGAAAAGTACACCGGAAAACTTGCGCTAAAATCCAAGTAACATTCTAAAGTTTCGGTTACATGGGCATACGGCCCTAGGGAACTTTCCCATGTAACCAAAACTTAGTCTTGTTACTTTGTTTTTTAGCAAAGATTTTACGTACTACTTTCAAAGCATTCCGATGTAAAGAAGTGAAATCGTTACTTTAGATTGTGACGGATGTAGACGTGGGTGTAATTTGCGACGGTTGTAGACCACTACAAAACTCATGACAATTGATGACGTTTACAAAATAGCGATGGTTGTAGACGTCTAGTTACTTGTGACATTGTAGATGTTTAGGGTTTGTGACATTTTGACGTCACGCTCGATTATGATAGCGTTGACGTCACTACTTCTAAAACTTTCCGCCATAGTTTCCCGATTTTGTTTGTGAGTCTTTTCTCACTCTACTTGCCATCAAAATACGCCCAAAGATAGTTAAAATAAATTGTTTTTAGAGATCTTTCATTTGATACCATTATTGTCGTTTTTCATAGCAATAATTGTGAGATAGACGTGGTAGTGGGAGAGGGAGAGAGAGAGAGAGAGGCGCTTTCATGGACTTCGCTTTTGCGAAATGGCGTACATTGGTCAAGACCCCTCCAAGGTCCATGTATGGAAAAAAGCGCACGGGAAAAAGTCAGCACATGCTGTAAACGTGTAGTGGGTTTTTTTATTTGTACTCCGCGCATAAAAGTTTTCATAAACCTCTGACCGTGCAACAACATTTACCTATTCCTTTCCATCATGAAACTTTTGTTAAAATCACCTTGCGAGATGAGTTGAGTTGAAGTTTGAAGACGAGCTGGATGGACGTGAAAGTGGGTCGAAACGAGCTAGACGACAAACTGCATTACATTTAAAGTTTCAAAGTAACGCAAATTGTATTGTGGTGATTTCACTTTTTTGGTACGAATGCGGATTTACTCGTTGGGGGCTAAGTTTTGGAGGAAAACGACAGAAATCATACCATAACTTTATCACATGGGAAAGTGCCTTTACACGTCACAAATTTACATTGAATTTTGACTCCAATTTTCATTAGCTTTGGCAGAGCTGCGGAGTCCCGACGTCAGCAAAAATGACGTCATGTGACGTACATTTAGCAGCAAATCGCAAACTAATTTAATGCCCTTAAGATAAAGAGCATGTGTGTCCGCCCTATACCATGGACGTTCGAGATTCACCAGATACAGTAGTAAAAAACTGGAAACTACACCCTAAATCGTTATTAGCGTTATGAACTCTATATTGACGCCCCCAAATTTTTAGGGTTTTACCTGAAATAGAATTAATGACACAATTTTTTTTTACGTTAATTAAGGTTCTGGTGAATTAGCGTTAATAATTTTAATTTATGATTTTGTTGAATAGTGTGGTGTACGGACGTGTCAGTCTTTACAAAATGGTACTTTGTTAAGTAGAAAAGTACGAAATATGGATTATAATAATCGCGATCACACCTAAAATTGCGCTCAAAATAAAAAACAGAATGATATCGTACCTATTTTAGTATAAAGATATTGATAGCGTATTAATTATACGAGAGAAAACCAAAATTAGAGCTATGAATAAATTAGAGTAAAAGGACACGACGGTGTACGATTTGTCAAATTTTGTACTTTTACCTATTGTACTGTGAAGATCCTGATGGCAGATCCGTTGTACCCAAATCAACGTTATGGATCAATTAGAGTAAATTATTTTTTTCGAAGTTTTGAAAAATCCAAATTAGCGTTAATAACACTAATTATTTTTTAACACTAATAATTTCTTAACGCTAATAACGATTCAAGGTGCTATGTACACCGCCAATCGCTATTAGAGTAAATAACGCTAATTCGGTGCCCTTAAAAAAACAAAACCTGAAATACAATTTATAATTCTATTTTTTCCTTTACGCCTTTTAGGGCTCTTTTTTTAATTAGCGTTAAGCACGGAAGTACACCGCAATGTTTATAGTGTGGTGTAAGGACAGTTTTTTCCGTACCAAAATGTACTTTTTGAAATACAAATGTACAAAAAGTTATTTAATGTAATTGCGCACGCATGTGAATGTGCACTGGAAAAAGAGACGCAAACTCGAATATTCAGATTTTGGCGTACGAATTGTTAGATGTTGTACGGATACATATATTGATGTAGACATCAATACGGCGGGCATTTATTATTCGAAAAAACCCAAATTAGAGTTAGTGATTAATTAGTATATATGTTTTTTTTTTTTTCTTAATAAGCATTAATAACACTATTCTTTTTTACGCTATTTATTCCTTTACTCTTATAGCCATTGGTGGTGTACTATACAGTGTAAAGTAGAATCATTGGGGGTGGCGTACGAATTAATTTGGGATTTTCACTATTTCCACCTTTCTTTGGTTTGTAATTTTGTGGTCATGCTTAAGGGTGCGTGCCCATGTAACCGAAACTTTGAAATGCTACTTGGATTTTAGCGCAGATTTTAAGGTGTACTTTTCAAAGTGTTCCTATGTCAATTGTTACTTGCACCTTCATTACTTAAAATATGTGACAGTTGTAGATGTCTACAAAATGTGCGACAGAGTACGAAACGAAATGTAGACGACTACGAAACTTCTTAAAATTGGTGACGTCTGCAAAAACGGCGACGGTTGTAGACGTCGAGGTTTTTGTGACATTGTAGATGTTTAGGGTTTTGTGACATAGCGAAGTCATGCTACCTTGTGACTTCATCGGTATGTAGATTTTCCGCCATGGATTCCCAATTTCTTTTTCTTATCTTTTATCATTCGATATGCCATTGTCTAAGACCAAAAACATAAAAAATAAATAAAAAAAATATATATATTTTCATTTGATAATATTATTGATGCATTTCATTTAAATAAGAAAGAAAGAGGAGCGGTCGAGTGAGAAAGAGGGAGATAGACCAGGACGACGTAAACTTTTGCTAAGGACCCATGAATGAAAGTGGAGGTACGAGACCCGAACGATTTTTTTTCGTACATGCTTATCATTTTCGTATGTACATGCGCGTGACGAGCAGGGAAAAAATAGCGTGTATTTTACTTCGTTCGAATCTTTTCGAAGATTTGTCACACGTGCAATACCGGTTTTCTATTCGTCAATAGGGTATTATTTTAATTAAAATCAGGTCGCGATTTGATTCCAGTACAAGTGTGAAGATGAGCTGGCGTGACGTGGAAGTGGGTCGCGATGGATAATAACATCAAATTAATGTACCATCCAATGTTCCAAGATGACGCAAAATGTACTTTGGTTCTTGACCATTTTTCGTACGGCGTAAGATATTCTCGTTGCAAGTCCCATTTTTTGTTCGAAAACGACGGGAAAAAACCGTTACTTGAACACATGGGCACACACCCTAAGGTGTCACTTAAAAAAAACGTCAACACGATGCATCTCCACCGTCTAGTGTTTAATCTGGACGACTATCAGATGCTGAATCTCATTTAAAGGCGTCAGCGATGGAAGGAATGTGCTGAACGCGTCAGCAAATATCTTATCGAATTATATAACGACAATGTGATTCAAATCTATGACAAATTGCCTGCTGACAAGTCCATTGTCGTTTTCTTCATTCTTGGCCGTGGATTCGCCTTTAGAGATTAGAAGTCAAACAAAAATATTGACAAAATGGCTTTCATTGGATAATAAGTTGCTTTATTGGCATTTGGCAATTTGATCCTCTGCAGCCGGACAGTCGGACTCAATAATTGTGCAGAAACTGTACGAGCCGTACAGGTTATAGACCACGTGGACAATATAAAATCCGCTGTGGCATATCGTGCGGCGAACATTTCAATTGAAACGTTCACTTCCTGCTACCCGATGTTTTACACCGTCCGATACTACTGCCCGGATGCACAAATAAAAAGTAGCGTTTTAGCTTTTCGGTTGGCAAAATGTCGGTGGCTCATTTAAGACGGTGGTCCGCGGTGGACCGAGTGCTCGCTCCCAATTGGTGCCGCTAATATACACGTGGCAATAAAATATGGTCGGCGTCGTTCAGTCAGCATCCCGTCGAAAGATAAATAGCACTCCGTCCAAATCCTCATCATCAGCTTTTTTAGGGTTTCGGCTGCTGTCTCTCTTCTCGACTCTCCCTCTCTCTTCCTCCGCGCCTTCTCTTTCTCCCCCTCTCTTTTCTCGAGCAGTCATGGCATTGCCACGTGTCGTCCTGCTGGCTGCTATTTTTTGTACGGTTTTTTTCATGGCTCCAATCCGTACGGTTTCAGAAGATAGCTTGAGCCAGTCGTCTGAACAAGCTGACG
>JBBHKE010000730.1:0-14440 GCA_037447655.1 Zygnema cylindricum | reverse complement strand
CTTTAAATTTCATTTTGGGCTCCATTTGAGAGTAGGAAGAGTATAGTTACGACATAGAAAACGTCTTACGCTATGTAAACATAACATACATAGCATGGCATCACTTCTCACAATGTAAACAGAACATACATAGCATGGCACATCACATGACATCATATCACCCTGACCATGACCATGACCATGACAAATTACCGGGACCATCACCATGACCACATGATCATCCCCATCCCCATCCCCATCCCCATCCCCATCCGCATTGCATCGACATTGACATTGACACTGGCATGGGCATCACATCCCCATTATTGTGTGTTATGCGTTATATACCATGGCTGTGCCATACCATAACACACCTCGTCATGGATTGTAGCATATCATGGCATAACATGGATAATTTTTTACTGGTTTAATGTGGGTTGTTGTTGTTATTGTTGTCATCTGGGACTTCATACTAACAAAGGACAAAAGCATGATTTTTCTAATGCTTTGTTTGGATGGTACTCATTTTTTTCTTTTCGTTTGTCTGGTCTACTGGGTGACGGTTGAGTGATGTGTGTATCAGGTGAATCTATACCTATCCGATTGTTCTTAAGCCCCTATGACCTCACACCTACATATCGGAATATCAACAACAAATTCAGTGTTCGTTATTATTTGAATCTTGTTTTGGTGGATGAGGAGGATCGGAGGTATTTCAAACAACAAGAGATTACCATTTATCGCCATGAATGAATAATCTCAACATATCGTTGATCCCATACTTTCTCGACCATAACGATGGTGCTTGTTGTGTCGAATATATCTATTTTGTGACATCGACCATGTAAACAATATTTCAAAAATCATAACTGGTTATGGTTGTCATATTTTTCTGCCTTCGACTTGCATTTCGGCAAATTTCTGGCATAGATAGGAATCCTGGAGTAGTTTTTTTTAAGTGGTCACGGGGTTGTAGTAGATATGCGCTGTGATTTACAACAATTGTTTCCGTAGTACTTTACTTTTGTAACTGGATTGACCATTTTCAGAGGCTTCTCGTTGGATGGTTGTGTATTGGAGAAATTTTAGTTATATAGTACTGAGTATAGAGCCCAAATCATCGGTAGTCTTAAAAAGAATTGAGTTTTTCAAAAGAATCGAGTTTTTAAAAAGAATCGAATTGAATTTGTAGAGCAGATATCTCGTCCTTGTGAGTATTTGAAAATGGTATTCGAAGGCGGTATTTTGAAGCCGGTTTTCGAGGGACACACTGTGTTCTATTGGAAATATAGGTCGAAATGTAGAATAGGTTTGCAATTCTTTTTTGAGAGTTCTTTGTATGGTCTTCGCCTCCATGTATCATCAAATGGGAAGGCCCATTCATGAAATTTGTCCTGCCTAATGAAAGAATTTCAGTCCAGTATGTTTTTTTCTGCATTCAAGTAGAAATCTCGCTTCTGCATTTAAGAAGAAATTTTGCTTCCGCATTTTAGTACATATTTCGTTTTCGTCTTCATCTGTCTAATGATTGGTTTCTTCCAATTGGTCTGAAACTTGAGTGTGGTTGTCTCTTTTTTGTAATCGCCAAGAAAGGCGGAAAAGGGCAAATGGTTTGTAAAACAGAATCCTTTGTGAACCTTAATGATATCTCCCTGCCATACAATTTCTGTCTACTCGAAAACCTAACAGAAGCTTATTACATGGTCTACAGTGTAATGCCATCTTATATGGAGTGATTAAATATGCAATTGAAAGTGGACGCAAAATCAATTATTTATGTTATTGCATGGTTACGTGTGTAGATACAAAATACACGTTAGTTATCTGGAATTTGGATATAATCAAGTTTCTGTTTTTGCTGTGTAACCAACATAGAAAATCAGCAGAAAGGAAATATGTTAGGAAGAAGGCAAGCTAGTCGGATGATGATGCTAAAACTTTGACACAGTTAACAATCCCTCTGGAAAGTCTAATGAAGGAGGAATCCCTTAAAAGACGATGTATAGCAGTATCAAGAGTGGGGAATACCATGATCTCGATCCTCAAACACCGATAGCGCCCCGATAAGCCAGTAACATCGAGATTTGAAGTGGATTATTGCATGTTACCTGGTTCCCAATGCCATCTGTTAGTGGACAGAGAGGACGGTAAAAGGCTACATAGCCGGGTTCACGAAAATGGTGTGGCATACAGGAGTCGAGTCGTGGCCGCGGGTAACCATTTTGACAAGAACAATTGTACCAGAAACAGAAGCTCTGGACCATTTTGACTCGAGGGCATCTCTGAGTTCGTCGCTAAGGCACTTCTTGTGTTGCTCTCCTTGTTGACGTTAAAACTGAATGAAATTAGCTTTACTTTACCGTGTGAAGCAACAAAGAAGGTGGCCCTTCGTGTGCCAAGTGTATCGCTTGCACGAGGTTGTGAATGAATTTATAAGGTTGAAGGAATATTACCTGATAATTCTTATAGATGGCGGGAATATTAAAAGTTGGGAATGTTTTTCAAGGTTCAAGAAAGCTTTGACAAGGTTTGATAAAGCTTCATTAGGTAGTAATCCAAAAATTAAAAATGGTTTCGCCGACCGTGCTCACACATAATATTTGCAAGCATTTTAGAAGACGTAGTCTTGAAAGTCTCATTCACGTGAGGGAGAGGGAGAGGGAGAAGGAGAGAGAGGAGGGGCCCTCGTGTCGAAGACGACGTCTCACTATTGTGGTGGCGCCCATCAAACAACCAAAACCCGTACTTCGAAGGTTGTTGGTAGGATTTAAGGAACACTTCACAAACATTTTTCATGTTCAATGCATATGCCATATGGTGACCGTTAGATGACGGCATCGAGGGTTGGTTTCAACAAAAGGGTTACGACAGTGTTGGGAATGAAAACTACATCTGGAGCTTTCAAAAGCCTTTTGGGCCTTTGTTCTAGGGTGGAGTTTTAGGGTTTGCAAAGGTCTATTGGGGTTTTGCTCTTGGGTGGAGGTTAAAGTGCTTGGCAGGTGCTTTCGTCACCTGGGAGTTACACCACGGTAGAGAGGAGTGGACGACGAGTGGATGACGACAGGATCACGGAGAAGGGTTGTTTGAAGACTCACATTGGAGTATGGATTTGGTTTTAGCCATTGTAAATTGATTAGGCATTTAGAGGATATTTAGCATTCTTCGCCGCATTTTAGTTAGCCGGATTTGGACCATCCTAGCCTTAGTTATGGCGTCCCAAAGTTCGCATACTGCGTATATAATGGGAAGTTTGGGAAATCATAACTCCGTGCAAGATTGGCCTGTTGGAGTGTGCATAAACTCTTTCAATTAGTTTTAGAAAGAGCTATCTATAGAAGGTTAAATTGAGCTATTCAGGCTAGAATTGGATGAGATATAATTTCCGGAGATTCTCGTACTAAAAGGGTTTCGGCACTTTTTCGGCACCGTACTTTTTTGGGCACTGTACTTTTTTGTGGATAGATCTTGCATAGTACATTGAGATTGGTAGAGAAAAGTGATGTGTAAAGTATGAGTTAAGAAGATTGACATGAGAACAAACTAGCCGAGGAAATACCAGTGCATAGAAGTCCAAGAAACTTGTAAAAAGGTCGCCTTTTTTTTTAAAAAACTTATTAACCCAAAAAAGGTTATCTACAAAAAAAGGTAAATTGTTTACAGAAAAAGGTTATTTAAACGAAAATGTTATTCACTCAAATGTACAAAAAAGGTTATTTACAGAAAAAAAGTTATTTACAGAAAAGAATTCATTTTACAGAAAAAGGCTATTTACCGAAAAAGTTTATTTACCGAAAAAAAATGTTATTTGCAGAAAAAAAGATTTACAGAAAAGGTTGTTTATCGAAATTGTTTCAATCCCGTTTTGGGAGTCGCCTTCTTGGAAGAGAAAAAATGGGCAATGAAAAATGTTAAATAAAAACTCTTGTTTGATTTTTAATTGAGATTTGGGCTATGAGGAATTTGACGACGCCATAATATTTTGGGAAGTGGCAACTTAGTGAAAGTAGGAAACCTGTGAAGAGGCATTGGGAGAAGTTAGTTATGGGAGATTATACATAGTAGGAGAGAGAAGTTTGGTTAAGCTTAAAAAGATTTGTTGGTGGAGATAGAGAATTCAAGGTCGCCGAATTTGAAGCTCAAGTATTGGAAGGTACACCTTGTACACTACAACCGTGAATCGTAATTAGCGTTAATATTTTTTTCGCCACTGAAAACATCTTTTCTCCGTACACATTTGTCCAATTTTCAGTTTAAGACCGCCATTAGTACGCTGAGAATCTTACCTTTCAATCGCAACCGTCAGATCCACAATCCGACATGTGTGTACGGAGAAAATATGTTTTAAGAGACGAAAAAAACATTAACGCTAATTACGATTCACGGTGGTTGTTTGTTAATGTTTTTTTTGCCACTTTTTCTCCTTACAAGTAAATCAACGCCCGTTACACGGGCATGTACCCTGCCCAGTTTATCATGCCTGTTTTCATGCCCGTTTTTCATGCCCATTACAAAAAACGAACACCCGTACCTTTTCCCTGGATGGTCCCGTACCTTTTCCTGTAGTCGTTCTTAAAGTGACGGCAACGTTTCATTGTGCCAGCGGTAAAGACGTCCGTACTACGGACGGACAGAAAAAAACCAAGTCAGACACACCGCCTATGTAAGGGTTTCCAGAAAGGAGACTGAAAGTCTATAATTTATATACTGACAAGACAAAAAATGCCCGATACACGGGCAAGGTTCGTGTTGTATGTGTTTATTAGTGTTGGGTATCGGGTAGTTTCATATCGCGATAAATTCGATATTCGATATATCGAATATCGATTGAGCAAAGTCCTCAATATATCGTACCGCGACTAACATAAATTATCGCTATATATATCGCAAAAAATGTGTATCCGTACAGTTACCGTGCGTGTACCGTACAGGTATCGTACAGTTAACCGTACGCAAAATCGTACGGACCCCCCCCCCCCCCCCCCCCCCCCCCCCCCACCCGGGGGGGGGCCAGGGGGGGGGGGGGGGGGGGGTGGGGGGTGGTTTGAGAAAAAAATCGGGAAGAAAAGAAAAAAATCGGGAAGAAAAGAAAAAAATCGCATAAATATCCGGATATTTAGCTTCTCCGTACATGGTCTCAATATATTGATTATCGGGTACCTAAAATTCGATATATATCGAATATCGTCAATAGGTCCTCGATACCCAACACTAGTGTTTATGCTTGTATAAAGTTTTTAGCCAGTGTAATGGTTTGAGCCCTAGTTGTCGAATTCATACGAATTTGGATTTTTTTCCGATTTTTACGTAGTATTCACGACTTTCATACTTTTCGTAAAATTCGTTTCGTTTTCACTATACGAACCTGTATGAAAACGTAGGGAAAGCGTAATCATAGAAAAATCTTAAAATGTACTAAAAATTAACATAAATGTACGGCAATATACGGATAATGTACCCTATGAAACCTAATGGTACGGGAAATCTTTGGCAGTCGTAATCAAATATAAAGGAATGTACGACAATGTACCATATAAACCCTAAAACCCCCCCTTTAATTACCCTAATATGCACAAAAATGTACGACCACTGTACGTAACTGTACGAAAAGTGTAGCGTAGTTGTGATGAAAAATACGGGAATGTACGGAAATGTACCCTACAAACCCTATAAAATATAACCCTAAAAGGTACGAAAAACTACAGACGATGTAGGTACATGTATGAAAAGTGTGGGAGAGTTATACTGAAACATACGGAATGTAAGGAAATGTACTATAAAGCCCTAAAAATCCCTTAAATAACCCTAAAAGGTGCGAAAATGTACGGACATTGTCAAGAAATGTACGGAAATGTATTGCTACATAGTCAGGTACGTATTTTATAACATCTTTTTTTTACATAGTTAAATGCGTATCGTGTGTATTATCCGCGCGTTTGATTCGTACGTATTGTGCGCACGAGACATCCATGGTTTGAGCTTGTCGCGATCTGCACGCTATGCGCCACTTTTGGCGGACCGCACTTACTTTTAACCATAGAGGTACGAAGCGTTTTAAACGCACATATGAAACATCAAAAAAGTAATGATATATGCGCACGGAACAAATGCAAAATTTTTTAAAACGAGTTGACCGACTTTAACTTCATAATAAAACATAAAATAAAAAACATTTAATCCAAAGTACTACTACAACTTAGGGTAAGTGCTCATGCATAAAAGTACCGGGTTTTTTTATAAAATCTTCCGTGAAAGATTTTCTCGCGGCTTGCGCTGGCCTTGCATCGCATATTTCTAGATAGTGTAATGTACAAAATGTGTCAGTTGGTACTTAAACTGCCCATTATTTCACAAAGAAGTACAAAAAAAGTGTCAGACTGTCAAGTAATGGCATCAACAACCAAAATTGAGTGCGTCGCACGGAAAACCGTACTCAGATATTGGTACTGTTTAAATATCGTTAGTTACTTATTTGAATCATAGTTCAAAAGTAGGTGTTTTTATCGTAGGCCTTTGGTAGGTGCGCAAAACTTGGCACTAAACTCGCGTCGAGTAGGCATACTGTATGGGTGTGTGTTGTGGACACTCTTGTACGGACGTACGAATCTGACGTATGATCACAGTTCAACGCACGCCGATGGACGAATTTTTTTAGCGAACTAAAACACGCGGACGTTCAAATTTGCAGACGCTAATATGACAAATAGTCCTTTAGTAAGTTGTGTTATGGGCTTTTCATGTGATTTTCTTAGATCGCTACTTGGATCAGCGACTGTCCGATCGTCTAAATCTGACGATTTAAAAAAGTTTTACCTCAAAACTCACAGAAATTATTTTTTTTGTCCGATCTTTTTTTCAAATTTAGACATGACGTCTAATTCTCTATCGATCGATGTGCAACTCAACCCTGTAACTTTTTTTTTTCATTTTTCGACCAATACAATATGGGTCTTAAGGGCATATTGTGTGTTTTGCATACAATAGGCATATTGTGTGGGCCTACTTTCACCTACTTTTGAACTATGATTTGAATGTTTTTAAATATTGTAGCGTACAAAATGTCAATCCGTACTAAAGCTTGTAACTATTTTGTACAGACGTACAAAATAGATGTCAGATGATGACGCCGACAGTGGAAATTGAGTGCGTCGCACAGAAAATCGTACACAGATTTGATTCCTAGTCATAAAGACGAAGGAAAAGAGCGCTAACCTGTTCTCACATATTCAGGCGTCAAATATGTGAACACAGACTTTCACGGCTACCCTAAAAACATGTGAATGTGAATCGATTTTTTAACTTTATTAGCGATTCACGGTGTACTTTCAACCTTTTTTTGATTTTTCGTACGTTTTGTCCGAACTTATTTCCGTACATGAAAAGTATACCGTTTTAACGAAAATTTCAAAATCTTAAAAAATTAATGCATTTTCGTAAAAAAGTGAAAATCCGTACGTATGGTACCTCTATGCTTTTTACGACGCTTTTTTAGGTGCAGGTACGGCCGGTATTCTATACTGGGGACTGTTGGCAACTTTAGATCGTGCCAGCGGTACGGCAGTCTGTACCGCGACACACGACAACGATACATTGTGCCAACGGTACGGCGGTCCGTAATCCGTATAGCTACGCACGGCAACGCTACATTGTGCCAGCCGTACGGCGGTCTGTTCCGCGACACACGGCAACGCTACATCGTGAATCGCTATTAGCGTGTTGGTCGCTATTTGAGGTACCCTGTTTTTTTGGGCAAATCATCAAATAGAATTAGACATTCTAAATGTTCCTACACGTCATTTGAGGTGTTCCATAAAATAGGATTCATGATTTTAATATAGTGCCATCGTAAATAGTGCGATGTACGGTCTGTCAAAGACGTACTATTTTGTATTTTTTCAAGTAGAAAAGTACAGAAAAGATATTCACGCTGTCAAGGAGTCGCGCTAACATGTAATTGCGTAAATGTTTTCCGGCATTCGCGGATGTCAAAAAAACGCGACGGCGTACGATTTTAACAAAGCACATATTTTAGTGTGGAGATATTCTGCACCGAAATTTTTTACAAAGCAGTTTACAAATTAGAGTATACGAAAAATTGGAATAAAAATTATTTCCAAAAAAAACGACATTCCCAATTAGCGTAAATAACGCTAATTGTTTCATTACGCTCTATATTTCATTACGCTAATAGCGATTCACGGTGTAGCGTTACGGCCGTCCTTACTGCGGACAGACAGAAAAAAACCAAGACAGACACACCTCCTATATAAAGGTTTCCAGAAAAGGCGACCTAAGGTCTGAAGTTTATATACTGATACGCTTATCGGATTATGGATCTGACGGTTGCGATTGAAATTCCAGATTCCCACCTTCCGATTGGTGGTCTCAAAGTGAAAATCAGACAATTATGTACGTAGAAATAATGTTTTGAGTGGCGAAAAATTATCAACACTAATAGCGATACACAGTGTACTACTTCGAACAGTGGCAAAATAACCAATTTAAGTGTGAAATTAATCCAGTGATAAAAGCCACTAAAGGTAGTTTGTGGTGGGGAGAAAGACTAACGAGAGGAAAATGATAATGACCAGATTGAAGAAAACCGGCTGCAAATTAGTGGCGATTGATGGGTAAAGGGGAAAACGGGTTACGGGCAGAAATGGATTAGTGGATCAGTAACGTAGCAGTGTTTACCTAGTAACAATGTTAAGGATTAGTTAAATTATCTCAACAGTGTCTTAGAAGTTACTGAAATTTCTTAGAAGTTATTGAACTTTCTTAGAAGTTACTAGAATTTTTTAGTATAGAATTGATATAGACTGACGAATGAAAGAAGGGTAAACCTGTGACACATGAAGCACTTAAAGACCAACGGTTAAAGTGGAATTGAGGGATGCAATTTGAAATCTATTGGGCTTATAATTTGGAAAAATTTAAGGGATTTTTGCAAAACGAGTGGACTTGAAACGGAGTTAGCTATTAAGGGACTTCGAAAGTTAATTATAAGTGAGGGTTAAGGAAATTTTTGGGGTGGTAATTGGTAAGTTTCTCGATTGAAATATAAGGCTACAGTTCGACAGTGAATCGGTACACTGCTAATCGTCATTAGTGTTTATGCTTATCCGCCACTTTATATATCATTTCATCATGCACGTGTCGGATTGTCAATCCGACGGTGGCTATTGGAATGCAAGATTTCCACCTTCCTATTGGCGATCTCCGATTAATCCGGCAAATGTGCACCAAAAAAAGATGTTTTAACTTTTAAGTGACGAAAAAAAAATAGCTATTAACGATTAACGGTTTAGCTTGCGGAGGCTTCAAGGGAGTTGTGATGTGATGTCTTTATTGCAATTACAAAAGGGGTAAACCTGAAAAAACATTTTAAAGACTACTAAGAAAGTAAAAAGAAAGCTACGTCTAAAGAATGAAACCAAACAAAACACTACTAAAAAAAACAAAGATTAAAAAAAAATACTAGAGTTGACGGCCTACAAAAAGAAAAAACCTAAATTCTACCCACAAACAAGCTATTATGGATGTGGACAGGGTCACTTGTATGGAATTTAGTAAATTATACCATGTAGCGCAGGATAAACAAAGGAGCATCAATATCGGACGGATGTCAAACCACGTATAGAGTGATCGGTAGTGTGGAGTAGCTGGCGTATTTGGTCCAATGAGTATAGAACAAGTGTGGAACTTATACAATTAGGTTCAAAGGAGATAAGAGGGTGTCATACGAGTCCAAGAAGTTTTTGCAATGGCCCAAAAATTGGAGGTTAGAGAACAACCGCAAATTGTATCTCGTACATGCGCTCAACGGGCAAAAAAATAAAGTAACGAGTCTTTCTTTCGTAGAAACCTCTTGAAACCATGTGAAATGTGTACAAACGTATTACTATTAGTTGGTCAAGTTTCATTTTGTTGTGGAATGGCTCTCGAAGTTGTTGACGTTTAAGTTTGAAGATGATTTGGTGTGACATGACGATGGATTGAAAACGGGGAGACAACAAATTGAAATACACTGGGAATCGTTATCAGTGCTAAAAAAATGCCACTCAAAACATCTTTTATTCGACACACAAGTCAAATTTTGTATTGGACAATTGCGATTAAAAGGTAAAATTCCCAACTTTGGGTCGGCGGTCTCAAATTGAAAATTGAAAAAATGTGTACAAAGAATATAGGTTTTAACTGGTGAAAAAAACATAAAACATTAACACTGATATATGTACACGGTATATATACCAAGGTCATGTTCCCATGTAACCGAAACTTATTCTTGTTATTTTTTTTTATAGCGAAGATTTTCCATATTGCTTTTCAAATTGTTTTGCTGTAACAAAATGAAATCGCTACCTTAAATTGTGATAGATGTAGACGTGGACGTAATTTGTGATGGTTGTAAATGACTACAAAACTTGCGACAATTGATGATGTTTACAAAACAGTGACGGTTGTAGACGTCTAGTTTCTTGTGATATTATAGATGTCTAAGGTTTGTGACATTTTGACGTCACACTCACTTATGATAGCGTCGACGTCACAAATACCAAAACTTTTCGCCATGGGTTGCCGTTTTTTTTTTTTTTCGTCTTCTCTCACTCTAATTACAATCAGAATACGCCCAAAGATAGTCAAATGTAATATTTTTTAGAGATTTTTCATTTGGTACCATCATTGTCTTGTTTCGTTCCAAGATTTGTGAGATAGTCGCGGTGTTGGGAGAAGGAGAGAGAGAGAGAGGCACCTTCACGGACTTCACTTTTGCGAAATGGCATCTGTTACCTGAGACTCCTCCACAGCCCATACACGAAAAAAAAATACGTACATATTGGAAACAGACAATGGGTTTTTTTATGATACTCTGCCTGAAGTGTGCCATAACGTCTTCCTATTCGCTTATAATTTGCTACTTTAAAAAAAATCACATAGTAAGGTAAAATCACCTCGCGATGTGATTTCACTAGAAGTTTGAAGACGAGCTGGATGACGGAAAAGTGGGTCAAGACTCGCAAAACGACATGCTGTCGTACATTTAAGTTTCAAAGTGACACAAATTCTACTGTGGTTTTTTCATTTTTTGGTACGGTTGCAGATTTTCTAAGATTTAGAGGGGAACGATAGGAAAAAACCGATACTTTATCACATGGGAACATGCCCTAAATTACACGATGACGCAAATTGTGCATTGGTTTTCTTAACACCCGTTATTTAGGGCGCATAGACACACAATTTTATATGGTCATTGGTAAAATTTTAAAACCGAAGCTTTATTCCAAAACTTGAGACGTACAACCCATCAAGGTATGATAGGGGAAAAAAAGGAAATGGAGACTAAACGAGCAAAGAGAGAATAAAGGTACGACCCCACCCAAAGTAAGGATTTGCCTTGGAAAACATAGAGCAATACTGCTAAAGTAACATCATTACAAACAAATTACAAAAATGTACATTACAATTTGCGTCATCATTAAACTTTGAATGTACAACAAGTTGTCGTCTTTTGTTTTTTCGACCCACGGCCGCGTCATCTTTAACTTTATCTTAAAACACATCCTCGATGTGTTTTAAAATAAAGAAACAATGCTCCACAAAAAGAAAAACATATTTGCACGTGTCAAAAGTTTTTTAGAGATTTCGACGAGGAAAAATACATAGTTGGTAAGGATTATTTCATATCGTTGTCTTGAAAAACTGAGCGCTGTAGTGCTAAATTTACAACCGTATAAAGAAATTGCAAAATTGTCGACTGCAATTTACGTCATCGTCGAACTTAGAATGTACAACAACTTGTCGTCTTAGGTTTTCGACCCATGACCACGTCATCTTTAAACTTTATCTTAAAAGACATCGGCAATGTGTTTTAAAATAAACAAACAACGCTCCACAGATAGAACATACAGATTTGAACATGTCAATTTTTTTTAAAAAAACTCCACGAGGAAAAGTACATAGATGTTTTTTTTTGTCCTTTTGCATCCTTTACATAATTCTTTTTTGCATGGCTCTGAAGGTTTCAATGCCATTCCACATAAAGGTGAAAAATATGCGAAGGCGCCACTATACCTCACGCCTCTCTCACCTTACCCACCTTGCCTCTCCTTCACTCCTTCAAACTTCACTACTATACTTCTCGACACCGGCAGAGGTAGGCACAACGCTGAGGGCGACCGTAGGTGCGGGAACAAAGTCACGCTAGGAAGAATCCAACAAACACGCGCAAAAAAAAAATGTTTCTTATTTGCATGGGCATGAAGAATTCTATATCCACTTTGTATGACCGTTTTCGAGAGGCATACACGAAAGCATCTTGTTCAACCATGAATTCTACAACCTGGAAAGTTGTAAGTTTACCTTGTCACACAAAGACTTGACGCACCAAAACGTTTCAAAAAATATGATGTGTCTTGCGACTTACCGAAAAAAATCAAAAAATATAGTGCGTCAAGACAAATCGTAGACATTGATAGTCGTCACATGCATTGTCGACGTACACAATTATCACATAACAATTTTGTTGTTATGTATTGGGGCACTTGAAAACAGTGTGCTTAGAGTCTTCACTACAATACAAAACAAGTTTATTAACCTACAATTACATGGGGTCGTACCCTAATGCTTACAGAACAAACTAAAATGTAAACTCTAGTCTAAGCAAATGGAAGTACAAACATACAATTTTGAGGTAATGGGCCCCGTTCGTGATAAGTCGACCACGAACAAGACCCTAAATGTATCACTACTAGGTTGGGAGAACAAAACGAGCTGATTCCGACCAAAAAGTAACGAATTCGACAAAATGGACCGGAACAAGTTTTTAACCCTCGTAGCTGTCCGTACTTAACCAACTTAAGGTGTGACGCAGTGAAGCTAATATTTCAGATAATGTACTGCAGTGCCGCCTAAGAACTGAAACACAAGATTTTATCATATCCAGTTTGGTTGTTATGACACGCGTCTTAAAAGTCGACATCCGTCCAAATAAGGTTTAGATCCCGGTGTTGCATTTTGGATTTAAGGAAATTCCGTTAGAACAGTGCCATTTTGGATTTAGGGAAATTCCGTTAGAACAGTGCCATTTTGGATTTAAGGAAATTCCGTTAGAACAGTGCCTGTAGATACTAACTTTTAGGAAACCGTAACAAAATTTGCTTAGCGTTTCTTAGGGATTTTTAGGCACGAAGTTTAGCTTACAAGTTTACACGGTTAAATGTCAGATGAGGTAAGCACTTTCGTGCGTTTCCATAGGCTATACTCCTCGTGACACGTATCTGTATGACCCCACGTCCGCCAAACGCAAAACAATTTTTGCTTTGCCCTTTTTCTAAAAGGGAAAAGCATTCTAGTCGCATTTGTCTCTGGTGACAAGGATAATTGATCGTCGATATTTTTGTGTAAGATCTTGAGCCGTTGAGTGATTTGAGTTTTGATTGGCTGTCATGTTCCATTTTGATGAAATGAATAGAGACACGTGGTACAATCCTATTTGTTGTATTTCACGTGTTTGTAGTGGTATGATATAAGTCTAGACAAAATCGACGTCACGCCAAAATGTCGTGTTATCGATACCGGTTAAGTAACGTACAGTATCGTACTTTAAATTTTTGCGCGTGCGATCCCGTCATATCACGCCACGTTGTCGTGTTCTCAATATCCGTACACTACGGTTATTTCAGTGTTGGCGTGACGTACGATGTGTCGTGTTATCAATATCGGTATAGTAATTTACAGTATCACACTTTTAATTTTGGCGCGTGCGATCTCGTCACATCACGCAACGTTGTCGTGTTCTCAATATCCGTACACTACACAGCGAATCGTAATTAGAGTACAGACGCTAATTTGGTCGCCCTAAATTTCGACTCTATCACGTTAAATAGAGTAAATGATTCGAATTTTTCATTATACTATTTAAGGTAAAGTTTAATTAGCGTGAAAAATCTTAATATAGGTTTGTTTTAAATAGTGTGGAGTACGGACAATGTCCGACTGTACAAAATTGTACTTTTATATGTAAAAAGGTACAAATAATAATTTCATACAATCGTGCTCGCATGTGAAATTGCACTAAACAAAAAAATTAAATCGCATCGAAAAAAACCCGTTCGCATAGCTCTGTCCGTCGACAACAATCTTGCCCGTGTGAACATTTACACGAATTTTCATGTGAAAATTTTATAGTTAAACGACAACAGTATGAGTTGAGTCAAATAGGATACATCTATGAGACAAATAGTACTAACGTCATAATGACGTCAAAATATACGGGCTGACGGTTTTTGTATGTCTAAATAATTTAGTGTTTATAATTACAGCACGGATAATTATTGTCGACATAAGCTAGTATAGAGTACTTAAATAAAGTAGAATAAATTTCCTCTGTGAAAAGGTTATATCACAATAATTAGCGTTTACAACTCTAATTGTTTTTTTTTTGTTTTTTTGCTCTAATTTTTTC
>JBBHKE010000729.1:229497-257239 GCA_037447655.1 Zygnema cylindricum | reverse complement strand
ATTTTAGCGCGGATCCGCCGGACCCGGTGTTCAAGTGTCCCTATGTCTGTAAGGACGAAATCGTAACTTACGCTTGTGACGATTGTATACGTCGACAGTACCTGTGACGGTTGTCAACGTCTACAATATGTGGTCACACGTTGTTTTTTGTACCAGCGTGTGACGTCGCATGTCTTACCGTGACATTGTAGACGTACCGCCTTCCAGCCTGTGCAATTTCACGGTCGAAGACGATGCGCTTTGTCTTCGCGTCGCCTGTCCGGTCGACGTGAAATGGCATCGGAATTTGAAGACCCTGCAAAAAAAGAAATACGTACTAGACGAAAACGGACAAATCCAAACAAATTGTGTACTTGTCTTTGTCGTATTAGAACGCAAACCGACAAAACATAGCGAACTATGTACTTTTTTTTGTCCTGAAAATCGTATGAAAGTTTTCAAAATTTGTGGCACGTGCGACAGTATGTTCCTATTTGTTTATCGAAAAAACCTAAATTTAAAACACATCGCGCGTTGTTTTAAAGATAAGGTTGAAGATGACGTTTTTTGTCGTCGAAGTGGGTCGAAAAACACAAGACGACAAATTTTCGTACACCCTAAGTTCGAGGATGACGCAAATTGTACTCCACAAATTTGCGATTCCTTCGTACGGTTGGAACTTAGGCAGTACGCGCTAAGTTTTACAGGAAAACGATAGAAATAAACCCTTACTTATGCACATGGGGACACACCCTTAGTTCTCACAACTATGTACTTTTTCTGGTCGCAGCGTAAGCAACACCAGTTATTGTTGATATGTCATCCTTTGAATGGTCAATAGAAATCCGTAGAGTATATTTGGACAGGGTGACCTTAAGAATGATTATTACACAACACCGTGTATCGCTATTAGAGCGTTGTTCCATTAGGCGGTCTCTATAAACATCAAAAATTTGTTTACTGAAGCGACCGTTCCATTGTGTCGGGTCATTAATTGACATTATTTTTGCGTGGCACACTTTGATTTGGCCACGTAATAGAAGAAGACGATTCTCCTAATCTTCAGAGAATCTCTAATAGCGAATTGTGACCCCATAGTTGTACCAGCGAAGGTAAAAATTGACTCGTACGACGTATTGAATAAAATCTGTACAAGCGGACGAAACTTAAGATGCGTAAAAGCGTACGAGAATATTAGAAAGGTTTGTGGATGGCAACAGAAGCGTGAAACAATATCCTACGTCAACGATTTTTTTGCGGCTTCCGGTTGGCATCGCATCCTCTCCAGCGGAATGCACATGTTATGTGCGACGTGTACCCACCTGGTCGCGCGGTCGTCGTGGATATTTGTGCACTTTTCCACGAGGCACAATGTTATTCGTTCAGGTGCTGAGAATTGACCTACTCTGGGTCACTTGTTGCGAACTGAAGTGTCAGACGATGGCGTATCCGATTATGTATCCGACAGTCAACGTTTAAGCCCATGAACGTAGAGAATCAAATTCTTCATTCAGTAGCCTTGTTTTTCTGGCAATTTTTTCTTTTTCGTACGGCACTGTACGAAATAGTACGGCTTTCAGTAAACAACGACATTTTTCCCCTAATGGAACCTCACTCCTATTGTTTAATAATTTTTTTGCCACTTAAGACATCTTTGTTCCGTACACACTTGTCTAATGTTCATATGGGGACCGCAGATGGGAAGGTGAGAATCCTTGATTTTAATAGCAACCGTCAGATCCAAAATCTGACAAGCGTGTACAGAGAGAAGATGTTTTAAGCCGCAAAAAAAAACATAACACTAATAGCGATACACGGTGTATATGAGGCAATCTCGAAAGTCTTACATAAGTTTGTTTGTTATTTCTAGTGGTGTGTATAGGCAGGGTTTTGTCGATAATCCATATGTACCTTTTTTTGGCTTGCCGATAATCGATATATTTAGCTCCCTATCCAGCCTTCAGTGACTACGACAAGTATGGGGGCTTGGAAAGGGGAGTTAGAGGCAGACCGCCTCAGCTCTTTTTCTATCCTAATACAGACCTATAAAATACTCAAATATCAACAGTTTAATCCGTCATCCTCAATCACCGTTATTGTGTAACACAGCGTACGGAAGAGATTGTTGCACGTGGCATACCACGCTATATACAGTGAAAAATATAATACATCATATGATAAAGTATTATTTTATCGCGAACTATATTTTTCCACTTATCGCCGATAAGGAATTTGATGGTCTTCGAGTGATATATATCGGGACCCCTGGCCGTTCCATAACCGATAACTATCAGTAACGGTGTTATCGCGTGTTGAAACACAACACTAGTTATTTGACACAATCCTACTCTTTAATTTGGGTTCAAGGCCTTTCACCAACAAAAAATTAACTATTATTTATGCATAACTCTAATTGGGCTCATTTTTCCCTAACCGTAGCCGCTAGTGTTGTGTTTCAAATGCCCTTTGTCAATATTCGATAGGTACTTAATATTGAGTACCAAATAATAGATACATCACTTTTGTATATCGATAATAGTAATATCTCGATATTAAGCCGACCAAATTAGCTTTAAAGTCTTCATTTGCATACCATGTCCTTGCATACTAGGTACCATGTATTTGCAACCAAAGACATTTTATTATGGTATGTGTTTATGTAATATAACGGTAATAGTGGATCGAACTTGTTCGTAAATGGGTATTTAGGTGTTACAAATATAGAGTTATAAATTTGGTAGATGTCCGCGAAAGAATCACACGATTTAGGGTAACATTCCATCAAGCGAAAAATAGGGAAGTTTACAGAAATCCGCGACTCTCTGTACCAAATCGTACCGCCTATTTTGTTTTTTTACGAAAAACAACATTACAGAGAATCTTCTCGATACTATGCGAAGGTCTTGGAGGTAATACTGGCCGTCGGATGTTCATCTGCGAAGAGTTCGCTTCATTTTTCTCTATAACTGTCAACCAACCTCCTCGAGGTGGGTTGACAAACACAAAAAAAAAACGTGACACGCTTGACGGTTAAGCTACGTTTCATGATGTAAAACCAACGAAAAATCTTAAGATTTGCACATGACACGCGCTTTCCAAAACACAACCGAAAATAAAAACGAAATTTTGTAACATTCCTTCGTTACGTTTTTTTCGGTAACTTTTGTTCGTCACACAATTTCTCTCAAAGGACTTTCGTTAAGTTCGAAACAAGAAAACCTAAAAAATGAGTTGGCGTACATACTGGCGTCTGCAAAAAGTGTAGAAGTTATATCGTATGATTACTTCGTTACGCAGGTACATGATACGAAAGTGAAGATTTGAAGTTATGTTTGTCGATGCTAAAAATCTGAAAGATATTCAATATCGGATCGTAGCTTGCTTGGCGCCGGACAATTAAGAACACGTGGTTTACAAAATCTTCGTGATGGAACATCAACTCAATCGACCTGGTCTGTAGAGTTGGCCGTACAATTGCAGAAACGTTTCATAAAACTTCACTCTTAAAGTTGTATTTTAAAAAATATAACGACTTGTGTATTTAGGCGACAACGCGAGGTCAAAATAACGAGTGGGTGTTCATTATAACAAGTTAAGGGTCAAACTTGCCGCGGAATTTCAGGCGCACGTTTACAAAGTACCAAATGAATCAATATTTCGATTGGTACGTATGATGGTTCGTTTCGTACAACTTTTAGTATAAAACGTCACATTCACTTTATGGAATTTCGTAGGTAGTTTCGCGTGTGAAATTTGCGACGCACGTTTCGGCCAAGTCGCGTTTCAATTGGAGCGCACTTTTGCATGCATATGTTACGTAGTGTAATGTAGCATTTAATTGGTTTGTAAATCCTACGTAGTTAGTAAGAGATTTCGCACGTTTTTGCATTCGTCAGTCTAAGTCCTAGCTGATCAATGATTAGCCTAGGTAAAAACATGTTCAACGGAGCGTTGACTCTGGCCTGACTAGTCCAGGGCGATGATGGATAAATAGTAAAGTCTAAAAGAAAAGTAAACATTTTTTCCTTTGGAAAAGTTTGTGGAAATTCTGACTAATTGTGGTCGTTAGTGATTAAAATCAAATTGGAGCAATGACATTTTTGCACTGAAATCTCTCACTAACTAAGTAGTGTTTTAGTATTTAAGAGATAAAAAAATTAATGTTGAAATAAGTAGTTTTATTGTATTTTCTAGGTCTAAATTAATTAGCGGAAAACATACAAAGAAAATCTAGGTAGCCTGCCTCCATCTCTTTTCTCTCGCCCCCATACTTGTTGTAGTCACTGAAGGAGAGAGAGAGCCATGGAGCCATGGCTGCCTCAGCTCCATGGGAAGGACTAATGAGTGACTTAAGTCACTCTCAACAAAAGGTTGAGTCCGGCAGGACTCGAACCCCCGACCGGCAGAGCGCGGCATAGCCATTAGCTCTAACCAGTCTGTCGTAGAAGTCCGGTAGGAGATATAGGGTTTGATTAGTATTTAAACTATTGTACTATACAGAAATCATTTAACTGAACATCTTTACGGCATGCATAGATACAGTTTGATACAGTACGAAGTACTATACTAATTGAAACGTATATCGCGCATTTTGTTTCGACATCGAAACAAATATCGCGCAAGTATTTATTACAGCTGAGATTACATTTCGCGTCAAATCTGACGGCGCACATCATCGCCAAAATCTCGGAATGGTCACTTTGTCATTTAGTGACGTGGCATGACCTGGCGCCACGTGGAGAGACGACATTCGGTCGCGGGAATTCCGAGGAACGTATGGACGAGTGGAAAATGGACACGCGTCCGCCTAATGGCCTTGTCGTACAGAGGTCGTACAGAAAGTACATCAGCAGTAGTACTTTCTGGTACTGTACACTGTTCAGATTAGTTCGTACATGCAGTAGATAAGGGTTGTGAGAGGAACTAGGAAAAACTAGGACTTAGGAAAAATCAGAAAGATAGTCCTCTCTCTCTTTCAGAGTTTGACTAAATTGGCATCTTTGCCACCCTATAACTTATCGCCTGGTTGGGCGTTTTCAGAGATTTGTTTTTCTACGGACTCAAGGGAGTCCAAGCTGCACAGGGGTGCAATTAGATTGTCTGTTTGTTTGCTTGTGTAGCAGTGGTTGCCATTGAAACTGGGTTAGCAAATAACTATCTAGAGGCTTCCTGTATTTTGTAGTCCAATGGAGGACACAGAATTGCAGGTTATGGGCCCACCCTCTAGGGTACCCACCTTCAATGGATCTGGGTTCATATATTGGGAATCCATGATGATGGGAGCTTTGTGCGAAAAACGATACTGGGGTATCGTCAGTGGACAAGTGAAATGTCCACCTTCGAGAACTCCACCAGGATTTGGAGGAGTAAGATTTCCTACAGCAACGGCTGCCTTAGCGGAAAAGACAGATGATGGGGACAGCAGTGTGTCCGAAAAAGGGAAAGGGAAGGAGACACCCCTCACTCGTATTGCCACAGTACCGGGAGCTGCGACCGTGAAGACCGTGGAGAACGATACTCAAATGTGGGAGGATGTAAACGTGACTGCCAAGAACTTCATTCGAAGGCACCTCACTCAAGCTTTGGCCACCCCTCATCTTCACATTTACAAGGCCGAGGAGTTGTGGGTGAGTTTGGTGGAGATTTATAGAGCGGGAACTATTCAGGAGCTCCAGTTGGCTGAGCAAAAACTAGTGAGTTACACTTACAAAGGAGGAAAGATGTTAGATTATTGTAATGATCTTTCTTTTTTGTATATGGAGATGGAAAGTGCCGGGTGGACAGGCACAATGAAAATGAAAGTTAACACTCTTATCATGAAGTTACCAAATGAGTTTGAGAACATAGTATACCGAGTACAAGAGATGCCTGATAGTTCATGGAAATAGAACACAGTGGTTAGGATGATACTTGTGCAGGAAAACACAATGGAGATTAGGAGAGGAGTAAAGAGCATTCAAGCTCTAGCAGCAAGAGGGGACCGACGGGGGAAGGACCCAAAGAAACCTTATAGAGGGGAAAGAGATAATTCTGTGGGACCGAGGCCTTTAAAGGGTCTTTGTCATTTTTGCAAAAAGCCGGAACACTTAATCGCAGATTGTGTCAAGCTGTCGGAGCTGAGGCTCCAAAAGAACCGTGGAAGGGGTTCTTCCGGAGGGAAGAAAAAGGCACTTATGGTTACTAAAGTGACAAGAGAAACCGAGGATGAGTCCTCTGACGAGGATGGGGAGCTTCTTCTTGACGAGAGTCTAGAGGAGAAGGAGATCCCTCGGAGACAAAAGTGTGCCCTTGGAGCAATTCGGGAAGCTCTACAAAAAGGATGGATTATCGACTCAGGTGCATCTATGCATATGTGTCGTGATAAAGAGTTTTTCACTAAGCTAAAAAATATCCCTACTGTAGAGATAGAGTATGGGGATAAGAGAGTGGTTACTGCAGATCAAGTGGGCTCAGTAGATCTAAAAGTCTTAGTGGAGGGTAAGACTTCTATACTTACATTCTCAGATGTAATCTACATTCCTCAGCTGAGTAAAAATCTTGTCTCTACGTCTGTGTTAGATGACAAAGAGTTTGATACCTACAATAGAAAGGGAGTCTTTACAGCTAAGTATGGGGATGAAGTTTACTTCACGGCGGATAAAGGTAGCCAAGGAATGTTTAGGCTAAACCTGAGTAATGAAAAGAAGAAAGCTTACTATGTTGGTGTTCCTAAGTTGATGATTTGGCATAAGCGGTTGGGGCATGTGCATTTTGATAGGTTTGGGGATAATGAAATGATGGATGATTGTAGTGGCTGTGCCTAAGGTAAGGCTCACAGACTTCCCTTTCCCAAAGCCGCCACATATAGAGGTGAGAAAGTGTTAGATTTGGTCCACACAGATATTTCGGGACCTACAAAATTGCCTTCGGTTGGAGGAAAGAGGTTTATGATGACAATAACCGATGACTGGTCTAGATACTCTAGAGTCTACTTTCTAAAAACAAAGTCTGAAGCATCAACTTACTTCAAAGAATATAAAGCCTGGAGTGAGAAGTTGCATGAAACCCCCATTAAGAGGATAAGGAGTGGTAATGGGGGGGAATATACCTCTAACCAGTTTGAGGAATATCTGAGAGATGAGGGAGTGCAGCACCAAAAAACTGTACCATATAACCCAGAACAAAATGGGGTAGCTGAGAGGTTGAATCGAACACTAAGAGATAGTGCATGCAATATGTTGGCAGACAAGAAAATAGGAAAGAGATTTTGGGCAGAAGCAATGAACTGTGCCAACTACATTAAGAATAAAGTCCTTACCACAGCTGTAAAGGGAGTGACACCTTATCAAAGATGGGTTGGAAGGAAACCAGATATCTCACACCTTAAAGTATTCGGTAGCCAAGTTTACAATCTTGACACGGATAGGAAAAAACTGGAAGCTAGATGCTAAGGGAAAACCAGGATACTTTGTGGGATATGATGAGGATGTTAAGGGATATAGAGTCTATGACTTAGCAAAGAAAGATATCATTCTGGTCAAACACTTAGTTGTCATGGATGAAGGGAAGTCATTTGACCCCTTCAAATATACAAAGAAGATAAGAATCAGATTTGAGTCAGAAAGTGAGGAGAACTCGGTCGTTCCCGAAAGGGACATGAGTGAAACCGTGATTGCAGATTCAGGGGAGATGAAAGATACAGGAGACGCACCGGAAACCTCACATACTATTATGGACTCCGAGGAGATAGAAGAAGCGGGACATGAACCAGCTTCCATGGACAGCGGAGCCGATGAGATAGTGAGAAGAAATCCAAGACTTCCGTCTATTCCAGCTTCGGAGTTTGAGGGAGGAAGAAGGAGCAGCAAACGGATACAGGAAAAACAAGCCGCTCATAAGGTAACTAAGCTATCTCACCCAGATGAGCCTCAGTCTTACTCAGAGGTAGTGAATAGTCCAGAGAAAAAAAGATGGATTAGAGCCATAAATGATGAAATGGCTTCTATCATGAAAGCGAATACTTGGGAACTAGTGGATTGCCCTCCAAACTGAAAACCCATTGGGTGTAAATGGGTTTTTAAACTAAAACTGAACCCAGATAATACCATTGAGAGATATAAGGCTCGATTGGTGGTAAAGGGGTTCACCCAAAAGGAGGGGATTGACTATGAGGAGACCTTTGCTTTAGTTGTTCGGTTCCCATCAGTAAGGATTCTCCTCAGTCTGGCAGCAGTGGAAGACAGGGAAATACACCAGATGGACATTAAGACTGCTTTTCTTAAAGGTGAGTTAGATGAAGAAATTTTTATGAGACAACACGAGGGGTTCGTGGAAGAAGGAGAAGAGAGCAAAGTATGCAGACTCATAGTTCTTATATGGACTGAAGCAGGCTCCCCGACAGTGGAATAAGGAACTAGATGAGTTTCTTACAGGTTTGGGATATATCCGTATCAGCTCTAACCATTCTATCTATATGTTTGAGGATGAGAATGGTGTCATTTTTATTGCCATTTATGTGGATGATCTGTTTGTGTTGAGTAAATCTATGGAAAAGATCAAAATGTTAAAAGATCTTAGAAGCCGATGTGATATGAAGGATTTAGGGGAAGCAAGATATATTTTGGGGATTCAAATGGAGAGAGATAGGGGAAAGAAGATTATCAGACTTACTCAAAAAGAAACAATAGGTAATATGCTTGAAAAACTCCAGATGGAAAATGCTAACAGTTGTACCACTCCCATGGACTAGAAAAAATGAAGTGATGGGAGTGTAGAAGGAGGAGTGATGATCTTAGACGATCAGATGAGTGCAGAGGAGAGAGAATTTATGAAGTCTATTCCTTATAGACAGGTCATAGGGAGTTTAATCTATTTTATGAACTGTACCAAACCGGACATAGCGGCATCAGTTAAAGTACTCAGTAGGAGTCTTAATGATCCTAAGAAGAGAGACAGAGAGGCAGCCAAGAGAGTCATGAGATACCTGGTGGGAACTAGAGAGTTATGGTTGCATTCGGGAGGGGAGCACACCGACATCACTACTTGGAGTGACGCCAGTTATGGGGACGCACCTATGAGACGATGCACTTCTGGGTATGTGTTGTATGTTGGGGAAGGTGTTTGATGTTAGAGTAGTAAGCAACAAAAGGTGGTTGCTCAGTCCACTATGGAGGTTGAGTACATGGCCTCTTGTTCTGCTGTGAAAGAGTTGATGTGGGTCAAATCCTTGCTGCAACAACTGGGGTATATGAAGGAGGGAGTGCATGAAGTGTTTTGTGATAATCAAGCGGCCATAGCAATTGCAGCCATTTATAACATCATTTTAAGGCTAAACTGTTGACATTTGTGTATTTTCTAGGTCTGTAATAGGATAGAAAAAGGGCAGAGGCAGTCTGCCTCTAACTCCCCTCTCCAAGCCCCCACACTTGTCGTAGTCACTGAAGGCTGGATAGGGAGCTAGAGCCATGGCTGCCTAAGCTCTCTAGAGAAGACGGGGGTAAATTAGTAATACTTACCAAAAGGTATTTGACGGACCGAGGAATTGATCCCGGTACCTTCCGTTCGTCAATTCAACATTAACCGGTAACTTTATCCATTTAGACTAGAGCTGGTATTACGACGTATGGGGTTTGATAATTATTTAGATAGTTACACGTAGACTAGTTCATTTAACTGGAAATATATACGTATTGCATAGATACAGTTATGTATAGTACGGAGTACAGATTTATTAATTGAAACGGATACCGCGCATTTGGTTCGACCGCGAAACAAATACCGCGCGTCTATTTTCAACGGCTAGCAATATAGCCGGATTTAATCGGACGGCCACGATAGGCGCCGCGATCGCGGGATATGTACTTTTGGCGGTTTGCGGTCATCGCCACATAGGATGACACATGGCACGTCAACATTGGATTGCGGCGACACCGGAGATTACGGGAACAAATAGATATATGACATGTGTTGACATTTCAGCCATATCGTACGATTGTCGTACAGAAAGTACACCGGCACCTGTACTTATATGTACGGTACAGTGATGTGATTGGTGCCGTACGTCAGTAGATAGGGTCTTAGAGTGAGAATAGGACTTAGAATTTTTTGAGTAGCTAGTCGCCTCTCCCAGAGAGCACCCTGTATAAATGGCAAACTTTGGGCAGCCATAACTATCAATTTACTTGACCATTTACAGTGATTCTTTTTGCTACAGACTCAGGGGAGTCCAGGCTACACAAGGGTGTAGTCGGTCAGAGTTTTTGTCTTCCAGGGTGGCTGTATTTCTAAGGGAAAGTCAAAGTGGGTGAATGTGTCCAAATCTCATATTCTAACTTTGCATTCTGTGGTGGAACTGAGCACACAGAAAGTGTTATTTCACAGGGGTGAATCTATATTGGGGTTTTGACTGTCAAGGGGTCAGTCATTTGGGTTTATATCAAGTTGGAGTCGGCACTATCTAGATTAGCTTCTTTTGGATCTGCATACTCTCAGGGCCAATGGAGGTCTCAGAGTTTCATAAACGTATGGAAATAAGATTAAGTTTTGTAAGAGAAAAAGTGGAGGATAAAATAGTGAATCTTGAATATAGATTTGATGAGGAAATGGTGGCTGACATGATGACCAAACCTGTGCCCTCTCCAAAGTTAAAATATTGTAGGGAAAAATGTGGATTAGAAGAAAAGTTAAAATTAGACTAGAAAATAAGGGGAGTGTTGAAATAAGTAGTTTTATTATATTTTCTAGGTCTAAATTAATTATCGGAAAACATACAAAGAAAATGTAGGTAGCCTACCTCCATCTCTTTTCTCTCGTCCCCATACTTGTTGTAGTCACTGAAGGAGAGAGAGAGCCATAGAGCCATGGCTGCCTCAGCTCCATGGGAAGGACTAATAAGTGACTTAAGTCACTCTCAACAAAAGGTTGAGTCCGGCAGGACTCGAACCCCCGACCGGCAGAGCGCGGCGTAGCCGTTAGCTCTAACCAGTCTGTCGTAGAAGTCCGGTAGGAGATATAGGGTTTGATTAGTATTTAAACTATTGTACTATACAGAAATCATTTAACTGAACATCTTTACGGCATGCATAGATACTGTTTGATACAGTACGAAGTACTATACTAATTGAAATGCATATCGCGCATTTTGTTTCGACATCGAATCAAATATCGCGCAAGTATTTATTACGGCTAAGATTACATTTCGCGTCAAATCTGACAGCGCACATCATCGCCGAAATCCCGGAATGGTCACTTTGGCATTTACTGACGTGGCATGACCTTGCGCCACGTGGAGAGACGACATTCGGTCGCGGGTATTCCGAGGAACGTACGGACGAGTGGAAAATGGACACGCGTCCGCCTAATGGCCTTGTCGTACAGAAGTACATCGGCAGTAGTACTTTCTGGTACTGTACAATGTTCTGATTAGTTTGTACATAGAGTACATAGGGGCTGTGAGAGGAACTAGGAAAAACTAGGACTTAGGAAAAATCAGGAAGATAGTCATCTCTCTCTTTGAGAGTTTGTATAAATTGGCATCTTTGCCACCCTATAACTTATCGTCTGGTTGGGCGTTTTCAGAGATTTCTTTTTTTACGGACTCAGGGGAGTCTAGGCTGCACAGGGGTGCAATTAGATTGTCTGTTTGTCTGCTTGTGTAGTGGTGGTTGCCATTAAAAGTGGGTTAGCTAAAAACTATCTAGAGGCTTCTTGTATTCTGTAGTCCAATGGAGGACACAGAATTTGCAATTAAGAGTGGAGAGTAGAGGAAAACACTTTAAAAGAAGGGTTGAGCCACAAGGGCAAGAGACTTAGCTAATGTTATGTGGACAAGAGCTTGTTCTAATCTAAAACTTATCATTATGGGAGTGATTTCGAATATGAATGTGTAATTTTCTAATGTGTGGCATGTGTGGCTGAAATTGGTTTTAGTAATGGGATTTTCTAAGAGGTAGGAAATTATGTTACATATGGTATTAAAGCTTTGGTTAAAAGCTAGCGAGAAGCTTGCTCACCCGAAAATTGATTGCCGTGACCAGTGAGGGTGCTATGACATATATCGGTGGAATCACAATGTAAAGTGGTAGGTGATTAGAGGGAAACTAAGTGACCACACTCCCAGCGGCCGCTAGTTAGATGTGGGGCGTGCTTAGGTCCTTACACAAAGGCATATAGGCAGTGTAGCCACCGCTGAAACTCACTCCAATTACCTAGAGGCCGAACAAACTTGCCTTCTCCTAGCAATGAATTATACGTAGAGGGAGAGCTTGAAGCCATGAAGGGTGAGGATATGAGGTTAGATTTGAAAAGAGCTTGATGTAGTAGGAAATAGGAAATTTGATAATGGAGGAGAAAAAAAGTTGAGTACTTTACAACTTCAAAAGCAAAGGAGTCTAAAAATGACTTATAAACTTTCAAACCCTAAATTATTACATTTGATTGCTTTCAATTTTGCTGTTGCGAAATTTGTGGTTGAATCTTACCATAAAGAGCTTTCAATGTTGTTGTTGCAAAATTTGTGGGAAATTTTTACCTTTCTTTTTCAATGTTTAGGAAATTGAAGTATTGAATTTGCACTAAATTACTTTCAATGTCATATTGATTTCTCAGATGTTGATCTCTTTCAAAAGATTTGTTAAGGAGAAGAAGTCTTGGATTAGAGCAATCACGGGACTTCAAACCTGCAGCAATTTTCTTTATGGAATTATATTATATCTTTTTTTTTGCTCGATTTCATTTTGTGATAATGGAAAATTGTGCCTGGAAACGTGAAATTGAGAATGCTTTGAATGTTTTGAAAAAGCGTACTGTGAAATTGGTCAAAAAATCTAACAATCATGCTGCTGTTGTGGATGAAACAATTTTTGAATTGAGGAGTTAATTGAAGGATGTTAAAGAAAGAAGAAATGTTTCAAATCAAAAAATTGGATGAGCTAATTAATTTAAATCACACCAAAAATGATGTTAATAACCAAAAGGGTGAAAGTAGTAAAAGAAATGCCAATTTCAGGGAGGATCATCACGATATACCTAAGAAGATAAGAGATTTGAGGTTGTTTATTATTGAGGCGCCATCTTTTGATGGGAAGAAGATTGATGAGTTAGATGCTTAGATTTTTCATATGGAGTATTACTTGGAATCTATCAATTGTGATCGTGATGATTACACTTCTTTTGCTGTTAGTTGTCTGAAAGGTGATGCTCACATTTGGTGTTACTGTCACATGAGGTCTAATTTGATTCCTGATAATGCTAATTGGGAAGCTTTTAAGACCGCGATCAAATCGTGTTTCTTGTTTGTCACTTATAAATCCAAAATGGAAGAAAAGTGGCTGAACTGTAAGCAGACTAGATCTGTGAAAGATTATATTGTGGAATTTGCCTCATCTAGCATTCATGTCATAAGTTTGACAAAACAAATGGCTAAGTTGCATTTTTTAACTATCTAAATCCTATACTGAAATCAGAACTCAAACACCAAAAAATTATTAATTTGAGAAATTACAAAATAAATCAATAGAATTAGAGGATCTATTGGGGTATAATTGGAAAACTCGATCACTCAGAGTAATTTGAATGAAGTATTAGAGTGGGGTGAGAAGGAATTTGTGGAAGAGGGTCTGAATTCGGGCCTGGTGAATAGGCAGAATATTTTCAGGGGAAATTAGAGAGGTGGACAAAGTGTAACAAATTTACAATAAAGAGGGATATATTAACAGTCATAAACCAAGTATTAATGCTTAGAAACCTAATTTTAGCATTCCCACATGCACGATTCGTCAGAAAAGAGGTCATAAGGCATTTGAGTGTGCACAAGTGAAGAAAATTAACTGTTATAATTGTGAAGAGGAGGGGCATTTCAGCAGCGAGTGCACAAAACCGAAAAAGAAAGTCACTTGTTTTAAATGTGGAGGTCCAAATCATTACGCTAAGGACTGTACATACAAGGGATCTCTTAAAACAGTTGATGTTAATGAAGGTCTTTAGGAAGATATTGCAATATACCTAGCTGAAAAGGAAGCCCAATGGGCGAGAAACGGAAAAGACCAGCTGAAAGTCCTTAGTTGATTATACCAGAACTAGGGGTTAAAGAGTTAACTTTGGAGGGCAACCTAATGAATGGAAAAGCTAGGATTGCTGAATTTAATATGATGCTAATACACTCCATAGTTTGAACAATCGTTCTGATGAAACTCTTAACAAAAGACCTATGTTGATGAAACTCTTAATAAAAGACCTATGTTGGGACAGTTAAGTAACGAAGACACCAGACACAGTTTGATCAGATTAAAGTCTTTAGTGGAAGGAAACCATTGAGAGTTATGGTAGATTCAAGTGCTACACATAATTTTATTTCACATAAGTTTGTAGAGGAAAATAAAATTCCTACAGTCATAAAGGAACAACCTTTGCATGTTCAGGTGGCAAATGGTAAGAAATCCACATTAGATTTACAAACTGACAAAATAGAAGTTGATATCCAGGGTCATAAAATGAAAGTTGTGTGTGAAATAATAAATTTTGGTAGTGAGGAGCTAATACTGGGAAAGCCTTGGCTAACAAAACATAACCCTCCAATTAATTGGGAAACTAACACCTTGAGATTGAGAATGATAACAGTTGGAAAGTTTTGCATGCATTACATTCGAAGAAGTTGCATAGAAATCATATAAATAACATAACCAAATTGAAAGAGGAAGGTTTGTTTTCTCCTAAACTATTAAAAAAGCATTAAAATGATAAAACAAATCATGATTTTTTGTTATTTGTAACTGAGGCAGTTACTGATGAACGGGGGTAGAAAACACTAACATTAACGTTATTCCAAACTCAGACACGACTAAAAATCTAGAAAAACAAAAATCTGATTTTGTAACTCACATTAATACATCTGATATTGCTGTTAAAGATTTGATGTTAGAATTTTGAGACGTTTTCCCAAGTGACTTACCCTCAGAAAGGCCACCTTCCCGAGATGTGGAATATGTTATTAACCTTGAACCTGGATGTAATCCTCCTTCATGGGAATATATAAGCACAATTTATTTGAGCGAGAAGAGTTAAAGAAACAGATCAATGAGCTTTTGGAGAAAAGACATATTCAACCTAGCAAATCACTGCACGAAGCACCTGTTCTCTTCGTAAAAAAAAAAGATAAAACGTTGAGAATATGTGTCGACTATCGTATTCTAAACAAGATTACGGTAAAGTATAAGTATTCGTTACCTTTAATTTATGATTTGATGGATCATTTAAAAGGTGCTAAAGTATTTTCGTTGATTGATATGCGTAGTGGCTTTAATCAAGTGACAATTAGAATTGAAGATATTGATAAAAGTGCTTTTAGAACTAGAGTCGGTCGTTTTCAATGGATAATGATGCCATTTGGTTTGACAAATGCACCACCCACTTATCAAATAGTAATGAACCAAACATTTTCCGGTTATATTGATATGTTTCTTCAAGTGTTTATAGGTGACATCCTAATATAAAATGAATCTAAATAACAACATGCAATTCCTTTAAGGAGAGTATTGGAAAGGTTAAGAGAAATAAAATTTTGTGGAAAATTGTTAAAATCCAGGTTTCTTAAAAATGAACAATTATTTTTGGGACATTTAGTTAGTGGGGAAGGTGTTAAAAACTGATCCATCCAAAATCACTGCAATTCAAGATTGGAGGCAACCTACTAATATCACAGAAGTTATATCGTTTTTGGGGTTCGCCATGATTACAAGAAATTTATCAGAAACTTTAGTATGATTGCCGCACCTTTGACGGATTTACTACAAGAGAAGAATACGTTTGTATGGAGAGCTGATCAGCATAGTGCTTTCGAATAACTAAAAAGGAAGTTGACCTGTGCCCCTACACTGGTGTATCTAGATCTTGCTGGGGAGTTTGAAGTCTTAATCACTACAAATGCATCTGATAAATGTTTAGGTGCACTCATAAGTCAAGAAGTTGGTAAACACTTTCATCCTATTGCTTTTGAGTCCAAGAAATTCAATAATGCTGAAAATAATAATCCAACATAAGAAGAGGAATTGCTTGCAATTGTTGATGCATAGGTGAAATGGTGTTGTTATTTGCATAATAAATAATTCACATCTCATTGTGATAATAAAACACTTTCTTATCTACATAGATTAAGTGATGCACAAATTATGACCGGTAGACAAGTTAAGTGTATGCAAAAATTGACATATTTCAAATTTAACGTCAAACATATTCATATGAAAACAAATGTGGTGGTAGATCCTTTAATTATATGTTTTGAAAAAAGTGTGATGGTTCAGGTTGAATTGTTTTAAGATGTCGTTAGAAATGGTTCTGATAAATATGATTATTTTGTTGTGATTTGCAAAAATCTTTCCGGGGGGAATTATAACCCATTGAATAAGAGGCATGTCAAAAACTTTAAATAGAGGATGGTTAAGTGTATTTGCAAACTGGAGATATGCTATGCATTCTTGAGTTAGGAGACCTAAGGAAACAACTTTTACATGAAGCCCACGAGCATTTATGACATCTAGGTCGAGGTTAAACTCTTAGTTGGTTGCAGGGTATATTCCTTTGGCCAGGGATAGCAAAGAAGGTGTCAAAACACGTGGAAAGTTGTGTCTATTGCCAACAAAGTAAATATAGTAACGAAAAACCTAGGGGTCTCTTAAAACCTTTTGAAAGATCATGGGAGTCTGTTACAATGGATTTTATTGTCAGATTGTCGGCTACATCTAGAAGAAATAACACTATCATGGTCGTAGTCGATACGTTCAGTAAAATGGCAATATTTATCCATTGCAAAACTACTCATTTAGTTGTATATGTCGCAAAGTTATATTTTGACAACGTGGTTAGACATCATGGAGTTCCTCTATCTACAATAAGTGATAGAGTTTCATAATTTACGTTTGCATTTTGGAAAGATTTGCAGCAAAATTTTGGTACTAAATAAAAAATGAGTACCTCTTATCATCCTCATACAAATGGACAGACATAAAGGATGAACTGTACACAGGAGGAAATGCTTAGGATTGTTTGCACTAGAGTCCACAACACATGGGAATCTAAACGAGCATTAATGGAATTTGCATATAATTCATGTAAACATGCCAGTACAGGATTCTCACCGTTTGAAGTTACATACGGATACCAATCGAGAGAAGCATTAGACTTAATAACAGGGGTCACTCAAAAGAATAACGGTTATGGAATAGATTTTTGGGAATAAATTCAAACAGTTTGGAAAATAACCCGGGATGCATTAGTGGAGGCATAAAGAATGCAAGAATTAAATGCTAACCGCAAACGCGATGATTGGGTGGTAAACACAGTTGACAAGGTTTGGCTTTCAACAACTCATTAGAGATGCAAGATCGAGGGACAACCGGATCGAAAAATGCTCCTAAGTACATCGGACCATTTACTGTAATCAAGATGTAATCAAGATGATATCGTCAGTGGCTGCCAAATTGGACTTTCTGCCTTCAACAAAAAATCATCTAGTGATACGCATGAGTCAATTGAATCCATGAAATCTTCGACCAACTGAAGGAGAATTGGAATTGGATCCCCCATTAATTATATATCCTAAGGTCCACAGATGGGTAATAGATTGGGTCGGTCAACGGTTTAAGGTCCGCAACACTATATTCTGGCAAGTGCATTATCTACGAAGGCAAGAAGATGAGTTGACTTTAAAAGATAACAATTCTGAGATTTTACAAAGGTATTTGAGGGATAATAATATAGAAGTCACGTCTCGAGAATAAAATGTGTTTTAACTAAGGTCAGTTAAATATAAAGAGGGGATGATGTAACAGTAATAGTGGATCGAACTTGTTTGTAAATAAATATAGAGTTATGAATTTGGTAGACATCCGCGAAATAATCTCACGATTTAGAGTTGTATTTTAAAAGATATAGCGATTAGTGTATTTAGACAACATCATGAGGTCAAAATGACGAGTGGGTGTTCATTGCAACGGGTTAAGGGTCAAACTAGCAGCAAAATTTTAGGCGCACGTTTAAAAAGTACCAAATGAATCAATATTTCGTTTAGTACGCACGATGGTTCGTTTCGTACAATTTTTAGTACGAAAAATCATTTTCACTTTATAGAATTTCGTAGGTAGTTTCGCGTGTGAGATTTGCGACGCACGGTCGTGCCAAGTCGCGTTTCGATTGGCGCGCACTTTTGCACGTGAATGTTACATAATGAAATGTAGCGTTTGATTGGTTAGAAAATCCTACGTAGTTAGTAAGAGATTTCGCACGTTTTTGCATTGGTCAGTCTGAGACCTAGGTGATCAATTATTCGCCCAGGTAAAAACCTGTTCAATGGAGTGTTGACTCTGGCCAGGCTAGTCCAAGGCGATGATGGGTAAATAGTGAAGTCTAAGAGGAAAGTAAACATTTTTATTTCGGAAAAGTTTGTGGAAATTTTGACTGATCTTGGTCTTGAGCGATTAAAGCCAAATTGGAGCAATGGCTTTTTTACTAACTAAGTAGTGTTTTAGAAATTAAGAGATACAATTATTAAGAGTGGAGAGTAGTGGAAAACACTTTAAAATAAAGGTTGAGCCACGAGGGCAAGAGATTAAGCTAATGTTATGTTTACAGAAGCTTCTTCTAATTTAAAGTTTATCCTTATGTGAGTGTTTTCCAATGTGAATGTGTAATTTTCCAATGTGTGGAATGTGTGGTTGAAATTTGTTCTAATAATGGGATTTTTTGAGAGGTAGGAAATCCTATTAGAAAAAGTAAACTAAAACCGTCACAATTTAAAGTAACGATTCGTTGCCGAACATCGTAACATTATGGAAAGTACACTAGTACAAAAAACATTCGCGAAAATAAAAGTAGCAATAATAAGTTTCGGTTATATAGTAGCATGTCGTAAGCGTTATAATACTTTGCCAATAGCTTTAGGATGTATTCCCCAACAAGTTTGGAAACATCTATGAGACGAGATGCAATCAAAAAACGTTAACATTACAGTACACCGCCAATTGGTATTAGAGTAAGTAACGTTAATTCGGTGCCTTTTTTTTCCGAAATACAATCAATAATTATATTTTTTCCTTTATGCCTTTTATGGTTCTTTTCATAATTGGCATTAACAACTAAGGTACACCGCAATGTTTATAGTGTGGTGTACGGACAAGGTTTGTCCGTAAACGAAAATGTACTTTTTGAAATAAAAATGTACAAATAGTCATTTAATGTAATTGCGCACACAGGTGGATCTGCACTGGGAAAAAGAGATGCAATTTCGAATATTCAGATTTTGGTGTACGAATTGTCAAATTTTGTACAAATACATATATTGATGTAGACATCAATCCAACGTTCATTTTATATTCGAAAAAATCCAAATTAGAGTTAGGGTTGAGTTCCATCAGTCCCAAAGTGGTGTAATTTACATAAATCCGCGACTACCCGTACCGAATTGTACCGCTTATTTTGTTTTTATACGCGAAACAACATTATAGAGAATCTTGCCAATACTCTCCGAAGGTCTAGGAGGTAACACTGACCGTCGAATATTCATCCGCGAGGAGTTCGCTTCATTCTTTTTTGTAGCTGCTAACGTACCTCAAAGGGATGGGTTGACATATACAAAACTTAAAAAAATTTGCGACATGTTGGACGATTGAGCTACGTGTCACGATAGACAACCAACGAAAAATCACAAGATTTGCACATGACACGTGCTTTCCAAAATACAACTGAAAATAAAAATGTAATTTCGTAACACTTCTTCGTCACGCTATTTTTGTTAACTTTTGTTTGTCACACTATTTCTCTCAAAGGACTTTCGCTATGTTCCAAAAGAGAAACCCAAAAAAAATAGTTGGCTTAAACAATGCGTATGCAAAAAGTATAAAAGCTATATCGTATGATTACTTTATACGCAAGCACATAGTACGCAAGTGAAGATTTGAAGTTAAGTTTGTCGGTGCTAAAAATCTTAAGGATATTCAATATCAGATCGTAGCTTGCGTGGCGCCTGTCAATTTAGAAAACGTGGTTTATAGACTCTTCGTGATAGAACATCGACTCAATTGCATGATTCACAATATGAATGGATGACGGATAATATGAGAAAATGAATGTCATTTTTTTTTGGACGTGAATCGCCTTTGACGTTACCTCACGTCAACAAAAATGCCGCGATGTGATTCATGTTGCTGTATGATTAGTCCCCGATGACTCAAATCCGTCCGTACCAGACCATCGTCTTGTAAGAGGTAAGAAGGGGGGCGGACGTTTCGTCAAATTTCCAAAGAAGTTTTAAGTTTATATTTTTTTACGTTATATTTTAAATGACTTTGATTGGCTATTTGATAATGGGTTAGCATTTAAAAAAAAATCGTTTCAGTACGGATCATTCATTCGGGATACGACTTCTTGTTTTTTCAAAGTCATATTTATGCATTCCGAAAAGGTTTTCCGGAAAAGAAGATGACCTACCACAGTTGTCAAGTTTTGACGCAGTTGACCGTATGTTTTGTCCGTCGCTACGCTCCAAAATGGTTGACAGCCGAGCGGGCGTTTTTGCCTCTGTTTTTGTTTTTATTCTCATCTCATTCATCATCCATCTCTAGTGCGAATCGTGCAAATTAAACTGGCTTGTAAAGTTGGGCGTACGATTACAAAAACGATTGATGGAACGCCACCTTTACGGTGGCCTTCCATTACGGTTTCTGTAACCGTACGGAAAATTTCACTGAAAGGCGTGCCTTCCATTAGGTCGTGTCTGTAAACCAATTTTTATTTGCGTGGCTCATTCTGGTTGGTAACACGTAGGTTAATATTAGATGCTTAAAATCTTGAAAGAATCTTAGAATTCAAAATCTGAACGCAATATCTGTACGAGCGGAGGTAATATCTGTACCCGTGGAATAAATATCTGTACCGTCGGAGGTAATTAATGATTCGTACATAGGGCATTAAATGTACTACCCAAAATTTCAAAAGCAACGACAAAAAGGCGGCAGCAAACTTTAATGGTGGGAGCGTGACGGGATAATTTCGGCAGATTCGCAGCCACCTTGGCGGAAGGCGCATGGCCCTTGCGACGTGTACGCACATACGCGCGCGGTCATCGTGGATTTTTTTGACCTTTTCCACGCGGCCTATTTTACACGTTCTGTATTCGAGAACTGTCCTCACTGTGCACGGACTTAACAAACTGGAGGGTTGGTGATGTGGCGTCACGGATAAAAAGTGTAATTAAATCCGACGGTCTTAATTTACGCCTACAACCCTGGACAGTTTTCTGTAATTTTGTTTTCGTTGAAAAAAAAAAAAACTGTACGAACCTGTACAAAACGGTACGGACTTAAGTAAAAAACCCCACTTTTTCGCTAATGGAAGTCCCACCCTAATTAATTAATTATCCACGAGTCGGGGCGAACATCGACCGATCAATTATATTTGGGTCTTCAGCCGCGACGCAATCTATCCATCCGTCATATTTCCATCCTTCTCCGTGATTGGCTACACTCTGGACGTAT
The DNA here is from genome assembly GCA_037447655.1 of Zygnema cylindricum. Lineage (NCBI taxonomy): Eukaryota > Viridiplantae > Streptophyta > Zygnematophyceae > Zygnematales > Zygnemataceae > Zygnema > Zygnema cylindricum. Next base: position 235,760 of record JBBHKE010000729.1, on the reverse strand, counting down.
AAAAGTCGTTACACTTGGATGCTGTCAACTCGTGCGAAGATGGACTACCAGAAAATAATTTACACGTCGCAAAGGCCATGTGTCTTTTGACAAGGTGGACGCGAATCCACCAAAATCCACAGAAAGTCTTTGCCGAAGATATTTCTTCACGCTCCTTCAGTTTTCCCTTTAGAACTTCGTGGTTTTCGCGCTTTCTAGTTTTCGTTTTTAAAAGATAATGCTGTAAAAACCAGGGGCTAAAAACGATTGAACGTTTGCGAAGAATGTAACGATTCATTGGACTAATCGAGTGGACGCGAAATCGAATCGATTTCGCATTAGTACTTTCTATAATATTTCATGAAAGTACTTTCACGTACAATTTAGTGAAAGTACAGTACTTACCTGTACAAGACTTGTATAGTTGTATGTTTTGTTTCGCGTCTAGAATTGTTGTACGTCTAATTTAGTACGATGTTACTTTTTGATACTTTCGTTTGGCTTGTCGTTCTGCAATGTCTTCAATCCCTATTGAAGTTTAAAATGTTCTTAGTGTTTATAATGGACAGGTGGAAGATTTCTAGAGGTTTCCTGGCAGCGCACGATCACACATGCCACTAAATTGCTGGTGTATTATTCAAGAGACACCATGGCTTTTTGTTGGACAATCAATTGAAAGAATACATGGAAGAATAGAAGCACAGTTCAAAATTAGGTGAAAGTAGGCCCATACAATATGCCTATTGTATGCAAAACATACAATATGACCTTAAGACCCATATTGTATTCGGACCTATTCGGACCAATTAAAACATTCGGACCAATTTTTTTATTTACACCGTCAGATTCGGACGATCGGACGGTCGCTGATCAAAGTAGCGATCTAAGAAGATCACATGAAAAGCCCATAACACAACTTAAGATAAAGGCGCCGACCAAAGGCCTACCATAAAAACGCCTACTTTTGAACTATGAATAGAAGAGATAAGGAGATAGTAGAAATGAAATTGTAATTTCGTGTTTTTTACTAATGTGAGAACTTTTTCCGAAATTTCGTGTTAATGTTGATTCAATGTGATGTAATTTTATTTATTTGATCGCTTCCGCCGCTATAGCTGCTTGATAAGGAACATTTAAGGTTGATATTGATCCTTTCAAAGAAAAGGGAGTTTCAATGGTACATTGACATAGCAGGCAAATTTCGTACAATGATATAGTACGAAAATACATATTTCACGTTTGAAAATGTTTGGTCTGTAAAATCTTTGACAATATTCAATATCTGGAGTTTAAATTACGTGATACCACTGAAATAACGATATTTGACTTCACAAAATTTACCCCATGGCACGTGTAACCTTTTGTAATTTGCTACTCCAGCAGCAAGTTCCATCTCCAATCTTAAGTACAAAACCAGTTGTAGATTTCCGGCTTGGCATGTCCCCATAGCTGGCATCGCTCCACGTCTGTATTTTCACCTCTCCTCCTCCGAGTACAAGCTTTAGATTTTGAGTTCCAGCAAGATATCTCAACACCCTTTTCGCTGCTTCCCAATCTGCCCTTTTAGGATTCTGCAAACTTCTACTCAAGACTCCCACAGCCGCTGTAATGTCGGGTCTCGTACAATTCATAAAATATATAAGACTTCCGACTACTTGTCTATATGGCTTTGAAGCCATAAACTCTTCCTCCCCTGCCTTTAGACTCTCACCAACTATTATGCCTGAATCTGTATCAATTCCTTCTAATTTCTGTCTGAATTCCATAGGAGTTACAGATCCTTTTACATCTCTCATTTCAAATCTTTCCAGCATGTTACCTATTGCTTCTTTCTGAGTCAACATAATCACTCTCTTGTTTTTGTCTCTTTCTACCTGTATTCCTAAGATATATTTGGCCTTTATTCGAACTTTGACGAAACGTCCTCCCCCCTTCTTACCGATGGTTTGGTACGGACGGATTTGAGTCATCGTCGCATAATCGTACGTCAACATGAGTCACATCGCGACGTTTTTGTTGACGTGAGATGACGTTAAGGGCGATTCACGTCCTAACAAATAAAAAGGACATTCATTTCCTCATCTCATTCATCATCCATTTCTAGTGTGAATCGTGCAAATGAATCCATAATTATTGCGTGGTTCACACTTGGAAAAATGGGAAAACGATGTCATAAATTTTGGGATCCGTACGCCAAATTTTATAAAATGACAAAAAACGCGGCGGTGATGGTTGGGGCGGTTGGTTTCGACCGTTTTGGAGCGTAGCGGCAGACAAAAGATGTAGTTCTATGGGTCAAAACTTGACAGCTGCGTAAAGCAAACGCCAACTGCCGTCCGCCATCGGACATCATGTTCGGAATGCACTTTTTTGTTTTTGAAGAATTTTGAAAACGAAGCGCACGGACGTGAACCGTACATGAATTCATTCCGTCACAAACTCATGAACAAACTAGGGGACCAATCACATAAGAGAACAAGTAATGTAAAAATAAAAAATAAAACACCGACGGAAACAAAAAAAAGGGCATGTCCAAAGTTCCTTCGCGGTTATTTTCGGTTTGTACAAACGTTTGCGTGGCAGTACATTTTGGTTTGGAAGGATTCGTACATATCATGTCCGCAACTGTCGTGATGCGAGCCACTTGTCCGTACGAAAAAAGGAAACGCTTTGCGGCGCAAAGCGTTTCCTTTTTCGTACGGACAAGTGGCTCGTATCACGACACGCTAGTTGACGTAGGCTAGCGTCACGTGCCAGTTCACGGCGGACAAAAACAAGTACCGTTTTCATACGATACCGTTTTCTCCTTTTTCAGGTGTGAACCACGCATATAATTTAGGTTTGCGGATGAACAATCATTACGCCGTTCATACTTATATACTAAAATAGGTACGAGTTCATTCTAAGCGCAGTTCTGTATGTAACCGACATAAGTAAACAACAATTTCTGTATTCATTTCGGTAACGAAGTACAGTGTTGTACCAACATTCACATTCCGTACACCACACTATTCATGAAATAAGTACGGTAACACCATTGACGATAATTCACAAGAACCGTAAATAACGTCACGGATAAATTAGATTCATTCACTGTATTTCGGGAATCAATGTCAAAATTTTGGGGTGCCGATATAGAGTACATAAGGCTAATAACATAGTTCAAAAGTAGGTGAAAGTAGGCCCATACAGTATGCCTATTGTATGCAAAACATACAATATGCCCTTAAGACCCATATTGTATTGGTCGAAAAATGAAAAAAAAGGTTTGAGAGGGTTGAGTTGCACATCGATCGATAGAGAATTAAACGGCATGTCTAAATTTTGAAAAAAAATCGGACAAAAAATATTTTTTCTGTGAATTTTGAGGTGTTTTTTATTTCAACCGTCAGATTTGGACGATCGGACGGTCGCAGATCAAAGTAGCGATCTTAAGAAGATCACATGAAAAGCCCATAACACAATTGACGATAGGACAATTTGTCATATTAGCATCTGCAATTTTGAAGGCCACGCTAAATAAAGCCTCAGATTGACCAACCAGGTTGCCCGTCCGCGTTTTTTTTTCCGGGTTTTCTTTTCGGCGGAATGTCATCCTACGCCGCGTCAATTCGCTAAAAAATTTCGTCAGGTGGCGTGCGTTGTACTATGATCATACGTCATATTCGTACGATCGTACAAGAGTGTTCGCAACGCACACCCATACAATATCCCTACTCCACGCGAGTTTAGTGCCAAGTTTTGTGCGCCTACCAAAGGCCTACCATAAAAACGCCTACTTTTGAACTATGATGTAAATACTGTTTAATAAGCTTTAATTACTCTAATTCGATTGTTTTGAAATACTGCAATGTACAAAATGTGATGGTGCTTACGAAAATTGCTTATTAAGGTATGTCCCCATGTACTTGTAACTTAGCGAACTTACTTTGTATTTTAGCGCGGATCCGGCGGACCCGCTTTTCAAGTGTCCCTATGTGTACAAACGTAATCGTAAATTACGTTTGTGACGATTGTATACGTCAACAATACCTGCGATGGTTGTCAACGCCGACAATCTGTGTTGTCGGACGTTATTTTTTGGAACTGCTTGTGTAAAGTCGCATGTCTTACCGTGACATTGTAGACGTACCGCCTTCCAGCCTGTGCAGTTTCACAATTGAAGACGAGGCGCTTTGCCTTCGCGTCTCCTATCCGGTCGACGTGAAATGGCATCGGAATTTCAAGACCCCTTCAAAAAAAAAAACCGTACTCGACTAAAACGGACAAAACCAAAAAAATTGTGTACTTTTCTTTGTCGTATTTAATGCAAACGGACAAAACACAGCGACTTCCGTACTTTCCTTTGTCTTTGAAAATTGTGTGAAAAACTTCGAAAAATTGCAGCACGTGCGAATATGTGTTGCTATTTGTTTGTATAAAATCCCTAGTTTTAAAACACATCGCGCATGTGTTTTAAAGATAAGGTTGAAGATGACGTTTTTTGTCGTCGAAGTGGGTCGAAAAACACACAAACGACAAATTTTCGTACACCCTAAGTTCGAGGATGACGCAAATGGTACTCTACGAATTTGCGATTCCTTCATACGTGTAAAAGGAACAAGAAATAAAAGTACCACAGTACACCACAATGCACAGCGGAAGGCTCCAAGGATCTTCCCATACCAACAGCAGGCGCACACATCAGTGACAGGCAAGGTTGCACTTTATTACTCAAGAGAGGATTACAAGATTCAGCGCTCGCCGCGAAGGTCTACTCAAAGAGTCTGTCTCTTACTACGTTTGTCTCACTATTTGAACTAACTAACTGCTAGTCAACCCAATACTGTACAAATGTACACGTGGACCTTCGCGGTCAACCGAGATCTATCCAAGGTATCCTTCTAGAACTATACGGTTAAGTCTACATTCTGCGGCGTTGCTATACTGCCACGCTGCGTTGCTATGCTGCGCTACGCTATTCTACTAAGTTGATATGTCGCTATGTTGCGCTGATCTGGAATCGCAGCTGCGCTGCTCTGCGACCGCAACTATAGCAACCGAGTTTCTAGCCACTAAGTACCCAACCTTGTAACCGTGTTACAATGCCTCCCACTAAGGATTCAACGTCCCGCTGAACTTTGTTTCCTTAGGGAAATTGTAATTTTCCGGAGCATGCCGTATTTCTCTTCACGGTACTCCTCGAATTCTTGTCGTAGGGTGTCAGTTCCCGTTCCGGCTCCTCCGCATCCGAAATCTCATGGTCTTCCTCATCCTCCTGATCCCCTTCTTAGAGTGGGTTGTAATCGGGGTCTTGTGAATTTTGTGACCCCTCTCGTTCGCTGGTCTCCGCTGGCCCCTGCCCTGCTACTAGCTGTCTCCTGTGGTTTAGGAACTGCCTCTACTCCCCTCCTCCTGACTGCCTCTACCATGGCCTCTGCCGCCTCTAACAATCTATCCGGGCGGGGTACATCTCCTCCCCCTACCTGTACCAGTTTCCTTCACTTTGGCGTTGGAGAAGACGACGATGCCATGGATGTTGTGGCGTCGGATAATTCTGGTAGTTCGAGAACGTAAGGTAAGCTGGTTGTACAAAGTGAAGCACTCTCTAAACTACCTGGACTAGGCTGGTCGCGAGGGTGGATGGCGGCTTTAGTAAAGAGGGTTGAGGTTGTCACGTTTGGATTCTGCAAAGCGTCGCAGCGTACAAGGGTATTGTAACGTCCAATATTTAAAAAAATGCGCTGCTGCAGCGGAACCGAGGGTTCGTTGTCACCAATGTGGTGAAACACAATTGCTCCGTTGGCTTTCCTTTCAGCGCAGCGGTGGCGCTGCGTTCCTCTGACGGCACTGTAACTATGCTGCGTTGCGATGGCTGCGCCGCTGTATCGCGGCAGTGCGGCAACATCGTCGCTGCCTTTTTTCGCCGCGTCCCTAATATAATTACAATGGTTGGGACACTGCGATTCGTTCCTTTACTGCGGCCGCTGCGATTGCCCCTCTGGTGAAGTTGAGTGTCCCCACTCTTTTGAAACCTGCGCAGTAATGTCAAGCTCGAGTGCTTTTCAGGCACACTTCTATATTACCGAGGATTTCCGTACCCTTCCGACCCGTACTATTCTCAGATTTCGGAGAAGCCCGCACAACCTGCTGGAAGGATTGAAGTATTTCCTCTACTGAACAAGACGCACTTTGTTTCGTGCCTAACGGAGGCTGTACGACAAAGTTCTACCGTCTGAAAGATCGCAGTTCCGTCACATAGTACTAGCTTCCACCTTGAAACAGCATGTCGGAGGCAATCCGTG
>JBBHKE010000729.1:82126-229487 GCA_037447655.1 Zygnema cylindricum | reverse complement strand
CATAAGGCTAATAACATAGTTCAAAAGTAGGTGAAAGTAGGCCCATACAGTATGCCTATTGTATGCAAAACATACAATATGCCCTTAAGACCCATATTGTATTGGTCGAAAAATGAAAAAAAAGGTTTGAGAGGGTTGAGTTGCACATCGATCGATAGAGAATTAAACGGCATGTCTAAATTTTGAAAAAAAATCGGACAAAAAATATTTTTTCTGTGAATTTTGAGGTGTTTTTTATTTCAACCGTCAGATTTGGACGATCGGACGGTCGCTGATCAAAGTAGCGATCTTAAGAAGATCACATGAAAAGCCCATAACACAACTTACGATAGGACAATTTGTCATATTAGCGTCTGCAATTTTGAAGGCCACACTAAATAAAGCCTCAAATTGACCAACCAGGTTGCCCGTCCGCGTTTTTTTTTTTTTTCCGGGTTTTTTTTCCGGCGGAATGTCATCCTACGCCGCGTCAGCTCGCTAAAATATTTCGTCAGGTGGCGTGTGCTGTACTATGATCATACGTCATATTCTTACGATCGTACAAGAGTGTCCGCAACTCACACCCATACAATATGCCTACTCTACGCGAGTTCAGTGCCAAGTTTTGTGCGCCTACCAAAGGCCTACCATAAAAACGCCTACTTTTTAACTATTGCTAATAACGATTCACGGTGTACTGTACAGTAATAGAGATACACGGTTTACTGTACTGTAAATCTGCAAGTGCGCAACTACAAAAGTTTCACGGACGTCCACGGATACGAGATTACAAATAGGCGAATAGCACAATCATCACCGCATCCTCCGTACATTCCATGCGATCATACCTCACGGCCGCCAAGCAAATAGCGAAATTTCGCTTTCACGTGCAAAAATCTGTTCTAGACCGTACATATTACGTCACCAATCTGCAGCTAAATTCCCGTACTGAAATCTGGTCTGTGATTTGCTGAGTTTCGGGTCTCTAATTACACGTCATCTAATCTTGCGGCGCGAAAGTCGCTCTGTAATAATCAATGATTCGAAGTACCACGTGGACAATGTGATTCGAAGTACGGAGTTGCTGTCGTCACGTCACGTCCAGAAGGAAATCGGCGCCGACCTTTGAGAGTCGAAAAGTCGCACTAGAAAACGGAAGAATCAAACTAATAGAGAGTTTTAGGGTAATTGACTAATGGCGTGTCCCCATGTAACCGAAACTTGAAAAGCTACTTTGGATTTTAGCGCAGATTTTACGGTGTACTTTTCAAAGCGTGCGTATGTCAATCGTTACTTGCGCGTTCATTACTTCGAATATGTGACAATTGTAGACGTCTACAAAAATGTAGATGACTACGAAACTACGAAACTTCCTAAAAACAGCGACGGTTGTAGACGTCGCGGTTTTTGTGACGTTGTAGATGTTTAGGTTTTGTGACATAGCGAAGTCATGCTACCATGTGACGTCATCAGTACGTACATTTTCCGCCATGGCTTCACGATTTCGTTTTCTTATCTTTTATCATTCGATATGCCATCAAACTTAGACCAAAAACATTAAAAAAAAAGAAAAAAAATGTATCTTTCATTTTATACTATTATTGGTGCATTTCGTGTAAATATGAGAGAAAGAGGAGTGGTCGAGTGAGAAAGAGGGGGAGAGACGAGGACGACGTAAAATTTTGCAAAGGACCCATGAAGGAAAGTGGAGGTCCGAGACCCCTGCAAAATTTTTTCCGTACATGTTTGTCATTTTCTTATGTGCATGCGCGTGACGAGCAGTGAAAAAAATAACGCGTACTTTCCTTCGTGCAATTTTTTTCGAAAACGTTTGACACGTGCAACTCAAGTTTTCTATTTGTCAATAGGGTAGTATTTTGATTAAAATCAGGTCACGATTTGATTTCAGTGAAAGTGTGAAGATGAGCTGGAAGTGGGTCGCAATGATAATAACGCCAACTTGTCGTACCCTCCAAGTTCCAAGAAGACGTAAAATGTACTTGTGTTTTTTGCCCATTTTCCGTACAGCGTAATATTTTCTCGTTGCAAGTCCCGTTTTCTGTGAAAACGACAGAAAAAAACCCTTACTTGAACACATGGGGACACACCCTAAGGGTGAACTTCCATCAGGCGAAAAGTGAGGTTCATTACCAGAAAAAGTGCATTCCCGTACATGTCCAACTCATTTCGTACATAGCCGTATTGATTTTTTTTATTTTTTTAAACATGATTACTGGAGATTCGTCAAGATTCTCCAAACTGTTGGGCAACAACGTCGACAGTCCGATTATGTGTTTTCGAAGCAAACGCTCAGTTTGTCCAATGTCTGGCAACACTCCCTAACTGTCATCAGGAGGAGACTACCTATAAACTAGACGTGTAAAATTTTCACGCGTGGAATGGTCACGTGCGATCCAGAATAGAAACCCTACATGTGGCATACGCCACGCGCCTTTCGTACATATGCCACATGCCTTCGGACCGGCGGGAATCAGATCCTAAGGAAAACCACGATAATTTTTTTGTCGAAGAATGTGTCGTGACGCCTCCCTCCACCATCCGTTGACATCCGGAATTTGCGGCGCCATGACAAAACAAGAACAACAAAATAGCGATAAAAAAGACAAAACACGAACGTACACATTGTACATTCACGTAATTTAATTTTGCGGCTGGATGTACGGAGACGAATTCAGATATTGTGCTTTTAGAATATTTGACATGCTCGCCGTCAAAACATGAACCTATGTGCATCCAATCGAAAGAAAGCACATACACGATAAACTCCTTGGTGACACGACCTGATGGAGAAGTGAACGGAATATTAGGGTATGTCCCCATGTGTTAAAGTATATACTTTTCTCTGTCTTTTTACCCTAAATTTTAGGGAACTTTGATAAAAACTGTAGCCGTACGATAAAATCATGTTTACCAAAGTATAGTGAACGTCAATTCATACTTTGGATGTACGACGTGTTTGTCGTCATGTGAACGCATTTTGGCGTTTTCCCCCTTTCGACCCCCGGGCAAGAGAATCCAGCCCAAAAAAATACTTCATCCAAAATCACCTCGAGGGGGTGATTTTAGTTAAAGTACCGCCCAAACAACGAATGAAATACGACCCACGCACGCGCCACACGAGAGCGATTTTTTTTGGAATGGGGAGAGTCCTCGCTATTTTTCTCCGTGGCCGTCACGCGCATGTACGGAAAAAACGTTGCAGGGGTCTCGGACCTCCACTTTCATTCATGGGTCCTTTAGATGATTTTTCGCCGTCATCGCCTCTCCCCTCTCCCTCTCACACTATCGCTTTTATCTCACACTTTTTAGAACGAGACACGACAAGATTGATATAAAATGAAATATCTTTGAAAAATATTTGTTTTGACAATTTTTAGGTTTTTTTTTAATGGCAAGTCGAATGAGAAAAGTAGAAAAAACGAAATCGGAAAGCCATGGCGTAAAGTTATTGAATCAACGACGTCGACGTTGTCACAAGTGAGCGTGACGTCACAATGTCACCAAACCCTAAACATCTACAATTTCACAAAAATATAGACGTCTACCACTGTCGCTGTTTTTGTTGGCGTCACTAATCGTCGGAAGTTTCGTAGTCGGCTTCAATCGTCACAAGTTGTACCTACGTGTACAACCGTCACATGTCAAAGTTCCGATTTCATTTTCGCACATTGGGACGCTCTTCAAGTTAGTACGGGGAATCTTCACTACAGTCCAAAATACTTTATCAAAGTACCGATTACATGAGGACGTCCCTTACTGTCAGTAAACGTATCCTGTCGGCGCCCGATGAAGGTTCACCCTAATTGGCTAGTTGCACAAAAGTTACTGGCCACTAATCGAAGGAACCGTAGAAAAATATACGTCCGTACATTTATCTGTACGGTTACAATGATTCCTGGTCAGTAACGGCAACGCTTGAATCTTTTTTAACTATTTTCTTTTCTTCTCCCTTTGCGTCTTCAAGTTTGGAATCAGTTTTTGGAAGAAAGGAGTTTTCTATATGACATGAAAAAGACAGTTTTGGCAAAAAAAGAAGGTTCTGGTAAGAAAGAAAAGTTCTGCCAATCTTTATTATTTTCGAAGAATAAAAACTCTTCGCTAAAACTCTCTCCTTTTTTTATATTGGTAGTTTTTAGTTTTTTCTTAACACCGTACCGCTATGGCTTCCCAGTTTCCTCGAAGGTGAGCTTAATTTTAGAGAAAAGCGTTGTGACAATGTTTTCAGTTACAAAATTTTAATCCTGCCCGAGGGTTTGTAGGGTTTTTTTTTTCTTTCACTTTTTTTTTTTTTTTTTTCTTTTTTTTTTTTTTTTTTTTCAAAATGGGTTTGTAAATAGGTCCCGATCAGAATAACTCATTTTTTCCGTTCTGTTTTTCACATTACAGCAGAATTTTTTTTTCCCGATTTTCCGTTTTTCTTTTTTTCCTTTGGACATTAGAAAGTCTGAAAGTTTCCATGAAATTCACTTTTCAAAGAATAACTGATGAGAAATTCACAACTCTTTATTGATAATTTATACACCGTGTCACACCATTGACAATATTACAAATGCCTATACTTTTTTTTCTCACTATTGTATACATTTTCTTTTTTACTTTTTTCATTTTTTCATTTTTTTCTTTTTTTCTTTTTTTCTTTTTTTCCTTTTCTGTAATTGGACGGTAGTAGTAAGTCAAAAGCTGTTTCTAATTTTACCCCTTTTTTTTTGCATTTTTTTTTTTTTTCGGTTTTTCTTTTTTGATCAGGTTTTCTTGTTTTCGACTCTTCTGTTTTTTTTCGGTTTTTACGTTTTTTCAAACCGCGGACTCTGAGCCGATCGGAACGCCGATTTTGTCTTTTCCTCCTCCCAGGTACACACCGGAAGTAGTGGGTTTCTCGATAGCAAGGAAGAAAAGGGTGTCGTATTCAACTAAAAACTAAAAATGGGATTTTAATATTCCCTTCTCCTCCTTCAAGGTTCACCCTAAAATTTGTTTTAATTTTAGCCCAAAACGAGAACTCGTCTGTTAAAAGTAAGAGTCCACACTATTTCACGTGCTGAGTGATAAGAAATAACCGGGTGGGGTATTGAAACCCAGGGAGGGGGTGAGGGAAGGAGGGAGAGATGTCTGATTTGCAGTTCAATGCATTTGAAAGAGCCATCCATTTTCTGTTGCTCTTCCACCTTTTTTTTTCGTTTTTGGCGCTTAAAGGAAGCAGATGCCATTGCTAACTTCAGTTAAAAAATCACTTGTAGTCTTTATTTATTAGTCAGGTTTTGTTGTTTTGTGGGTGCATGGGATAGTTATTTTCATCCGCCTCTTTCTCCGACAGTTTTCGCGAATTCTTTGATACCCGATGCTGACCCTTGTCGAGACAATCACGTGAGATCGAAATGGAATTGCTAGTTTTTGATAATATTTGCAAAATAGAAATGTTACAATTTGAAGTTTTTTGTGTCAGATTTCATCTCTATTCGTAATTAAGCGGCTATGATAAATTACAGTTATTTTTTTAAATATTTTTTTATCTTTTCTGTTATTTTCTGTCCACTTTTATCTGTTTATTGCACGTTTACGTACTTATCCTCTTCTCATCCTTCTATCTGTTTCTCCGATGTCCTTTCTCAGGGCGTGAATCTAACTTCTCTTTTTCCGTTCCCCCTTTTCTTGTTTTGTCTTTTTTTGGTTTTTTTTTTTTTCTTTTTTTTTTTTCTTCCAGCCACTCTGTAGGAAGCCAAGCTCTGGATCCGGGTTTTTAATCGGAGGAGGAATTTGTCTTTTTCTGATTATGGGGAGCTCCGTTATTGCGGCTGTCTACTGTCGGAGGAGAAATCCACCGACGACTGAAGGAGCGTCACATGTCGCCCAGGTGGACGTCGTTCCCATGGATTTTCTTCCGCCGCTGTTTCCGTTTCTGTTTCTGTTTCTGTTTCTGTTTTGGTTTTGGTTTTTGTTTTGGTTTTTGTTTTTTTTTTTTTTGTTTTTGGTTTTGTTTTGTTTTGTTTTGTTTTGTTTTGTTTTTGTTTTTGTTTCTGTTTCTGTTTCTGTTTTTGTTTTTGTTTTTGTTTCTGTTTTTGTTTCTGTTGTTCTCGTTTTTCTTTTTGTTCTTGTTTTATTTTGTGTTGGCGTTGTTTTTGTTTGTTTTTCTGTTTCTGTTTCGGTTTCTGGTTTTCTTTTTAACGTTTTGCAATTCTATGCTCCGTAATTAATGTGGGCTGTATCATAGAGTTGCCTGAATTCGGGCTATCTTCAGGAAATAGTTTTTTTTCATTCCTAGGGCAAGCCTTCACTTTTTTTTTTACTTCTGTTATCGTCTATCTCGGAACAGCACTCACCATCTCTCTCCCTCTCCCAGCTTCCTTTCAAAACCTAGGAATTTGTTCTAATTTTGGACATTTCCACTCATTTCCACAAACCGAACTTCACCCATTTGCGCAAACGAAGATTTCACTGATTTTCCTTGAAGGGGTTCCTTGGCAGACGCTGATGAAACTGGAGGGGCCGTACATAAGCGTCCAGGTGGCGATGCCGGGGAACTCGTATCCTTCCCACCTGGCGTGGCCGGATGTGCCCGAGGGCTCCTCTAAGGGCGGGGCCTACGTCCCCTCCCCCGACTCCACCGCCCACTCCCTTCAGGGATCCCTCCTTGGAAACTGCTCCTTGAGAAACGGAAACTCCTACGGGATATCTCTGTTTCGCCCATTTCGGGAATTGGGAGGGGAAGGAGAGATAGGGACAGGGACAGGAACAGGGACAGGAACAGGGACAGGAACAGGGACAGGGAGATGGACAGAAATGCGCGTCATAGAAAAGGTGTCCTCGACAATCAAAGGTTCTGTGCCACAAGACAGCCAGTCAGGCCGTTTGTCAGGAATGGAAGCGGGAACAGAAACGGAAACGGGAACTGAAACAGGAACGGGAACGGGAATGGTAATGGAAACGGCAATAGGAACGGAAGCAGAAACGGGAATGGGAACAGGAACGGGAGTTGGAAGTAGGACAGGAATGGGACGAGGAACAGAAACGGAATGGAGGGACGTAGAAGAGGGCACTTTGATTAGTGGAAGTTCTCGGTTGCCCTTCTCTCAGTTGCGGAGAACTGATTCTGAAGAAGCGAGCTCGAGTGTGGAGCTGATGGGAGCCATGAGGGGGTCGAGTGAAGCGCTAAAAGCTTTGCAATCGGCACAAGTGGAAGAGGAGAGAAAGGTGGCAAATGCGGGAGGAGGAGGAGGACACTTATAGTGTTGGAAACGGAGAGGTCAAACCTCTGGAGGTCATACTTCAGTATTCACCTGTTGAGGAATGAGGGAAATATAGGAAATGAAGGCAAAAATGGTAAAGAAAGCACGTATGGGGACAATGGGAATTCAGGAGGACGATGTACACAGACATCGCAAACGTCGTTTGGTGTTTGCTTTCAATTTTGTAGACAGTAGGCTGGTCACGAGACAATGTTTCATATATGAAAAAGAGGAATTTAGGGAGAGAGAAGGGTGCGATTGGGTACATTCGGTGCTGTACCAGCGGTTGGCATTGGGTACAAAGGGGTGGAGAAAAGCCGATTTATCTGCAGGTAATTAATCGTCTTGTGTAGAAGCTGTTAAAATATGCGTTGTTCTATTTTAGCTCAAAAGGAGGAAACCTTTTGCTTCAATCTTTCAGTGGACACTTTCATTTTGCCCTCTCTCCTTTATTGACAGAGAGGTGTTTTTTGGTCCAACAAGGTAAGGCCGAGAGACTTCCAACAAAGAAGCTCGGTTTCCAGACGCCTCCAAGTCAACTACTTGTAAGGCGATTTTTTGCAGATTCTTTTATGAATTCGTGTTACGTATTCCTTTTACGGTTTCGTGTACTAGATTCTTTTTACGGATTCGTTTTACGGATTCTTTTTGACAGTTCGGAAATATTGGTTGGAGTTTGGTTATGCAAATCTTCTTTGCTCTAGTGTTTAGAAGGTGAATAGTGTCGCAAACGCACAAATTAATTGTCATTAATTTGTGTGTTTTTGACATACAGAGTCGTAAACTCCATCCACTCTCTACACATGCTCATAACCTCTCCCCAGTAAACGATTGTTCATATGGATTATTCGTATATTTTGTTAAGTTCCACAATTTTTGGTCTTTCATGAATTTCAATTGGTATGGTTGTCCTTTTAACCTCCTGGTGGTGGTGAGCATTTCAAATTTGAATCATAGTAGGGGAAAGGTATGTTGAAGCCCTTCTGTAGAGTTAAACACAAGGCTTCCTGGTTTCCCAGTCAAAGTAGTTGTTGCCCCATCCTGCCTATTTTGTTTGACTACAATGGAAGTCCAGCGATTCAGTTTGTTTTGACGGGCAATTTAATGAGATTCTATATCTGGCTCATAAACAAGGTCGTTTTTTTTTGGGTTGTGTTGATCTGCATGCTGTGAGTATGGCTTCCCAATGACAAAAGAAATTCATGACGACGATAATGATGTCATGCAATATGAGGCAGGGAGTTGTTTTGGCAAATCCTTTAATGTTTCGGTGTTTAATGGACTCAGCATGTTTACTGAAACGAACCCATTGAGCGTGTATGTTTAGCATGTTTTGCTAGGCATCATGATGCCATCAGGGTAAGACAAATTTTAATTGATGAACAATCAGTCAGATTCCATACAGGCAATCATGAATCGTAATTGGCGTCAATGTTTCTTTCGTCCCTTAAAACATCTTTTCTCCGTACACACATGTCGGATTGTGGATCTGACGGTTGCGATTGACAAAGTAATGTTCTCAGCTTACGAATGGCGGTCTTAAATTGAAAATTGGACAAATGTATACGGAGAAAAGATGTTTTCAGTGGCGAAAAAGTCAATAACGCTAATTACGATTCACTATGTAGTTTCAAGCTTAAAGACAGGATATACATTGCCTGCACACTATTGCAATGGCAGTTGTTGCAATGGCAGTTAGAACCAGTTTATAGATCACAGTCTATTAATGAAGACAAACACTTTGACCATTCTGCAAATCTGAACAATAATGACAGAGTCAAAAGCTTAAAAAAGGGAACAGCAAGAAAGCACGATGGTAAACCATCAGAGTACATGGGAAAAAAAGTAGAAAGGCAACAATGAAACTGAAATACTGAGCGCGGGTGGCAAACTATATGAAAAAACAGTGAAAAAAAAGCTAGCACCCAAACAAGGCCAAACCAACATTGGGATGAACAGCAAGCACAAAAACAACAACAGAGTAGCGCACCCGGTACAAAAACAACCTAAGCAAACCTCAAAACACCTGAAGACCACTAAAAGCAACGCCTCAAATACGTCGAGCGCGGCAGAGCATGTTGAGGGAGTTCCGGAACACAACAATGATCCACAACAATCATCGCAGATGGAAAGAGGATGAAGACTTGCAATCACAGTAAAGCCGCACAAACGCGAAGGATTGAAACGGGAGGGCTCCCAATGCCCCCTCCTCTCGAAGTAACGCCGACCACAAGTACAGAGGAACTCATCCAAAGCAACCACCAAACAACCCAATATCTCTACCGCCATAGTGATATAAGGCATCCGCAGCACTGAGGTGTGCACGGTAGTGCTCCTTCCAGCAGCGCTGCACACAGCTTGTCCTCCATGGGGAGGCGTCCAACCCAAGGTGCTAGCCGGAGCGAGGGGTCGCCAAAAAAATAAATAACATAACAATAAATAACCAATAAGACAAGGGCACTGTCGAGCAAAACATCTTCAATTTGTTGTATCGCCAATAAAGGTGCACTTTTTCCTTCCCAAAACTGTAACACAAAAACGTTGACTATTAATCACTCAATTAGTAGTGTCATTTAGTAGTGTTGTTCATCGAGTAAATTCACACTCGATTTATCAAGATGTTTTTAATGATCGAGCGATAAGAAAACGCCTTTGACAATAAGTTGCCGATATCACAACAACTAATCGATAAATGTAAAGTTTTCGAACATAGCGAATTGAAAGGATGTTTAGCCAAAAGTTGAGTAAACAACTTCGATTGGACGGTGCCAAATCATACACAACACAATTTGGAAAATAAAATTGAGCGTTTCGACTTAATATTTTACACACTTAACTGTCTAACACATCACCATCACAAAATAAGGCAGCGGAGTGCACGGATAAATTTCCAACCAAATAGACTTAAGAAGCAGATTATACAACTGGTACAATAGGAAGTGCTATGGATGTTGATAAAATCACAATATCGATATTGGTGTATCCCAATATTTGGCGAATTCACTATATTCCCTAATACCACGTGTCAAATATGGTGACAACTGTTGGAATTTGATATTCCACTTCGTATTAAACCACTATGTTTTAGTTAGGTGTTTTATGATTAAAGTCCTAGAACACTAAGTCTTAAGTGCACCACTTTAATTAGTGTCCATGTACTTGTTGTACTTACTTGTAAATGATGTTTTAGTGTAGAAAGATTCCCACTAACATTTGGAATCTTTCTAACTAGTTGTACCTCCACTTTTAGATATACCTAAAATAGTTCCACTTATTTGATGTACCTTGATTAGTCGTACCTCCACTCATGTATAGTGCGTCTTACACGTTTGAGTTCAACTATAAAACTCAAACGTCTCATTGTCTTATTTTTTATCCAATTATTTTTGAACTTAAGTTTACGACAGTCTCATTTGTTCTTACTGTAAATCTATGGCCACTGATTTATTAGGTTATTGGCCCACAGCTTCGGCCGTGTCAAACTCAGTACATAAATTTAAAAGACAGGACTTTTACAATTGGAAGTTTCTAATTCAACATTTATTCAGTTTTGAAAAATTGTGGGGCCACGTCATAGGAGATGTCATCATTCCGATTTTGCCAGATGAGGATGACGATAATTTTGCGGCCGCCCAGATTGCAATCATTGCGTGGAAAGAAAAAGACTCCGTCGCCTTGTCACGTTTGATTTTGTCGCTTGATGGAACAATTGCGAATCTTGTACGAAGCGCCACATCCGCAAATGAGGCGTGGCGAATTCTGTGCGCCGCGTATGAAACTAACACGTGGCCGTATCGTTTAGCTCTACGACGAGAATTTATTCTCCTTGAAAACGATAATTCTGAAGATATGCTGTCTTTTATGCAAAAAGTACAATCATATGCTGGTCGTTTAAAATGCATTAATTATCCTGTGACTCATGAAGATCTCATTAGCGTAATTTTGGCAGGATTGCCGCCCAATTTTGAGTCCTTTGTTGGTACGATTGATAAAAATCCTACGAATGTCACCTTACCTGATTTAACGAATCAACTCATTTATGAAAAAAGTAGACAAAAATTAAATAAACATGTGACATCATCTGACGCCACAGCGCTAACTACTTTTGTCTCAATAAAACCTTTTACAGGTGCTGCAGGATCTTCTACCTTTTGCAGATACTGCAAAGAGAAAGATCATGCAATCGACGCGTGTCCAATCCTCGCCCGCAAACGTGAACGTGCGTGGCGGCGGTGGCGGCGGTCAAAACAAATACAACGCTCCAAATCCAAGAGCGCTGCCCAATCCGCCTGTCGCGTACAATCCTGTTGGACACGCGGCTGCAGCATTCATTACTCCTTCGTACGGTCCTTACAGGCCTCCTCCCCCTTGGTACAACATGTCACCTCAATTCCAATTTGCGCCAACTGTACCTCCTCCACTTCTTCAATCTGACGCAACGAATCTAAATCTAACACCTGTCAACCACACCAATTCTGTACCAGCTCCCATCCCTCCACTGGACTATGGGTACGCATTCAATGCTTTAGGTAACAATCATGATTGGTTAATAGATTCTGGTGCCTCGCACCACATGTCATGTTATAAATCTATCATGACAAATCTTGTTATGCTTTCTTCTACTTTAAGCATTTTACTTGGAAATAACTCTGTCCTAACGTCAAATTATTTTGTTGTACAGGTGGCCATAAACCCGAGTAGTTCCGAGCCATTCATTTTGGAGAACGTTTACTACGTTCCCCAACTCAAGAAAAATCTTTTTTTCTGTGGGTACGACACTTAGAAATGGTAGTTTCGGAGTCATTTCCCAAAACGACGTCCAATTTTTTTCGTCAAACCACATTTCCCTTGGAAAGGGGATGAAATGTGGTAATCTATATGTGTTAAAATCTTTTAGAGATTTAGCACATACAAATGTAGCAAATTCTTCTTCTTCCTCCTCTTGTTTTCACAAATGGCATTTACGATATGGCCATCTAAATAGGCAAAGTTTAGCGTCCCTTAATAAAGGCCTTTTTTAGGCTTAGATTCATTTGATGCAAAACATCTTGATTTTTGCCATGGGTGTATTATTGGCAAAATGCCTCGATTACCTTTTCCACAAAGTGTTTCCGAATCAAAATTTCCTCTTGATTTAATTTCTAGTGATGTATGTGGACCTATGAGAGTACCAAGTTTGAGTGGCTTTGTGTATTTCATTACGTTTATTGATGATTACTCACGATTCACTCACGTATATCTCATGAAAAACGAATCTGAGGCTTTTTCTCACTTTAAAACCTTTAAGTCCCTTGTTTAAAATCAATTCTCCTCTCATATTAAAATGCTCCGAAGTGATAATGGGGGGGAATATATGTCGCATGAATTCTCCGAATTTTTAGCATCATGTGGCATAATCCATGAATTGTCCGCCCCACATACTCCTTAACAAAATGGGGATACAGAAAGACTTAACAGAACCCTTGCCGATATGGCTCGGTCAATGATGCATTTTGCTTCCTTATCTCAATCTTTTTGGGCCGAAGCCTTACTAACGGCTTGTTATGTCCGAAATAGGTCACCCACATCGGCTCTCAAAAACAAAACTCCTTTTGAGGCTTGGCATAAAAAAAACCAAATGTCTCTCACTTACGTATTTTTGGAAGCGAGGCCTACAACAAAAATCTTACAAATACCAATGGAAAATGGGGTGCAAAAGCCATAAAAGGTATTTTCGTCGGTTACGCCCCCCATTCCAAGGCATATCATATATATATGCCTTAAAACGCATCGTATTATAATTTCACGTGACGTCATTTTTAATGAGGACCCCCTTATTCGTCACCTCGTACCAAATCTCCCTATCACACCTGTAACCGTTGATTTCCATACAGACTCCGTTGACCCTCTAATCCCTCCTTTTTTCTCCTCGTAACAATCCAACGACCACGGCCACATTGACAGATTCAGACAATTTTTTTCGTACGGATGGTACATATGGTGATTTTGTCAGAT
The DNA here is from genome assembly GCA_037447655.1 of Zygnema cylindricum. NCBI lineage: Eukaryota > Viridiplantae > Streptophyta > Zygnematophyceae > Zygnematales > Zygnemataceae > Zygnema > Zygnema cylindricum. Next base: position 216,270 of record JBBHKE010000729.1, on the reverse strand, counting down.
TGGAAAATTTTGTGACCGCGGAACTTGTCGCGAATTCCGCGCCCACCTTACAGACGCGAATCATCACGACCGACAACTCTTCACATGGTTGCCAACCCGCGGGGACAAATGTTGACCAAATCACCCATGGCGCACCGACCAGCAATGATGACAGAACGCCTCAGGAGCAAAATTTACGTGCGCCGACCACCCAAGCGGAAATTACACCTCAGGACCACTTTGTACCTACGACAAACGAATTAGAGTTGTCGTCATTGATACGGGCAGACGGTGTACTGCAAGAATCAACTTCTGTTGAAACAAATCTAACGGCTTCTTTAGCGCGACCCTTCGCGCCAGTTTTTGGGAATCCACTTGCGGAATCCTCAACGAAATATCTTTTGACCAGTGGTCTTACGCAGCAAACTGTATGGCGCAGTACTCGACCTGTTCGTCCTACGTGGAAGGTGACCGAAAACCTTGCTCACGCCAATCTTGTTGATGTTAAAGATCCACCACTCACATTAAAATCAGCTATAAAGCGTCCAGATGCAGACAAGTGGTCTTTGGCGGCCAATGAGGAATATCAAGCTCTAATGACAAATCAGACTTGGACGCTTTGCGAGTTGCCACCTAGCCGACGTGCCGTTGGTTCAAAATGGGTTTTCAAAGTTAAAAAATTTGCAAATGGATCTGTTGAACACTAGAAGGCACATCTTGTGGCGAAAGGGTATTCGCAGACAGAAGGGATTGATTACAACGAGACTTTCACACCTGTTGCAAAATTTAAATCTATTCGTACAACTTTGTCGTTGGCGGCGATACACGATTGGGAGCTTCAGCAACTTGACGTCAAAACTGCGTTTTTGCACGGAAATCTTGAAGACGACATTTACATGGAATAGGCTCCTGGATACACGGAATCATCCATTCTGAAGATTCTTGCAACCAAGAAACCAATGCTACCTCTTTGGTTCAGCAACATCTACCTAGATGAACCCCTTTTCAACACTCAGAACTGTGATTTTCTGAGAAGCAAAAAATCCCCTCTATTCTGACTTAGTATGCAGAACTTAGTCAGAAAGTATAACTGATGCACAAGAAGCAGCTAGCAAAATATCAGTCAAATTATGTAGCAATGTCTAAAATATCTTTGATAGAAAATGCCTAAAAAATGGTAATTACAATTTTTTTAACTAGCAGGTGCTATTTTTCAAAGTCCTCAGAACTGATGTTTATACTCTGTTAGTCTATTAACTGACAAAACGATTATTAGAAACAGTGTTTAGTAGTGAATGTACTGTACCTTCCTACGGACAAGCCAAAATATCTTATTTGAATCAACACGGTATTAGTCATTCTAAAAATTAATATTCTAAATGACAAACTTTACAATCTACTAAATTACCACCGACATCTATGTTATACATCCGACAGTCGTTTGCTACATCACAAGATGCGTGTACTTTGTATGTTCATCGGATGTCACATAATCAAACGGGTTTTTCATCATTATTTTACTTTGTCATCCCCGAATTTTGTGGATTATGTTTTTCGCCGGCCGATCATCCCATATCTCCGCAAATATCGTCCAGTATTTGCCTTAAGTGGTGATTCGTACATATTGTAGTGTTTCGTCGACGTTTGAAAACATGGGCACTAAGTTAACAATATACTTTCCATTTCCACATTACACTAATTCTGGTACATAGTGGAACTATTCTTAACCTAAATTTTCTTAAGTTCCTAACCTCTTCTTCACTCTCAAATGGAAGTTATTTTCCACACTCCCCTTAACTTTCATTTCCTTTAACCAATAATCAGTCTACATGCATTTTATTGGAATCTGACAACTTCGACATTCCACTCTACTTTTGGACCACTATGTTTAGACAGTTTTACCTTGATAGTTATTAAGTCCTAGAACACTAAGTCTTAAGTATGCTACTTAAATTAGTGTTTTTGTACTTGATGTGCCTTGTACATATTATTTTTTGCGTAGAAAGATTCCCACTAACTCTTGGAATCTTTCTAACTAGTTCTACCTCCACTTCCAGATATACCTAGATTAGTCGTACCTCCACTTATCGGATGTACCTAGATTAGTCGTACCTTGATTTTCATATAGTGCGTCTTACATGCTTGAGTTCATCTATTAAACTCAAACATCTCACAATGTTATTTAATTTATATTGGACTTAAGTTCACGACAGTCCCATTTGTCCAGACTGTCTTTTCCTTTTTTCCCTTTATGTATTTTGTACTCTTTTCTGTTTCTTTGTTTTAAATCTTTATCGTTTGTTATGGCCACTAATTTATTAGGTTATAGGCCCACAGCTTCGGCCGTGTCAAACTCAGTGCATAAATTTAAAAGACAGGACAAGATTTTACAACTGGAAGCTACTCATCCAACATATATCAATTTAAAAAAATTATAGGGCCACGTCATACGAGATGTCATCATTCCAATTTTACCAGATGAGGATGACGATGATTTTGCGGCTGCCCAGACTGCAATCATTACCTTGAAAGAAAAGGACTCTGTTGCTATATCTCGTCTTATTTTGTCGTTAGATGGGACAATCGTAAATCTTGTACGAAGCGCCACAACCTCTAACGAAGCGTGGCGCTTTTTATGCGCTGTGTATGAAATTGAAATGTGGCCGCATCGTTTGGCTCTTCAACGAGAATTTATTCTCCTTGAAATGGACAAGTTCGAAGATATGTTGTCTTTTCTACAAAAAGTACAATCATATGCTGGTCTTTTAAAATACATCAATTATCATGTGACTCATGAAGATCTCATTAGCGTGATTTTGGTAAGATTACCGCCAAGTTTTGAGTCTTTTGTTGGTATGGTTGACAAAAATCTTGCGAATGTCACCTTACTTGATTTAACCAATCAACTCATTTATAAAGAAAGTAGACAAAAATTAAAGAAACATGTGACATCATCTGACGCCACAGCGCTAATTACTTTTGTTTCAAAAACATGTAAACGCGCTAACTACTTTTGTTTCAAAAAAATCTATTACAGGTGCTGCAAGAACTTTTACTTTTTGCAGATATTGCAAATGAAAGATCATCTCATCGACGCGTGACCAATTTGGCTCGCAAACGAGAACGTGCTTCAGGTGGCGGTGGCGGTCAAAACAAAAACAACGCTCCAAATCCAATAGCGACGCTCAACCCGCCTGTCGCGTACAATTCTGTTGGACACCTGACTGGAACATTTGTGACTCCTTACGGTCTTTACGAGCCTCCTCCTCCTTGGTACAACATGGCGCCTAAACCTCCACCACTCCTTCAATTTGACATAACTAACGAGACGCGCCACCTATTAACCAAACCAATTCCGTACTTGCTCCCATTCCTCCAATGGATTATGGGTACGCTTTCACTGCATCAGGTAATAATTATTATTGGTTGATAGATTCTGGTGCTTCGCACTACATGAAACGATCCAAATCCATCATGACAAATCTTGTAATGCTCTCTACTCATTTACGCATTTTACTTGGAAATAATCTTGTCCTAACTTCAAATATGGTTGGACAGCTGGCCATAAGCCAAAGTAGCTTTGAACCAATCATTTTGGATAACGTTTACTACGTCCCCCAATTCAAGAAAAATCTCTTCTCAGTGGGTACGGCGCCCAAAAATGGTAGTTTCGGAGTCATATCCGAAATCGACGTCTATGTTTTTTCGTCCAACCACATATCTTTTGGAAAAGGGAATAAATGTGGTAATCTCTATTTGTTAAAATCATTTAGAGATTTAGCGCATGCAAATGTAGCAAATCCCTCTCCTTCCTCCTCTTGTTTTCACAAATGGCATTTACCATTTGGCCATCTAAATAGGCAAAGTTTAGCGTCTCTTAGTAAATTCCTTGTTTTAGGCTTACATTCATTTGTTGCAAACATCTTGATTTATGCCATGGATGTATTATTGACAAAATTCCTTGATTACCTTTTCCAAAAAGTTCTTATGAATGTAAGTTTCCTCTTGATTTAATTTCTAGCAATGTATGTGTACCTATAAGGGTACCAAGTTTGAGTGGCATTGTGTATTTCATTACCTTTATTGATGATTTCTCACAATTCACTCACGTTTATCTCATGAAAAACAAATCTCATGCTTTTTCTCATTTTAAAACCTTTAAGTTTCTCGTCGAAAATCAAGTCTCCTCTCGGATTAAAATGCTAAGAAGTGATAATAGGGGGGAATATATGTCGCATGAATTCTCGGAATTTTTAGCATCATGTGGCATAATCCATGAATTGTCCGCCCCACATACTCCTTAACAAAATGGGGATACAGAAAGACTTAACAGAACCCTTGCCGATATGGCTCGGTCAATGATGCATTTTGCTTCCTTATCTCAATCTTTTTGGGCCGAAGCCTTACTAACGGCTTGTTATGTCCGAAATAGGTCACCCACATCGGCTCTCAAAAACAAAACTCCTTTTGAGGCTTGGCATAAAAAAAACCAAATGTCTCTCACTTACGTATTTTTGGAAGCGAGGCCTACAACAAAAATCTTACAAATACCAATGGAAAATGGGGTGCAAAAGCCATAAAAGGTATTTTCGTCGGTTACGCCCCCCATTCCAAGGCATATCATATATATATGCCTTAAAACGCATCGTATTATAATTTCACGTGACGTCATTTTTAATGAGGACCCCCTTATTCGTCACCTCGTACCAAATCTCCCTATCACACCTGTAACCGTTGATTTCCATACAGACTCCGTTGACCCTCTAATCCCTCCTTTTTTCTCCTCGTAACAATCCAACGACCACGGCCACATTGACAGATTCAGACAATTTTTTTCGTACGGATGGTACATATGGTGATTTTGTCAGATTGGAAAATTTTGTGACCGCGGAACTTGTCGCGAATTCCGCGCCCACCTTACAGACGCGAATCATCACGACCGACAACTCTTCACATGGTTGCCAACCCGCGGGGACAAATGTTGACCAAATCACCCATGGCGCACCGACCAGCAATGATGACAGAACGCCTCAGGAGCAAAATTTACGTGCGCCGACCACCCAAGCGGAAATTACACCTCAGGACCACTTTGTACCTACGACAAACGAATTAGAGTTGTCGTCATTGATACGGGCAGACGGTGTACTGCAAGAATCAACTTCTGTTGAAACAAATCTAACGGCTTCTTTAGCGCGACCCTTCGCGCCAGTTTTTGGGAATCCACTTGCGGAATCCTCAACGAAATATCTTTTGACCAGTGGTCTTACGCAGCAAACTGTATGGCGCAGTACTCGACCTGTTCGTCCTACGTGGAAGGTGACCGAAAACCTTGCTCACGCCAATCTTGTTGATGTTAAAGATCCACCACTCACATTAAAATCAGCTATAAAGCGTCCAGATGCAGACAAGTGGTCTTTGGCGGCCAATGAGGAATATCAAGCTCTAATGACAAATCAGACTTGGACGCTTTGCGAGTTGCCACCTAGCCGACGTGCCGTTGGTTCAAAATGGGTTTTCAAAGTTAAAAAATTTGCAAATGGATCTGTTGAACACTAGAAGGCACATCTTGTGGCGAAAGGGTATTCGCAGACAGAAGGGATTGATTACAACGAGACTTTCACACCTGTTGCAAAATTTAAATCTATTCGTACAACTTTGTCGTTGGCGGCGATACACGATTGGGAGCTTCAGCAACTTGACGTCAAAACTGCGTTTTTGCACGGAAATCTTGAAGACGACATTTACATGGAATAGGCTCCTGGATACACTGAATAAATCCATTTACAGTCTAAAACAAACACCACGTGTATGGCACAAAACGCTTGTCACTGCTTTATTAAAAGATGGTTTAAAAGAAATTAGCGCAAATCCCGGTATTTACATCAAAGGTATGGGTGACAGTTTAGTAATCATTATTATTTACGTTGATGATTTAATTCTGGCTGGTCCTAGTAAAACATAAATTCACAAAGTCAAAGTCATGCTAACGTCTCATTGGCCGATGACTGATCTGGGAGACCTTGATTAATGTTTAGGCATTAGTATCATAAGAAACAGGTCTAAACGTTTATTACAAATGAGCCAAGAACATTATATTGTCGACCTTTTAGATATCTTTGGCATGTCCGATTGTAATCTTATCTCTACACCTCTAGATCCGAATACCTCACTAAGAAAAGAAACCTCCGATGGGAATGCCCAAGGAGACATAGGGTCCCTCTACCGGTCTATCGTAGGAAAATTGATGTATGCCATGTTGGGGTCGCGTCCGCACATTTGCATTGGTTTGTGCATTTTATCGCAATTCTCTCATTGTGCGACTTCCACTCATCTAGATGCGGCTAGACGTGTCCTTAAATACCTCTATTGTGGTCTAGTTTCTCTAACTTACATAGCAATTCAATTTATCGATTTATTGTTTGAAATATGTGAGTTAGCCAATAATTAGGATTTGCCGTGGGAAATTGACGTAATAATTTGATTTTCACTAATTAATTAACCAATAATTACTACATGTCGCACGACATTGACATAATAGTTGTAACACTAATAGCGGATCGAACTTGTTTATAAAGGGTTATTTAGGTGTTATGATTATAGAGTACTAAATTTGGTAGACGTCCGCGAAAGAATCACACTATTTGGAGTTATATTTTAAAAGTAATAGAGATGGGTGTATTTAGGTGATAGTGTGGGGTCTAAATAACAAGTGGGTATCATTGAAACGGGTTAAGGGTCAAATTAGTACCGAAATTACGCGTGTACGTTTCATAAAGTTCTAATGAAACGTTTAGTATGCACGGTGGTTCGTTTCGTAGAAATTTTAGTACGAAACGTCACTTTCACTTAAGGGAATTTCGTGGGAAGTTTCGTGTGCGAAATTTGTTACGCACGATCGTGCGAAGTCGCGTTTCGTTTGGCGCGCACTTTTGCACGTAAATGTTACGTAGTGAAACGTAACGTTTGATTGGTTAGTAAAGTGCTAAGTAGTTAGTAAGAGATTTCGCACCTTTTTGGCATTGGTCAATCTGAGTCCTTGCTGATGAATGATTGGCCCAGGTAAAAGCCTATTAAAACGGAGCGTTGACTGTGGCCTGGCTAGTCCAGGGCGATGATGGATAAATATTGAAGTGTAAGAGGAGAGTAGACATCTTTTCCTTTGGAAATGTTTGTGGAAATTTCGGCTGATCTTGGTTGTGAGCGATTAATACCAAATTGGAGAAATGGCATTTTTGCATTGAAATCTAAATAGTGTTTTAGTAGCTAAGAGATAGAATTATTAAGAGTGGAGAGTAGTGGAAAACACTTTAATAAGAAGGGTTGAGCCACGAGGGCAAGAGACCAAGCTAATGTTATGTGGACAGAAGCTTTTTCTAATTTAAAGTTTATCCTTATGTGAGTGTGGTCCAATGTGGATGTGTATTTTCCAATGTGTGGAATGTGTGGTTGTGATTGTTTGTAGTAATGGGATTTTCTGAGAGGTAGGAGATCCTGTTACATATGGTATCGGAGCTTTGGTTAAAAACCAAGGAGTAGTTTGTTCACTCGAATATTGACTGCCGTGACCGGTGAGGGTGCTCTAACCTGTGTGTGTAGAACCACAATGTGAAGTGGTAGGGGATTGGAGGGAAACTGAGTGATCACACTGCCAACGGCCGCTTGTTAGATGTGGGGCGTGCTCAGATCCTAAGGACTAAGGCGGGGTGGGCAGTGTAGCTACCGCTGAAAGTCACTCCAATTACCTAGAGGCCAAACAAACTTGCCTTCTCCTAGCAATGATTCATGTGTAGAGGGAGGGATTGAAGCCTTGAAGGGTGAGGATGTGAGGATTAGAGAGTAAAAGATCTTGATGTAGTGGGAAGTGGGAAATTTGCTAATGGAGGAGAAAGAAAGTGGAGTACTTTACTTCTTCAAGAGCAAAGGAGTCCAGAAATGACTCAAAAAATTTCAAACCCTAAATTGTTACCTTTGATTACTTTCAATTTTGTTGTTGCAAAATTTGTGGTTAAATCTTACCTTTGAGAGCTTTCAATTTTGCTGTTGCAAAATTTGGGGGGAAATTGTTACCTTTTGTTTCAACGTTAGGAAATTGAAGTTTGAATTTGCACTAACTTACTGTCAATGTTTTTTTTTTATTTCTCAAATTTTGACATTTTCAAAGGATTGGTTAAGGAGAAGAAGTCTTGGATTGGAACAATCTTATGACTTCAAATTTGCAACAAATTTCTTTGGGAAATTATATTCTTTCTTTCTTTTTGCTTGATTTCATTGTGTGATAATGACAAATTCTGCATGGAAACGTGAAATGGAGAATGTTTTGAATGTGTTGAAGAAAACGTACTGTGAAATTAGTGAAAAGGTTTAATAATCATACTGCCGCTGTGGATGAACCATTTCCGAATTGAAAAGTGAATTGAAAGTTGTTAAAGAAAATGGAAATGTTTCAAATGAGAAATTATATGAACTTATTAACTTAATTTAGACCAAGAATGATATTAATGACCAAAAGGGTGAAAGTAGTAAAAGGAATGCCAATTTTAGGGGGGATGATCATGATAGACCTAAGAAGATAAGAGATCTGAAATTGTTTATTAGTGAGGCACCATCGTTTGACGGTAAAAAGATTGATGAGTTAGATGCTTAGATTTTTCACATGGAGTATTATTTGGAATCTAGAAATTGTGATCGTGATGATTGCACTTCTTTTGCTGTTAGCTGTCTAAAAAGCGATGCTCAGATTTGATATTACACTCAGAGAAGGTCTAAATTGATTCGTGATAATGCTAATTGGGAAACTTTTAAAACCGCGATCAAATCGCGATTCTTGTCTGTCACTTTTAAATCCATAATGACAGAGAAGTGGCTGAACTGTAAGCAGACTGGATCTGTGAAGGATTACATTGTGGAATTTGACTCATCTAGCATTCATGTCATAGGTTTGACTGATGAAATGGCTAAGTTGCATTTCTTAAATTATCTAAACCCTATACTAAAATCAGAATTAAAATATCAAAAATTTAATGATTTAAAAGAATTACAAGTTAAAGCATTGGAATTAGAGGATCAGTTGGGGTATAATCCGAAAACTAGATCACTTACCCGTAATTTGAATGAAGTATCAGAGTGGAATGAGAGGGAATTTGTGGATGACGGTCTTAATGCTGGTCTGGTGAATAGGCAAAATATTTTCAGGGGAAATCAGAAAGGTGGACAGAGTGTTAATGCAGGAAACAAATTTAACAATAGAGGGGGATACATTAAGAGTCGTAAACCAAGCATTAATGCTCAGAAGCCTAACCTTACCATCCCCACATGCACAATTTGTCAGAAAAAGGGTCATAGATCATTTGAGTGTGCACAACTAAAAAAGATTAACTGTTATAATTATCGAGAGAAGGGACATTTTAGTAGAGAGTGCACAAAACCCAAAAAGAAAGTCACTTGTTTCAAATACGGAGGTCTAGATAATTACGCTAAAGACTGTACAGATAAAGGTTCTCTCAAAACAGTCGATGTAAATGTAGGTCTCTAAGAGGATATTGCATTATACTTAGCTGAGCAAGAAGCCCAAGAGGTGGCAAACGGAAAGGACTAACTGAAAGTCCTCAGTTGAGTCACCCGGATCCAGAAGTTAAAGAGTTTACTCTAGAGGGCAAATTAATGAATTGAAAAGTTAGGATAACTGAATTTATTATGATTCTCACTACAATGCATAGTTTAAAGAATCCTTCTGATGAAATTCTCAACAATATACTTATGTTAGGACAGTTAAATAATGATAACACCAGACAAAGTTTGACTAGTTTCGAGTCATTAGTGGAAGGAAAACCGTTGAGAGTAATGGTTAATTTAGGTGCCACACATAGTTTTATTTACATAGATTTGTAGAGGAAAATAAAATTCCTAGAACCATAAGGGAAAAGCCTTTACATGTTCAAGTGGCAAATGGTAATAAGTCCACATTAGACTTACAAACTGACATGATAAAAGTTGATATCCAAGGTCATAAAAAGAAGTTGTGTGTGAAACAATGAATTTGGGAAGTGAAGAACTAATTCTAGGAAAGCCTTGGTTAACTGAACAAAATCCTCAAATTAATTGGGAAATTAACACCTTGAAATTAAAGTCTGAAAACGGTTGGAAGGTTTTGCAAAGATTATCTCCTAAGAAATTGCATAGGAATCATAAAAATAAAATAACCAGATTGGGAGTGGAAGGTTTGATATTTGCTAAACAATTTAAAAAGCACTTAAAAGATAAAACAAATCATGCTTTCTTGTTATTAGTAACTGAGGCAGTTATTGATGAAAGGGGGGGAGAAAACACCAACATTGATGTCATCCCTAAATGAGACACCACTAAAACTGTCGAAAAAACTAAAATTTGATTTTGTAACTGACATTAATAAATCTGATGTTGCTGTTAAAGATTTTATTTTTGAATTTTAAGATGTTTTTCCAAGTGATTCACCCTTAGGAAGGCCACCTTCCCGAGATGTGGAACATGTTATTAACCTTGAACTTGGATGCAACCCTCCAGTCACAGGAATTTATTTGCACAGTTTCTTTGAGCAGGTGGAATTAAAAAAAAAGATCAAATAACTCCTCGAGAAACGACATATTCAGCCTAGCAAATCACCGTACGGAGCACCAATTCTATTCGTCAAAAAAAAAACGGAACATTGACGATGTGTGTCGATTATCGTAGTCTGAACAAGATTACGGTGAAGGATAAGTATCCGTTACCTTTGATTTTGATTTGATAGAACGTTTAAAAGGTGCTAAAGTATTTTCGTTGATTGACCTGCGTAGTGTCTTTAATCAGGTGCCAATTAGAATTGAAGATGTTGATAAAACTGCTTTTAGGACTAGGGTGGGTCATTTCGAATGGATAGTGATGCCATTCGGCTTAACCAATGCACCGCCTACTTACCAAAGATTAATGAACCAAACCTTTTCAGATTACATAAATGAGTTTGTCCAAGTGTTTATAGATGATATTTTAGTTTAGAATGAATCTAAAGGACAACATGTAATTCATTTAAGAAGAGTGTTGGAAAGGTTAAGAGAAAAAAAATTATATGGAAAATTGTCAAAATCCAACTTTTTTAAAAGTGAACAATTATTTTTGGGACACATAGTTAGTGGGGGAGGTGTTAAAACAGATCCATCCAAAATTTTAGCAATCCAAAATTGGAAACAACCTACTAATGTCACAGAAGTTAGATCGTTTTTAGGATTGGCCATTTATTACATGAAATTTATCAAGAACTTTAGTATGATCGTCGCACCTTTGACGGATTTACTTCGGGAGAAGGAGACGTTTGTGTGGGGAGCTGATCAGGAGGGAGCATTCGAGGAACTAAAAGGGAAATTGACCTCTGCCCCTACACTGGTGTATCTTGACCTTGTTGGGGAATTTGAAGTTATGATCAGTACAAATGCATATGATAAAGGTCTAAATGCACTCATAAGTCAAAAAGTCGGCAAACACTTTCATCCTATTGCTTTTGAGTCCGTAAAATTCAATGATGTTGAAAAGAACTATACAGCACAGGAAAACGAATTACTTGCAATTGTACATGCATAGGTGAAATGGCGTTGTTATTTGCATAATAAAGAATTTACAGTTCACTGTGATAATAAAACACTCTGTTATTTACACACATTAAGTGATGCACAGATTATGACTGGTAGACATGTTAGGTGGATGTAGAAATTAGCATATTTCAAATTTAATATCAAACATATTTCGGGAAGACAAATGTAGTCGCACAACCTTTAAGTAGATGTTTTAAAATAAGTGTTATGGTTCAGGATGAGTTGTTTTTAGATACTGTTAGAAATAGTTATGATAAAGATCTTTATTTTGCTGTGATTTGCAAGAATATTTCGGGAGGGAATTTTGACCCATTGAATGAGAGGCATGTCAAAAACTTTAGACAAGAGGATGGTTTACTGTATTTGCAAATTGGGGATAGATTATGCATTCCTGAAGTGGGAGACTTAAGAAATTAAATTTTATGGGAAGCTCATGAGCATTTAGGACATCTAGGTCTAGATAAAACTCTTAGTCGATTGCAAAGTAGATTATATTGGTCAGGGATGGCAAAGAAGGTGTCAAAACACGTGGAAAGTTGTGTCCCTTGCCAACAGAGTAAACCTAGTACCCAAAAACCTAAAGGTCTCTTAAAACCTTTAGATATCTCCGAAAGACCGTGGGAATCTGTCAGTATGGATTTTATTGTCAAGTTGCCTGCTACATCTAAAAGGAATGACAGTATCATGGTCGTAGTCGATAGGTTCAGTAAAATGGCAATCTTTATCCCTTGCAAAACCACTCATTCACTTGTAGATATTGCAAAGTTATATTTTGACAACGTGGTCAGACATCATGGAGTACCTCTATCTATAGTCAGTGATAGGGATTCTAAATTTACGTGTGTTTTTTGGAAAGAATTACAGCAAAATTTAGGCTCTGAATTGAAAATGAGTACCGCTTATCATCCTCAGACAGATGGACAGACAGAAAGGATGAACCGTACACTAGAGGAAATGCTTAGGACTGTTTGCAGTGGAGTTCAGAACACATGGAAATCTAAACTGCCATTGATAGAATTTGCATACAATTCATGTAAACATGCTAGTACAGGATTCTCACCATTTAAAGTTGCATACGGATACCAACCTAGAGAAGCATTAGACTTAATAACAGGGGTCACTCAAGAGAATAGAGGTTGTGGAACAGAGTTTTGGGAATACGTTCAAACAGTTTGGAAAACTGTCCGGGATGTATTAGTGGAGGCACAAAGGAGGCAAGAATTAAATGCTAACCGCAAACGGGGTGATAGGGTGTTACGCACTGGTGACAAGGTTTGGCTTTCTACAACTCATTACAGGTGCAAGATCGAGGGACAATCGGATCGTACGGGGAAATTTGCTCCTAAGTACATTGGACCATTTACTGTAATCGAGATGATATCGTCAGTTGCTGCCAAATTGGACTTTCCGCCTTCAACAAAAAATCATCCAGTGATACATATCAGCCAATTGAAACCAGCGAGTCTTCGACCAACTGAAGGAGAATTGTAATTGGATCCCTCGATAATTATAGAACCTGAAGTCCAAATATGGGTAATAAATTGGGTTGGTCAACGGTTCAAGGTCGGCGATACAATATTCTGGCAAGTGCATTATCTAGGAAGGCCTGAGGATGAGTTGACTTTAGAAGATAAATTTTTTGAGTTTTTACAGAGGTATTGGAGGGAAAATAATATAGAAGTCCCGTCTTGAGAATTAAAGGTGTTTTAACTGAGGTTAGTTAAAAATAAAGAGGGGATGATATAACACTAATAGCGGATCGAACTTGTTTATAAAGGGTTATCTAGGTGTTATTATTATAGAGTACTAAATTTAGTAGACGTCCGCGAAAGAATCACGCTATTTGGAGTTATATTTTAAAAGTTATAGCGATGGGTGTATTTAGGTGAAAGCGTGGGGTCTAAACAACAAGTGGGTATCATTGAAACGGGTTAAGGGTCAAATTAGTACCGAAATTACGCGTGTACGTTTCATAAAGTTCTAATGAAACGTTTAGTATGCACGGTGGTTCGTTTCGTAGAAATTTTAGTACGAAACGTCACTTTCACTAAAGGGAATTTCGTTGGAAGTTTCGCGTGCGAAATTTGTTACGCACGATCGTGCGAAGTCGCGTTTCGTTTGGCGAGCAATTTTGCACGTAAATGTTACGTAGTGAAAGGTAACGTTTGATTGGTTAAGTGCTAAGTAGTTAGTAAGAGATTTCGCACGTTTTTGGCATTGGTCAGTCTGAGTCCTTGCTGATGAATGATTAGCCCAGGTAAAAGTTTATTAAAACGGAGCGTTGACTGTGGCCTGGCTAGTCCAAGGCGATGATGGATAAATAGTGAAGTGTAAGAGGAGAGTAGACATCTTTCCTTTGGAAATGTTAGTGGAAATTCCGGCTGATCTTGGTTGTGAGCGATTAATACCAAATTGGAGAAAAGACATTTTTGCATTGAAATCTCTTACTAACTAAATAGTGTTTTAGTAGCTAAGAGATAGAATTATTAAGAGTGGAGAGTAGTGGAAAACACTTTAATAAGAAGGGTTGAGCTAGGAGGGCAAGAGACCAAGCTAATGTTATGTGGACAGAAGCTTTTTCTAGTTTAAAGTTTATCCTTATGTGAGTGTGGTCCAATGTGGATGTGTATTTTCCAATGTGTGGAATGTGTGGTTGAGATTGTTTGTAGTAATGGGATTTTTTGAGAGGTAGGAGATCTTGTTACAGTAGTATGATATATTTGTGGAAACACTGTTTAAATTGAATAATTAGCACTTTGTAATAATGTACGACGTATGAATAAGCGAATTATTATGATTTGTCGCGTTCCCTAAGATTTGCAAAATAAATAGTGTTACTACCGTGTCAGATTTGCGACGCTAATCATGATGTCACGTACTTCCACGATACCAAAGAGTATAAAGTACAATAATGTTGGATAGTATAAACAAATACAAAATTTTCATTTTTTTTTGGTTATTTATTAACCGACCGTAACCGACATTTTTTTTTCTGGTGAATCACCTGCCTGTAACCACCCGGCCCCTAAAATTTGGCAACCTAATCCATTCCGGATCCGGCGTGGGAGGTCGGTTAACGGTCGATCGCGGTTTCGGTTGGCTGTCTGCGACCTCTGTTTCCAATATATCATAATTTATTGACGACTATTACCGATAACGATATATTGTAATTTTCGGCCCCCTTACATTGAATGATCAGATGTATCCGATAATGGACTTTTCGCCGATAGGAAATTCATAGATATACAACATTTGACCGTTAATCGTTATTAGTGTGAATAAAATTAATTTTGTTGGGCTTTTTCAGGCTTAAGAAACTGTTAAAAAGTGTACTGTCTTGTTCTATAGTGTTATAAAAATTAAAATAGAAATAATGCTAATATGGAAAGTTTTTATTTAGTGTTAACAACTTCACATTATGTTTATCTAAACTACTGTTAATTACGACAATGTCGTTTTTGTACATAGCGTCAACATAACATCTCATTTATACAGCATGAAGTAACTTTCGCATACAAATTAGATTTCAATACCAGTTAGCCGCCGAAAAGGGTGGGAGCACTACAAAAAGTAACGCCTAAAATAGAGTAAATAATTAAAAAATAGTGTTAAATCTACTCTAATTTAAATATTCTGTACGATTTCTAAACCTCTGAAGTACGTATTTTTGCTTATGTTGTGAAGGTACAGTAGTACACGTGCATTTAAAATAGTATTGATGACAGCTCACCGCACACGCCACAAAGTTGACACATAAATTGGCGTTAATTGCCAAAATTGATGTTAATGTTATTTTTTTTAGCACAAAAACACTAAATAAAGTTGATAACACTAAACAACAGTATTGTACAATACACCGCCAATTGTTTTTAGCGTTATGAACGCTATATCAACACCCCCAAATTTTGACCCCAAAACCTGAAATAGAATTAATAACGCTATTTTTTTTTGCGTTAATTAAGGTTTTGGTGAATTAGGTGAAGTTCCATTAGACGACAAGTGAGGTTGTTTACAGAAACAAGACAAAAAATGCCCGTTACACGGGCATGGTTTCTTTTGTGTGTGTTTATGCTTGTACATAGTTTTTGTACACTATATTTGGGAACAACCAAAGGTGGGTTTTTTGATGAACTATACAAATGTAAAGTATATGTGGGAATAACAACCATATGGTGTTTTGATTTACAACACAAATATAAAAAATATTAAAACGAAGAATGTCCCATGTAAGATGTAATTTAGTGCAAACATAAATGTTTTGAAGTTCATAATCATATTTGGTTTACTTCACAACAAGAATATCGTAATTGAGATCAAATGGGTTTATTGATGATTGAGTTTCACCTTTGTAATAACGTTTAATCGTTGCTCTAGCAATTTCATTTGTTATCTAATGAAACTCTATGGGGTCCATTCCCCCACAGAATTCCCAGATCCAAAGAAGCTTATCTAGATAGTGCCGTCTCTAAGTTGATACAAACCCAAATGACTGACACCCTGACAGTCAAAAACCCAATACAACTTCACCTTTGTGGAAGAAGACTTTTTGTGTGCTCAGTTCCCCAACAAAATGCAAAGTTTGAATATGAGTATTTGGACAGATTCCCCCACTTTGACTTTCCCTTATAAATACCCCCACCCTGGCAAGCAAACACTCTGACCGACTACACCCCTGTGTATCTTGGACTCTCTTGAGTCCGCAACAAAAATAATCTCCGAATTTCCTCCTATGAGCAGTTAGTTTTGGCTGGCCAAAGATGGCCTATAAATATAAAAGGTCACCTGGAGAGAGGCATCTCAAACACGCTAAGTTCCTAAGATCCTACTCACAGCTACCTGCTACTGTACCCTAGACCAATCAAAAGAGTGTATAGTACAAGAAGGTACAGTGGCCGATTATACTTATTGTACGGCTATTGTACAACATGGCCTTCTGGTTGACACTTCTCAACTTGGGAGCCATCGTTCCTCCTCGCATCTTCTTTCGCCTCTATGATGTGGCGCCACGTGGCATGTGCGCCACAATGTCCGAAAGTCACCAAAGGTTCACTCGGGTTCTGGCGGCGGCGACGACGTTCATCCGATAATATATTTTACACGGTTAGATTTGCGTCCGCGAGCGTTGTTGTCTATATGTGCCATTTCGTCAAATTTGTTTAGTGAAAAGTGATGTGAAATTCTATGGGCTCCATTGCCACACAGAATTCGCAAGTCCATAAGAAACTAATCTAGGTAGTGGCGACTCAAAGTTTATATAAACCCAAATGATTGAACCCTTGACAATCAGAACCCCATTACAGCTTCACCCCTGTGAAATAAGACTTTTTGTGTGCTCAGTTCCACCACAGAATGCAAAATTAGAATATGAGATTTGGACACATTCACCCACTTTGACTTTCCCTTAGAAATGCAGCCACCCAGGCAGGCAAAAACTCTGACCGACTACACCCGTGTGTAGCGTGGACTCCCTTGAGTTCGCAACAACAAGAATCATTGAAATTGGTCAACTGAGTTGATTGTTATGGCTGGCCAAAGTTTGCCATTTATACAAGGTGCTCTCTGAAGAGTCAACTACCTACTAGAAATATTCTAAGTCCTAGTCCCTCTCTAAACCCCTTCTATTGAGGTACGACGCCAATCACAGGATAGTTCCGTACAGAAAAGTACAGGCGCCGGAGTACTTTCTGTACGATAAGGCCATACAGGTGACAAATGTCACATCCAAATTTGTTATCTTGCGTCCGGAGATTCCGCAATCCTCCAGCGCATTTCCTGTGTTATCTGGAGTGGCGGCGCCAGAAAACGCCAAGGCGGCCATTCCGAAATCTCGGCTCGCACCACGGCCGTCGATTAAATCCGGTATTCATTCTTACCCGTCGAAAAAATGTGCGCGATATTTGTTTCACCGTCGAAACAAATGCGCGGTATTAGTTTCGCGTTAACCGTACTACTCTAAACTGTTTCAATGTACTAAGAATCTTTTCGCGCCGTTAAATGACTTCGTCTACGTGTACACATTAATATAATTATCAAACCCTATATGTCATAGCACTAGTCTTAGACTAAAAGGATAAAACTAACTGTTGCGGGATGCACGTTTTGCTAACCTAATGGCACTTTCCCATGTAACTGAAACTTTAATCTTGTAACTTTGTTTTTAGCTAAGATTCTCCGTACTACTTTCAGAGCATTCGTATGTAAAAAAATCAAATCGTTACTTTAGATCGTGACGGATGTAGACGTGGGTGAAATTTGTGACGGTTTGTAGATGCCTACAAAACTCGCGACAATTGTTGACGTTTACAAAATAGCGACGTTTGTAGACGTCTATCTACTTGTGACATTGTAGATGTTTAGGGTTTGTGACATATTGACGTCACGCTCACTTATGATAGCGTCGACGTCACTGAATCTAAAACATTCCGCCATGGTTTTCCAATTTTGTTTTATCGTCCGTTCTCACTGTACTTGCCATCAAAATAAGCTAAAAGACAACCAAAAGAAATATTTTTTAGAGATCTTTCATTTGATACCTTTCTTGCTTTTTTTCATTGCAAGAATTGTGAGATATACGCGTTAGTGGGAGAGGGAGAGAGAGAGAGAGGCGCTTTCACGCACTTCGCTTTTGCGAAATGGCGTCCGTTGGTCGAGACCCCTCCACTGCCTCTGTACGGAAAAAGGTGCACGGGAAAAAGGGTGCACGGGAAAAAGTACGTACAGGCTGTAAACATGCAGTGGGTTTTTTTTTTGAGGAAAATTTTGTCAAAAACCTCCGACGCGTGCGAAATCATATGCATATTCGCCCACGTCGTGGAACTTTATTTTAAATCACCTCGTGAGGTGATTTTATTAAAGTTTGAGATGATCTGGAAGGACGCGAAAGTGGGTCGAAACTCGCTAAACGATAAACTACATCGCGATAGACGACAAACTGCGGTACAACTAAAGTTTTAATGGAACGCAACTTGTACGGTGGTGATTTGAATTTTTTGGTACGGCTGCAGATTTTTTCCTTTTTTTCCAAGTTATAAAAGAAAACGACAGAAAATAACTGTAACTTTAGCACATGGGAAAGTGCCCTAAGTCACATAGTCTTTGTGTCATTCCTCTCCTGATTAACAGCCCCTGACCAGTACACCGTGAATCGTTGTTACTTATTAGCCTTATGTACGCTATATCCGCACCCCAAAATTTTGACATTGATACCTTAAATATAATATATTACACTATTTAAGGACGAATATAATAAATTACACTATTTAAGGACGTGGACCATAATCTGCCACGTCTCCTGGCACTAAACTAGAATGAATGACGCTAAATTTTTCTTTACACTAATAATTTCTATACGCTAATAACGATTCAAGGTGTAGTTTTCGCCCACATTTTCTCTCCTTTTGCTCTCCTTCCACTCTCCCTTTTTCCCGTGTTAGAAATTCTCGCTCCAAGACGCCGGGCATAAACATGTGTTTGCCTTAGTTAGCAACTTCAAACATTATGCGGAGTCTTTAAGTTTTCCTGTCAAAATCACAATGGTTGTTTTCTGTATTGCTGTAATAAATGTTTCCATTTAAGTGCAAACGATTTACTTTTTTTGTCCCATTTCAATGTTTTTTTTTTCAAGGGAATTGTTGTTATTTTTGTTTTACTTGTGTGTCTGACTGAATTGGTGTCATGTATGTATAAAGTAATGGGATTGCTTTGATCTGGTTGTTTAGAATGACTGTCGTAGTTCTAATGGTTCTTTCCTTTGTTTTCTGCATTTGTATTAATTCAATTTCCATTCTCCTACATTCGTGTTTTTGTTAATCACGTTGGATAAGCATTCTCTGTATCACATTCTCCTGGTGCCCTTTACATCATATAGGCTTCTTAGATCCTGAATTTGGACAAAATTTCGTGATAGGACTTGCGCTTTATCTTCCCACTCTTGCAATTTATATGTACTAGCCTATTTGTATTTTTTTGGACTTTTTGTAAATTGTTGTGTTGGACAGGGCTGACCATTGGCTGGACAACATTGCCTGTCTTTAAAATGAGTTTACAATGGGTCGTATGCGGAGTTCTGACAGCAGCAGAGGCCACTCTGTTGCTATTTCTATCAATTCCAAGCCATCGTTCCATTCGTGCACGAGTCGTTCCTCTCTTATCTAGAGCGATGCAACCTTTGTTAGCAATAGTTCCTTTCTCTGTATTTCAACTTCTTGGTAGGTCTTCCCTTTTCCGACATGGTTTTTCCAGTGGTGATGGCAGAAGCGCTCATTACTCCACCCAATTTTTAAGTTGACATTTATCGAGATTATTCTGATGGAAATAGAATGCCATGAACTGTGACTATCGCGAATCTGCACAATTGTGATACGTTTGGTTCGGCATATTGCTTTTTACACTGCTATGTCTATTGTCTTGGTCATTGTCTGATGTTGTCTTCTGCTTGTTTATCTACAACATTTTCTCTTCCTTGAATCGTCAAGGCAATGTGATCAAAATGTTCGGCCTTCTCTGAAACTGCTTGTGATTTTGCTTGTTTACCCTGGACATATAGTGTGTTTCTGCAGATGTATATTGGAAATATGAACATCAGCCAAATTGCGGAGCTGGTGTGTGCTCCCCTGCCGAGCATGACCGGCACGCGAAATCGGTGTGTTTCTGATCACTGGTCATCCTGGGCACTCTTTGTTTTGCAGTAAAAAGGTTATTTCCTTTTTGAGTTTGTGTGAGTGATTGGTTGTCCATTGGAGAATCATCCTCTTAACGTAGCGCAGGTTCATATGCTATTTTTTATTGGAGCAGAAAGCAAATATTTCAACTCTGATGATGTTCATATTTTATCAAATCAAACAGAATCCTTAAATAATGCAGTCAATCGGACCTATGAATCCTGAGTGGTTGGTTTGCCACTTGAAGCACAGTTATCAAGTATTTGATCTTAGTGATGCATCATGCTTGTCAGTTAGAATGGATGTGTCAATGACAGTATCTGTGTTTATCAACTGATAAAAAATGGATGAAAAAATCTTATTCTATAAATGCCACTGAGTATTGTATCGTGATAAAATAACAGATCGTTATTAGGAGGATATGTAGTTTCACCAATATAGGATGTTTTCTTCTGTTCTCCAAAGGTACGGTACAGGGATGGACGTGGCATTACGTTTGTGCAAATGGAATGGGCAACAATGTGATTGTACTACTTACTATCGTTTAACAAAGTTTTTAAGTGCATATCAACACTATAGCGAGCCACTCGCTGTACATGGCCAGTATTTCCAATGACAGTTTATATGCTGTCTATTGGTATCCCGTATTTTAGCCGATTTCAGTTATCAGAGAAAGGTTTTAGTGTGTATTTCTATTAAATATTTACCTGCACACTTGGCAAGTCATATGTATATGTGGTATGTTGAGCCCCTCCGTGTGACTGCTTGAGGTGTGAAGCATAATTTCAGTTGATTTGTTGGTTTGATTTGGTTAGATAATGTTATATAATTTCTGGAAGTAACTGGCTTCTGTCGAGCATGGCTTGGGTATCCCTTGCTCATTTGTGCCCATATGCCATTTGGAAAACTCAGCGGGAGCTGGACAGACAAAGCTAAACGGTGTGTGGACTCTAGCATTTGGAGTTTTAGCAGACATATCCAGGGACGTGTGGAACCTGGCTATAGATAAAAAGTTCATCTCACTAGTTAAAGGCTCCAGAGAGTTAAAGTTGTACTTTCATGTGTTTGTATGATCAATTTGGAGTTTATTGGAATAGTGAGCCTGTTTGTTGCCACATGCCGGAAATGTTATCAAGTTCGGTATTCTGTGCAAGGAGTTGCTCAAGCCAGATTTGACGGTTTTGTTCGTTAATTGAAGTTAACGAACAAAAGTAATGGAATAAAAGTGGCATTATTTATTGTAACTAGTTTAGACAATTTCAAGTGGATGGAAAACCATATGGACCTCATGAGAAGGAAGGGTCTCCCTAAAATACTTGCTCTATCACTATGTAATGGGCTCTCTTCATCACAACCGTTAAAAATGATACACTTGAAGTAAATGGAACCATTTACAGCAACCATTGTTGTGGACTTCCCCATAAAATTATCATTCAGAAAGTGGAAGAGACTGAAGTCACATTTCCAGCATATTTTTGTAGTCAGTTGAAAAAAAACGTTGTTTGAAATTGAGTCAACTAACTGGAAAACCTGTAAAAGAGAAGAGGTCCACAACTGTGCTTAGGAGGTTCAATTCCGATTTCTACAGGTAACCACTTCGCCAATCGTTTACAATCAGTAAATGTGGATTACGTCTTGCATCTCTTCAATGTGCTGAAATTTGGTAAAATACATGAACAACTCCAATCTGTAACAGTTAATGAACTCACGTAAGTAGGGGGGTATAAGATGTCGACAAAAGAGCCATTAACATCAACATCATATGTAGGCATCAACATTATGTGTGGGTGAGTTGTTCACCAGCATTTATTGTCTTCGAATCTGCGAAACATGTGATGTTTAGCTCCCCCTTTTGAATGATATTATAAGAAGTAACTTATAGCATTTCGAGGCATATGTTACTGGTGTGTTACAGCGTGTTAAAGAAGACTGTAAGAATTCTAATATTATATGTAATTGGTTGATGAAGTGATGTTGTCAAATTGAAATCTGTATGCGGAATGATTTCTGCATGAAAGCCGTACATTCCACTGGTGTTATTTTGTGGGAACCATATTAAAAGCAAGCTTGGTAAGCTAATGCATTTTGGACCCAATGTTGATCTTTTCATACGCATTTTACCTTTTCAATGTATCTACCTCAAGGTTAACCCTTTCTTTTTTGGCTGTTCCTGTAAAGTTATATATTTCCAATATGACAGCAGTGATAGGAAGTTGTGATAGGCTAAACGTTTCCTTTCTTGTGGAATTTGCAGGTTGTGAAGAATCAAAGAAATTTCCTACTTGCTTTTGCCGCTCTTTTCTCGTACTGGTAAGACTTGTTTCGATCCAGTCTTTCCCTGTTGTGTCTTGGCCTGGTTGTGATGTTTTTGTACAATTTGGATTGTACTTTTTGGAAGGGATTGTACTACAAGACTTGCTAGGTGGACATCCCCCTAATTGCCACGTGGACGTGCCGAAACAAAATATGCTTGAAAATTGTGCACTTCGAGGATGTCCTGGAAGTGTATAATTTTGTACAAATCTTTTTTAGGGGTGTCCACAAAGTTATTTGGGGACCCCACCTAGCAAGTCTCTTGTACTATTTGGAAGGGATTTGTACTATCGTAAGATCCACCCCCTTGGACTCGAGATTCTGTTCAATAATTAATTTCGATTTGTCGGAAATTGAACTTTTAATCACCGACATTTCGAGGATTTGAACTCCTGTCAACAATGTTTTCCAAAAAAAATGAACCGTGTAAACCCCGAAGCAAATTCATGTACTTTTGACCTTCTTTAAAACGAATGTAATATTTTCAGTCAATTGAACTAATGTGTGACGAAAATTTATTTTTCGTACTTTTACCCACAATTATTATCAAACTCATTAAAGCCGGCTAGACCTCTATTGTTACCAGTCCGAGGGGGTGGGACTTACGCTGTTTGGAAGGTGGGGTGTGTGCATCGTGCTCTCTGGTTTGATTGGTAGGAAGTACATTCCCCTCACAAATATCATGTTTATTGTTTATGAAATGAAATGGTGGGGGGAAAGGGGATTTTGTACAGGCTTCTCTATCGGTTTATCAAAGTCCACCTCGCCATCCTTCGTATGGAGTCCCAAATTAAGGAGCTCAAGGATGCCTGAGGACCTTCTCCAGAGGATTTTATGCCAACAAAATGTTATTAGTAGCGCACGAGGGCAATGATAGCGCCTTTTGTTCAATGGAAATTGATATTTTTGGTGGCTCTCCTGGTAGAGGATTGGGGCCAAGTCAATAAAGTTAATAAGGATTTTTTTCTGTATGCTGGTGATACTCTAGGCATGGTCTCTGCATTGGTGAACACTTTTATGCATATTTTTTTCTACCTCCAATGGGGGTGGTTGGTTGAATGTTTGGGGTTACTAGTGTGGGTGTTAACAAGCCAGAATTGGCAGCGGTTGTTTTCTCTTTAGCAAAATAGAAGTTGAACGGAGGCAGTTTTCAAAGGTTTCAGCTGAGATTAGAGATGCTGAAAGTGGGCTTCTAGTAAGTTGCATCAGGGTGGTTTATCCTTCAGATTTTCCTATTAGTTTTAGTTTTAGTGTCAGTTCCTACATTGTTTTTATAGTTTGTAGAATTGTTCATCTCTAGGCCCTTATGGTCGTCAAGTGTTTTTCCTCTCAATCATGCTTTCTAACCAGAGGGTTCACCCACCTCGAGTAATGCAATAAAATCTTCTTCTAATCTAGGTTTGGAAAAACTTTGCAACCCATGCCCAACATACGTACAAATATGTATGGTATTTTTGAAGAAATAAATGACAAGCTTTATTGAAAACAAGCTAAGGTAATCCATCTGAGTTCGTCGAAACAAAAGGGAAGAAAAGCCAAAATGAATGCTTCTATTTCAAGAGTGATGACAGTCTCTCGCCAAATGTATGTTCATATCATTGGAATGCATGTTTTTGGAATCATTTTCTGAGATTGCACACAAATTGCTACATTTAACCGTCAATGTTTCAACAACACCTCGTGTCTTTGTTTGTTGACTGGACAAGTTAATTCCTTCTTTCAAGTGATTTGGCTATATCCTATGTCGTAACTTGAACCCACCATTTGTTAAGATGGATATACTATTGTCCATAAGAGGGTAGGCAAACATGATGGCCACCGTCTTCTTGCTCTTGACATGTGAATTTATTTCCATGTGAAGTTACGAGTATGTTATTTTGTAAAATTTAGCTCACTCAGTAGATGGTTGTATGAGAGAGAGCTTTAGAACTTGGAATAATTTGAAAATTGTCCCTTCAAAATGTACAACAACTACACCGCTCACCATTATTGGCGTTAAAGATTTATTAGTGTTAAAGCAAAATTAGAATTAATAATACTAATTTAGTGCAAGGAGACATGGCAGATTGTGGTGCACGTCCTCAGATATCGTTGCTAACTCGGTTTAAAGAGTAAAATAGAGAGGACAGCAACAAAGAGGACTCCTCGCACCAGGGGGACTTGCACAAAGAGGAGGACCCATCAAGGGAAGGACTCGCACAAAGAGAAAGAATCACACTAGGGAGGGGACTCGCATTAGGAGGAGGACTTGTAGCACGAAGAGGACTCACACCTATTGGAGGACTCTCACCAAAAAATGGCTCAGACCACGAGAAGGAGTCGCACGAAGAAGCAAACTCGCGCTACGACTCGCACAGGAGCACTCGCACCAGGAGGAGGACTAGCACAAGAACGTGAACTCACGCAAAGAGGAGGACTTTTACCACGAGGACTCGCACCAAGAGAGAGACTAACACTAAAAAGGGGACTCGCATTAGGAGGAGGACTCGCACAAGGAAGAGGAATCGCACCAAGAAGCAGACTCACACTAGGAGGACTCGCACAAGAGCACTCGCCCCAAGAGGAGGACTCACACAAAGAGGTGGACTCACGCCAAGAGGAGGACTTTCACCAAGAGAAAGACTCACACTAAAAAGGGGAATTGCATTATGAGGAGGACTCCCACTAGGTGGAGGATTCGCACCATGAAGCATCTACGCAGAAACAGAAGGAATTGCACTAAGACAAGGACTCGCATTAGGAGGAGGACTCGCACTAGGAAGTAGACTCGCGTCATGAAGCAGACTCTTAGCAAGAGGGTGACTCGCACTAAGAGGAGGACTCGCACCAGGAAGCAAACTCACACCATGAGCGGATTCGCACAATATAATAAAAAGACAACTTTCACCAAAAGGTGGACTCGCACGAAGAGGAGGACTTAACCAGGAGGACGACTCGCAGCAAGAAGTCGAATCTCGCACGAGGAGGAGAACTGACGTAAACAACAAGACTCGCACCAGAAATAGGACTTGCACAAAGAGGAGGAATCGCACAAGACGAGGACTCGCACTAGGAGGAAGACTCGCACCAATAGGAGGACTCGCACCAAGAAGCAGACTTACACCATGAAGCGCACTCTCACCACATGGACTCGCACCAGGAGAACTTGCACCATATGCCGACTCGAACCAAGTAGCGGAATACCACCAAAAACAAGGACACCCACCAAGAGGAGGACTCGCCCTAGCGCTGAACACCTACCAAAAGGAGGACTCGCACGAGGACGACTCTCACCAAAATCCAGACTCTCATCGTGAAGATAACTCGCACTAACAGGAGGACTCGAACCAGAAGGAGGAATTGCACCAAGATGAAGACTCACACCAAGAGTAAGAATAGCTCCGTCAGGAGGACTCGCACCAGGAGGTCTCCCACCAAAAAAATGACTTGGACTAAAAAGAGGACACGCACAGAGGACCCACACCAACACCAAGACGTGCACCACGAAAAGGGTTCGCACCAAGAGGACTCGCACCAAGAAGCGGACTCGAACATGAGGAGGACTCGCACTAGAAGGTGGACACCCACCGTGAGGAGGACTTGCACGAAGTGGAGGACTCGCACCAAAAGGAGGACTCGCACCAAAAAGCGGAGTCGCAGTAAGAGGACGACTTACAACAAGAAGAGGACTCGCATGAGGTGGAGGACTAGCACCAAAAAGAGGACTCGTCCCACGAAGTGGACTTTCACCAAGAGGAAAACTCGCACTAAGAGTAGGAATCACAACAAGAAGCAAATTATCACCAGGAGGACTCATACTAAGAGAAGGACACGAACCAAGTGGAGAACTCCCACCAAGAAGCAGATTAGCACCAGAACGAGGTCTCGAACCAAGAGGAGGACGCACACTAAGAGGAGGACTTGAACCATGAAGCGGACTCGCACAAAAAGGGAAAATGCCACAAGGAGGAAGACTCACATCAAGAGGACAACTCACACCAACACCAAGACTCGCACAAGAGATAAGACTTGCACTAAGAGGAGGGACTTGCACTACAAGGAGGCCTCGCACCAAGTGGAGGACTTACACAAAAACGCAAACTTGCACTTGGAGAAGGAGAAACACCGAGGGAGGACTCGCACCAAAAAGAGGACTCGCACCAAGGAGCGGACTTGCGCCAGAAGAAGGACTTGCTCCAGGAGGAGAACTAGGAGCAAGAGGATGACTCGCATCAAGAAGAGGACTTCCAACATGGGGAGGACTCCCATCAGGAGGAGGACATGCACCAAGAAGCGGACTTGTACCACGATAAGGATTCACACCAAAATGAGGAATTGCACCAAGAAGTCGACTCGCACCACGAAGAGGAATTGCCCCAAGAGGAGGACTCGCACGTAGAGTAGGACTCCAAACAAGAGGAAGGCTCACACTAAAGGGAGGAATTACACTACGAGGAGGACTCTCACTAGAGAGCGAACTCGCACCACGTTGAGGACTCTTTCTAAGAGGAGGACTAGCACTAAGTAGAGGATTTTCACCCATGGGACTCCCACTTAGAGGAGGACTCGCACAAACAAGAGGGATTGCACCAAGACGAGGACTCACATCAAGAGGAGGACTCACGTCAACATCAAGACTCGCACCAAGAGGAAGACTTGCAATAGAAGGGGGGCTCGAACAAAGCGACGGACTCACACCAAGAAGCGAAATTGCTGATGGAGGAGGAATCCCACTATGAGGAGGATTTGGATAAAGAGGAGGACTTGCTCCAAGAAAGGGACTCGCACCAAAAGGAGGAATTCCACCAGGAGGAGAACTCGCAGCAAGGGGAGGACTTGCACCGAGAGGAGGACTTGCATGAATAGGAGGACTCGCACTAGGTGGGGGGACTCACACTAGGAGGAGGACTCGCACCGTGAAGCGGACTCGTACAACGAGAAGGATTCGCACGAAAAGGAGGACCGGGAGAAAAAAGTGGACTTGCACTATGAGGACTCGCCCCAAGAGGAGGACTCACACCAAGAGGAGGACTCGTACTAAGAGGAGGACTCGCACCAAGAAACTAACTCGCACCTTGAAGAGGACTCCCAACACGAGGAGGACTCGCACTAGGACGAGGGTTTCCACCAAGAGGAGGACTCACACCAAGAGGAGGATTCACACAAAGAGGAGGACTCGCACGAGGAAGTGGACTCGCACATGGAGGAGGACTTGTACCACGAGGAGGACTCGCACCAAGAATCGGACACGCACGTGGAGGAGAACTCGCACCAAGAGGAGGGAGAAATCCCTTCCACAATAAAGCGTAAACACCCAAAAGTTGAGCCTCAGAGCTAAATTTTTTCAAAAGCCATAAGAAACCAAAAAAAAACTTATAATCCCCAATATCTAATAAACCTTGGAAACTCTAAAACTGTTAGATTTCCTACAAATCCGGGATTCGGCATGTCCCACACTTGGGAAAATTGAGCCGGCCAGGGTTCGAACCTGGGACCTTTCACTTCAGCTGCGAACGCACTACCACTGTGCCACCAGCTCGATGTTGAGTCTGGCGGGTCCGTACCCATTTATTACGGGCGGCTCGAGTATGGATATTTCCATATTCTACCCCGTATTGGACCGGCTTCACGTGCCAATCCAACAAAAACCCCCTAAGAAAGACAAAAAATAGTAAAAAATCTTGGAACTGCCTTGGAAAAAAAGAATGCAACTAAACGTGTCGAGCTAGTAGGACGCGCTTAGAAAAAAAAAACATTTTTTGCATTCCAGGCGCTATAATTATTTTAATATCGAAACCGAAAACTGAAAACGCGCGATACAAAAACGGGCCATAATTAGAGGTCGCAAAAGTCAAAATTTCAAATACCTGAATTTGACATTTTTTTTTTTCAAAATCTGAACACCCGAAATCAAGCCGGGTTATTGCACACTCCTAAATTGTTATCCCATACCCGATACGCGTTTACGAAAAAAAAGAGTTAACCGAAACTCGATTTCTCTTGACTACTCGTACCCGTCCGTACCCAAAGAAGTACAAAATTTGTGGTACATCTCACTTATACCTTCCACCATACCAAGAGTACAAAGTAAAATAATGCTGTGTAGTATGGATACTACAGTACTGTACTGTAGTGGAACGTACATACGAAACCTTCAATTTTTTTCGTTTTTTGCTTGCCCGGCCGTACCCGAATTTGTTTTATTTTTTTCTGAATCACTGGGCCGCATCCGGCTAGCCCCCAAAATTTGGCATCCGAATCCGTTCCGAATTCCACGCGGCCGTCGGGTACGAATCGGGTAACGATTCGGGTACCCGATTGCGACCTCTGGCCATAATCGATTACTTGCCAATCGTCGAATGTTGTACGGATATCGTGCCGCCTGAAATTGATTGATACCGTTACCACAACCTGTCGACCTCAAATGAGACGCGAATCTGGATCCTGATCTTTTGTGCCTGGGGGGCTAACCGGCATTTCCATACGCCAGTTATGCTTCGTGGCGAAGTTGTACTGGTATGATGACAATGTGCGATATGTATTTTTATGTTTTGTCTCGACCTTTCTTGACTGTACGGCTCAACGGCCCGCTAATGTGCTTTGGTCATTCCTGGAAACGCGCAGGAGATTCCAGGGAGGTGTATTTTTGTTCTCTGCACCGAATGTCCAAATGGCATGTACGGTAAGCTACACTTGTAACAAAAGTCAACAATCCACTCCGCTACTGTAAGTTTGACATGTACAAACACACGCAGCTCTGAGAGCTTTTGGTGGCGCGTTGTCGATACTTTGACTACAGTTGCAAGCATTGCCCTCCATACTTATAACGGTGACTCAAAAAGCGTCACAATTCAGTGTCACGTACGACATATCAGCCGTGTACTTGACTGGGTCAATATTTCAAGGTCAATGATAGACGGCCGACAGAGTTGGCAGGTCAAGTAAAACTGTAAAAGAGCTAACGGTTCGGCTCGACTCCGTTTTCCTAAAAACCGAACCACTACACCGCCAATCGTTATTAGCGTTGCCAACGCTAATAACGATTGGCGGTGTAGGTTTGAAAGCAAAGGTTTTCGTGCGAGCATTACTGAACCAGCAGCTAAGTGCGAGCAAATCAACGTGTAAAATATGCGTAAAGTAATCGTATGATATCGTGGTGTCCATCCAGAGTTTTTGGCGTCAATCTCCAGTTTGACGTCAAAGCACGTAAATCACAGCGTCATGCGGTTAGATTTGTTCGTTCAGAGTCGGAGGGATCTTTAAGACAAACATGTGTTGTTCGCATACAATTATGTACTGGTTTGAGTATGCTTCAGGTAGTCCGTCAGATCTAGAAATATCTACGAACGACAATAATCTAAGAGTATTTGCCAAGATTTAAAAAAAACTATAACTATACGGGTTGTGTAGCAAGAAGAAAACGTATGGTACGCTTACTAAAGGCACGTACTACACATTAAACCATAGTTCAAAAGTAGGTGAAAGTAGGCCCATACAATATGCCTATTGTATGCAAAGCATACAATGCAAAGCATACAATATGACCTTAAGACCCATATTGTATTCGGACCTATTCGGATCAAGTAAAACATTCGGACCAAAAATTGGACCAACTAAAACATTCGGACCAAAAATATTTATTTACACCGTCAGATTCGGACGATCGACGGTCGCTGATCAAAGTAGCGATCTAAGAAGATCACATGAAAAGCCCATAACACAACTTACGATAAAGGCGCCGACCAAAGGCCTACCATAAAAACACCTACTTTTGAACTATGCATTAAACCTGTGTTTGAAACATATTTAAATATTCCAAACCAAAACGAGACGTTTTGCTTTCGCTGAAACGAAGCTCTACAACCGTGCAATCAATGATAAACCCGTTAAATAGAAAAAATGGCTAAAAGTAGAACGGTCTTCCAAATTATCTCACATAGTTTAGCTTAATAGATTGCAAAAAAAAATGTATACTAACATAAGGTAGAACCCATGTGAAAATGTTTTCAAAAATATCGTTTTTAGGCATTGTAATGCTTGGTCGTCCTTGTGTATACTTATCTTTAATTGGTTAACTGGTGCATCAATAAAAAACATTTTAACCATATGTTTGATGTATGAAATAACATGCACATATAACCCAACGTTCTCAATGTTTTTAGATAAAATGCACAAAATAAATTTATAACATAAGTGTTTCTAAACATTTGGTTAAAAATGTGAGGTGGAAACTAAAGTTGTTTTTAGATAAAATGCACAAAATAAATTTATAACATAAGTGTTTCTAAACATTTGGTTAAAAATGTGAGGTAGAAACTAAAGTCAATACAGAGTGTGTGATTTCTACAACAATTTACTTAATCTTTGAGCGTAACGCAGGCATATAATCAACGTTAACTACATGTCGTTGATCTTCTTGGATATTATAGATTGCCACAAGTACGACCACTCCCACAAAAAGGCTATGGTTTATAGAATGTTATTATAAATTGCCCAACATTAATTAGGACTTTGTCTTACACACACCTTATATAACGCATGACAATTTTGAAGAGAATGATGACAACATTTATGTACTTTAACACCAAACCTAATAAGGTCAATACTTTCGTGTGCTTAATGCGAACCTTTACAAAAAACTTTTGAACCTTCCTCCACCTTTCCTTTGTCAAGACCAGTAATCCCTTGACTCCTTCCTCAACCCCGCGAGTGGCCTCGTTAGCGAGCAATTTCGAAAGCTTCTTTGTGGATACAAATCCCTCCTCAAAATTTCTCAACCCTCGACGAATGGTGTTTGTTTATCCTCAAGTATGATCCTAATTACTTTTCTTGCTCGACATTGGATCCTTATTAGTTTCCTTGCTCGACATTGATCTTTAATAAGCACGGAAACCCTTACTCTATTGGTGTTATTTGACACTCATCTAGGTTTTATTAACTCGCTCTTATGGCTCAAATTATTTGCATCTCTGAGACCTCCAATTAGTCCTCAAAGTAGGCAGCTCACACGAAGCCCCTAGGATAACCCTGAACCTTTTGTGTTTCAGCAAGAATAACTGCCACCTTGGTAGACAAAAACTCTGACCACCTTCACCCTTGTGAAGACAAGACTCCCCTGAGTCGATAGCAAAAATTCTTTGAATTTGCTCCCCTGAGCAATAAATTATTAAAGGTCAAAGATGAACTATTTGTACAGAAGCATTTTGGGAGAGAGGCTGCCTACCTCAGATTTTACTAAGTCTAAAACCCCTCTCTAATCCCTCTACTACTAGGGTACGACACCAATCAAAACACTGTGTTGTACAGAAAGGTACTGGTGCCGAAGTATTTTTTGTACGGCCATTGTACGGCATGGCCTAGGAGGTGACGCTTGCCACATCCTGAATCGCTCTAAAATTCTCCGGAGATGCCGTAAGCAAATGAGATGTCACCACGTGTCCCTTGGTGTGGTGGCGACCGAAAACCGCCAAAACGTCCACTCTGTGATATCGGCCCCTATCGTGGCCGTCCGATAAGAACCAGATTTTAACTTTGTCCGTCGACCCAAATGTGCGATGTATTTATTTCGTGTAGTACTTTAATCCATACTATACCTAACCAATTCAATGTTATACGAATCCGTTCATTCTGTTAAATGAAATTCCTAACTTGTTTGTGTTTAAGTAGTTACAGTACCCTATATATCTCAACACTGGTCCTAAACTATAGGACAAAGCTAACGGCTACTTTGACAGACGACAGGTACCAGGATCGTGCCAGGATCAAATCCTGGGTCCGTCAATCCTTTTGGTAAATTTACCAAGGGTCGGCTGTCTGTCTCTCTAGGAAGCTTAGGCAGCCACGGCTCTAGCTCCCTCTCTAGCCTTCGGTGACTACGGTAAGTGTGGGGGCTTGAGAGAGGAGTTAGAGGAAGAATGCCTCTGCTATTTTCCTGTCTCTATTTTACAAGTTTAAAACCTAGAAAATACCAAAAGAAAAACATTAATTTCTAAACTCCTTTTATTTTCTAGTCACTTTTAAATTTAAGGCCACACTTCTCCCTGCAGAAAATTAATTTAGGGGAGGTTACAAGCTTGGTTATCATATTTGCAACCATTTCACTATCTGGTCTATACTCTAAATTGATCATCTTGTTTTCTACCTTTTCCTTAACAAAGCTAAGTCTGATATCCATATGTTTAGCCTTAAAATGGTGCTTAGGATCTACTTTTTCCCTAACAAAGCTAAGTCAGATATCCATATGTTTAGCCTTAAAATGGAGCTTAGGATTGACAAGAATGGGAATGGCTGTCTGGTTGTCACAATTTTTTTTTTGCACACCACTCTTAAGATGACCAAGTTCACCCAGCAAAGATTTCACCCACATCAACTCTTTTACAGTAGAGCAAGTGGCCATATAATCAGCCTCCATGGTGGATTGAGCAATAACCTTTTGTTGTTTGCTGCTCCAACAGCAAGCCCTATCACCCAAAATATAATACATATTCAGAAGTACATCTCCTCTTCGCAGTATCCCCATAACTGGCACCACTCTAAGTAGTGTTGTCACTATTTTCCCCACCCAAATACAACCATAACTCCTTGGTCCGTATCAAATATCTAAGGACTCTCTTAGCTGCCTCCCAATTTCTCTTAGTGGGAACACTCAGACTTCTACTCAGCACTCCTTCAACTGCAGGTAAATCGGGCCGGGTACAGTTCATAAAATAGATTAGGCTGCCCACTACTTGTCTGTAAGGAATCGTCTGCATGAACTTTTGTTCTTCAGTACCTAGTTCATCATCTAAGATTATGATAATTTTTTCCACACTCCCCTCACTTCCCTTATTTAACTCTATTTCAGTTGTACAACTATTGGCCTTATCCATTTGAAACTTTTCCAACATGTTCCAAATGGCCTCCTTCTATGTTAATCTAATTATTTTCTTTTCTCTGTCTCTCTCTACTTGAATTCTCAAAATATATTTTGACTCTCCTATATCTTTCATCTCAAACCTTCCTTTAAGATCTGTTGTCAGTTTGTTACTTTTATCCATTGATTTACATAAAATAAGCAATTCATCAACATAAATTGTAATTAAAATAGCACCTCCCTCATCCTTAAATACATAGATTTAGTGATCTGAACTGATTTGGATATATCCCAGACCGGTAAGAAGCTCGTCCAACTTTTTGTTTCGCTTCCGGGGCGCTTGTTTCAAATCATAAAGGGATTTAATCAGTCGGCATACCTAACTCTCCTCTGCTTGTTCCACAAATCCTTCGAGTTGTCGCATGAAAATCTCCTCTTCTGGTTCTCCATGCAGGAAGGCTGTCTTGATATCCATCTAGTGCACCTCTATGTCTTCTGTTGCTGCTAGACTAAAAATTGCTGCCAAAAGTATTCGAACGGAGGGAAATTTGACGACCAGCGCAAAGGTTTCCTCATAGTCAATTCCCTCTTTCTGATAAATCCTTTGGCCACTAACCGGGCCTTATAACGCTCTATGGTTTTATCCGGGTTTAGTTTAAGTTTCAACACCCACTTACAATCAATTGGATTTTGGTTTGGTGGACACTCCACCAGCTCCCAAGTATCCGCTGCCATGATTGAGGCCATTTCCTCATTAATGGTTGTTTTCCACCGGTTTCTCTTTGGACAGTTCATCGCCTCTCCATAAGTCTGAGGTTCATCCGGATGCGATAGTTTAGTTACCTTGTTATTAACTTTTTTCTCTTGCAACCTTTTGCTGCTTCTCCTTCCTTCCTCAAAATGTGTTGACGGAATAGATAGTTCTCTTAGATTTTTTCGAACAATCTTGGCTTCTCCCATGTCTCTCCGTCCTGGGTCTATTTCCACCATGTCTTTTGCTTCGGGTAGAGTTGTCATTGGTGTTTCCACGGCCGAGTCTTTCTCGGTCTTATTTGTACCTGCAAGGATATCATTTTCTTTGAAACCTAGATAGTTAGGAAGCTCAAATTCGTCAGAATTGTCTGATTCAAATCTGATTTTTACTGACTTTGTGTAGTTAAAGGGTGTCATGCCGCATCACGGCGGCGCATCAAATTATATTTATTTACATGGTAATGGTCCTTAATATAAAGGACGCCACACTAATTTACTCATGGGGATATTTCGGTGGCGACAGGACCGTACAGATTTTATTCCGACGCCGTGAAACCTGCGGACGTTTCAGATTTTGTCCGCAAAGTCGTCATCCGCCGGAATTTACGCGAACCGATGTGGTTTGCTGTCCAAGAATTTGGCGAACCGACATACTTCGTCGGCCGGAATTTCCGCGACCAAGTTTGAATCGATGTACGGACGGTCGCGAACCGAAACATCAACTCCAAATAATGTCGACGCCAGCGTGGATTCGAACGCTATCTACGGCCACGAAGGATGCAGACAAATGGACGATCCGGATGCGAACTGCACCCGTCGACGCTGTTTGGTCCATTTTAAGTTGTGGACCCTTGGAGGTCGGACGCATTCACATGTAGCATAGGAAGGGTTTTTATCCGTAGGCTGTAGATTTTGTAACGTAAGGCAGACAATTCTGGTCACCTATTGGCCAGAATCCAAACTAGGCGCAGACAACTACAGAGAACGCATGTATTTGCAGTAAGTTAGGCGCTCAGCTGTAGACTCCATACTTAGCGAATTTTAGGAGAATTCTGTGCTCACAATTTCAAGAGCATAAGAATTCTCATTTTGGAAGATTTGACCTAAACTTTGAGTATTTTTCTTGTGAAATTGTCAGGATAGTTTTAGTGGCTATTTTTCTGGTCATTAAGCGTTTTACTGCCTAGCTCTTACTTTCTTTCTCTGTAAACCTGCCCTACAAATTAATATACGCCGCTCACGCCGAGGCCTAACCGGTTTCCCTTCACTTCTTCTCGCGTCCTATCAAGTGGATTTCTGCTCGGCCTTCTTTCTCAGGCTGTTGCTCAACCTTGGATTGTGATTGGACCGTTTTGGGTTTGCTTGTGTGGTTTACTGCGTGATAGTGGATTAGGGTTGGATTTCCTTGCATGTTTTGGGTGTGACTAAATCTGGTTATCTCAGATTTGCTCGCAGTTTGCTTCATTTTCAGTTTGTGTGTTGTGATATTGAGTTAAATCTTTATTTATTAAACTCCTGTAAGGAATATAAACTGACCACGGAGCCTAGTGGCTATTCGTCGGCTTAATTTATCTTTCAGCTGGTTGTGTTGCATGTTTATCATAATCTTTGTCACATGCACGACAAGGGATCTACATACTTTCCTTCATCGATAACTACTAGATGTTTTACTAGATTTTTATATTTTTTTTTGAGATCATAAACTCTAAATCTTTTACATCCTCATCATATCCTAACAAGTATCCCGGTTTTCTTTTAGGATCTAATATCCAATTTGACCGATCTGTATCTAGACTGAACACTTGGCTACCAAAAACTTGTAGGTGGGATATATCTGGTTTTTGACCGGTCCATCTCTCATAAGGTGTTTGGCCTTTTACCCCCAAAGTAGGAACTCTATTTCTGGGTTAACTTGCACAGTTCATTGCTTCAGCCCAAAACCTTTTTCCTATCTTTTTATCCGACAACATACTTTTGACACTATCACTTAGTGTCCTGTTTAACCTTTCGGCTAGACCATTCTGTTCCGGATTTTCTGGAATTGTCTTTTGGTGTTGTACTCTATCTTCCCTCAGAAAATCCTCAAACTGGTTGGAGGTATACTCACCACCATTTTCACTTCTTACTCTCTTGATTAAGGTTTCATGGAGTTTCTCACTCCATTCCTTGTATTGCTTAAAATATTCCGGAGCCTCTAATTTGTTTTTCAAAAAATATACCCTGGATTATCGAGACCAATCATCGGTGATGGTCATCATATATCTTTTCCCTAGAATGACGACACTTTAGCTGGTCCCCAGATATATGTGTGTACCAAATCTAAAACCTTTTCTCCTTTATAAGTGGCGGTTTGTGGAAAAGGTAATTGGTCTGCTTTTCGTTGAGCACATCCACCACAATCACTTAGATTCTAATTCTCACCAAAATGAATCCCTTCCAGTACCCACATATTTTTCATCTCTTTTAACTTATCTAGATTCACATGGCTAAGCCTCTTATTCCACAACATTATATCATGAACACAAACATAGTAAAGTTTCTTTGTTTCATTGCTTAAAATCAGCCTAAACATCCCTTGGCTACCTTTTTCAGCAGTGAAATAAACTTCTTCCTCAAAACTAGCTGTTAAAACTCCTTTCTTATTGCTAGTGTTATAACCCTTATCATCTAACACAGAAGTAGAGATCAGGTTTTTGTTTAACTCCGTAATAAACAACACATCTGAGAATGTAACAATGGATGTCTTTCCTTCCACTAACACTTTTACATCTAACCATCTTACAAAAGTAGTAGTGATTATCCTCCCATCACCGTACTCTATCTCTACGTTGGGAATCTTTCTCATTTTTGTGAGCATATGTTTGTCCTTACACATGTGTGCAATTCTGTGTCCTCCATTGGACTACAAAATTTAAGAAGCCTCTAGGTAGTTTTTAACTAACCCACTTTTAACCATAACCACTACTGCCCAAACAGACAAATTGAGAATCTAACTGCACCACTGTGCATTATAGACTCCCATGAGTCTGTAGCAAAAAGAATCACTGAAAACGGCCAACCAGCCGATAAGTTATAAGGTGGCAAAGATGCAAAGTTTATACAAAAACTCTCTAAGAGAGAGAGGTGCCTACCTTCTAAATTCCCTAAGTCCTAAACCCCTCTCACAACCCCTATCTACTGACGTACGAACCAATCACACGACTGTAGAGCACAAAAAGGTATTACGGCCGATGTATTTTTTGTAAGGCCTGTGTACAACAAGGCCATTCGATGGAGGCGTGTCTTTTTCTCACTCGTCAATGCTCCCGTCCCAAATGCAACCATAACTCTCTAGCTCCCACCAGATATCTCATGACTCTCTTGGCTGCCTCCTAGTCTCTCTTTGTACGATTATTAAGACTCCTAGTAAGTACTCCAACTACTGCCGCTATGTCCGGCCAGGTACAGTTTATAAAGTATATAAGACTTCCTACAACCTGCTTGTAGGGAATAGACTACATACACTCTCCCTCTTCTGGACTAATTTGATCATCTAAAATTATCACTCGTTCTACACTTCCATCACTTACTTTCTTCAAATCCATGGGAGTGGTACAACTGTTTGCCTTTTCCATCTGGAATTTCTCAAGTATGTTACTTATTGCTTCTTTCTGAGTAAGTCTAATCATCCTTTTCCCCCTATATCTCTCCATTTGAATTCCCAAAATATATCTTGCCTCCCCTAAATCCTTCATGTCCAATCTGCTTCTAAGATCTTTGTTAAATTTATTGATCTTTTCCAAAAACTTACTTAACACCAGCAGATCATCCACATAAGTTGCAATAAAAATCACACCATTCTCATCTTCAAACATATAGATAGAATGGTTAGAGCTAATCCGGATTTATCCCAGACTGGTGAGAAACTCATCTAGCTTCTTATTCCACTGCCGGGGAGCCTGCTTCAGTCCATATAATGACTTTATGAGCCTGCAGACTTTGCTCTCTTCTCTTTCCTCCACGAACCCCTCTGGTTGCCGCATGAAAATTTCTTCCTGTAACTCACCATTAAGAAAGGCCATCTTAATATCCATCTGGTGTATTTCTATATCTTCCACTGCTGCTACACTGAGGAGAATCCTTACTGATGGGAACCGAACAACTGGAGCTAAAGTCTCCTCATAGTCAATCCCCTCCTTTTGGGTGAACCCGTTTGCTACCAATCGAGCGTTATATCTCTCATTGGTATTATCTGGGTTCAGTTTTAGTTTAAACATCCATTTACAACTAATTGGTTTTATATCCGGAGGACAATGCGTTAGTTCCCATGTATTTGTTTCCATGACAAAGGCCATCTAAACAATTATGGCTCTAATCCATCTGTCTTTCTCCGGACTGTTCGCTGCCTCCGAGTACGAATGAGGCTCATCTGGGTGAGATAACTTAGTTACCTTATGAGCGGCCTATTTTTTTGTATCCTTTTGCTGCTTTTTCTCCCTTTCTCAAACTTCGTAGCTGGAATTGAAAGAAGTCTTGGATTTCTCCTTACTGTCTCATTGGCTCCCCTATCAATGGAAGCCTGTTCCGGTTCTTCCTCTTCTGTCTCCTCGAAGTCCATAGGAATATGTGAGGTTTCTCATGGATCTTCTGTATCTTCGATCTCCTCTGACTCTGCAATCATTGTTTCACTCATGTCCTTTTGGGGAACGATCGAGTTTTCATCACTTTGGACTCAAATCTGATTCTTATCTTCTTTGTATATTTGAAGGGGTTAAATGACTTCCCTTCATCCATGACAAGAAGGTGTTTCACCAAAATGATATCTTTCGTTGGTAAGTCATAGACTGTATATCTCTTGACATCCTCATTATATCCTACAAAGTATCCAAGTTTTCCCTTAGCATCTAGTGTCCAGTTTTTCCTATCTGTGTTAAAACTGTAAACTAGGCTAACGAATACTTTAAGGTGACAGATATTTGGTTTCCTCCAAACCCATCTCTCATAAGGTGTCAATCCTTTAACAGTTGAGGTAAGGACTGTTTTTTTTGGAAGATTCAGTTTCGTACATGCGTGCGCGTATTTGCGTGCGTACTTTATTACTGGAAGTAATGTGGAGGTTCGAACGGATTTGCGGATTGGGGATTAAATGTACGAGTAAAATTAATGGACTAATTCATTGGCGCGGATTGCGTTGGGAAATGGACGGCGGATCGCGAAGCGATCCGATGTGAAATGTACAAAATGTTTAAAGTGTACGCCGGCCGTGCAGAACATAATGCGACAGGCGACATCTATGGAAAATAGACGCCAGTGGTACGTATAATCAATTTTGGAATGACTTACTTCGAATCTGACCGGCGTAATTTATGGAGAGGTACGCAGTTTCGGTACGGACAGGATTTGGATGGTACGGTTTGTTTCGGCAAGTGGTTCGAGCTAGACGTGGAGGGCGGACGGCGTCCGCCGACATTTTCAAGGGATCTCATTTTTATGATGACGTATTATCAAGTGGACCATACTTATGCGATGTCGGTTCACTACGTGGTTTTGTCTACAGGTAACTAAGCAAAATGTCACTAAGTCGTCGGATTTTGCCAACGCGTCCGTGTAAATATTTGAATTAACATTTTCTTGTCTTATGTGAATTAATATTTTAGTGTTGATTATTACAATTTCTATTTAGGTGATCATTTACGGTTTGAATAATTTAATTTGTGTGTATGCAGTGTCGTACTTGCAGACAAGTGTACGCTTATGATTGGTCAAATATCAGGTGTACACTTACGGTTAGGCTATTTGTCCTAGTAGGTTATTATGATTAAATACTATTTAGTGGAAGTTACGTTGGTTAATTTGACACGTAGCGATTTGTGTTGAAATTTATAGATTTCTAGAGTATTTTCTAGGTTTAAATATGTTTTTATAAAAGGAAAAGAAAAAGGACGGACAGCCTGCCTCCACCTCCGCTCTCTAGCTCCCATACTTGTTGTAGTCACTGAAGGTAAGAGAGAGAGATTGATCCATGACTGCCTTAGTTCAACAGACAGCTATTTTTAGTAGGTTACTAAAAATATACTTGACGGACCAGAGATTTGATCCCGGTACCTACGGTTCGTCAAGTTGATCGGTAGCGGTCAGCTTTATCCTAATAGACTAGGACCAATGCTAAGTGCTATGGTATGTGATAGATATATATTTAGTTTGCGTGGATAAAATTCATTTAACTAGAACTGTATACGGCGTACATAGATTCAGTTTTATAAGGTAAGTCGTACGACGCTAATTCAAAACGGATACCACGCATTTTATTTCGACATCGCAACAAATGTCGCGCAAGTATTTATTACGGCTAAGATTGCGTTTCGCATAAAATCCAACGGCGCACATCGTCGCCGAAATCTCGGAGTGGTCACTTTGGCGTTTTGTGACGTGGCATGACCTGGAGCCACGTGGAGAGATGACATTTGGTCATAGGAATTCCGAGGAACGTACGGACGAGTGAAAAGCGGACACGCGTCCACTTAATAGCCTTGTCGTACATAGGCCGTACAAAAGGTACATCGGCAGTAGTACTTTTGTGTACGATACAGTAATCTGATTGGTCCGTACTTTAGTAGATAGGAGTTATTAGAGAGAATCAGGACTTAGAAAATTTTGGTAGGTAGTCACCTCTCCCTTTGAGAGCTTGTACAAATCGACATTTTTACTGCCTCATAACTTATCGGCTGGTTGGCCGTTTTCAGTGATTCTTTTTGCTACGGACTCAGGGGAGTCGAGGCTGCACAAGGGTGCAGTCAAATTGTCAGTTTGCCTTCTTGGGCAGCAGTGGTTGTGGCTTAAAGTGGGTTAGTTAAATATTATCTAGAGGCTTCCTGTATTCTATAGTCCAATGGAGGACACAGAATTGCAAATACACTTGTTATTGGATAAAATGTCTATGGAATATATTGGATTTTGTGGACAGTCCTCTCTCGTGTGATTTTATATGGATGCTTCCGATGTTATCGTGCACTTTGATTTATTATAAGATCCTTTCAGTTTCAACGTCTCTTTTAGAAAATGTACGTACATTTTCGATGAAATGACGTACAGGTTCCGTGACATTTATGTTGAGTTCAGTGGACAGAAAGTACCAATAACTGTTATGCATCTTTTCCTCAAATTTCGTACATTTTTGTAAAAAACCGTACATTTTACGAGAAATAGTGTACTTTTCCTGAAAATTGTCCGTTCAGTTTACCAAACAAAAATTACAACGCATTTTTTTGCGATTTTTCAATAGTCACGAATTATACATTTCAATTGAAAAAATCGCACGATTTGAACAACATTGCATAGAATGCAGAAGGTTTACTTTTAGGTTAATTACGAAGTCTAGTATCGAAAATCGATAACTGGAAAAATTGGCAAAATCCTGTCACATAACGGCTACAAAGGCGGAACAAATCGGTCATCATCTTTTGGACGAATATCGCGGCGCGTAAAATCGCAGATCGATACGCATCACTAATTCTGGATTTATGAGTCTAAGAGACGTGGACTATTTTTGACCGTCTACGAAATTGATGTAATAGAGGGAAAAATTATAATTATCGACCCTATTCTAGGGAAACCCGAAAACAAAGCGACACCAAATTAACGCTTACTGTTCCGTTACAGCGATTCGCGATACTTTACTCCCCAACCAATCATGTTAATTACTTAATTTGCCAACAGGTACACCGTGCATCGCTATTAGCGTTAATATTTTTTTCGCCACTGAAAACATATTTTCTCCGTACACACCTGTCCAATTTTCAATTTAAGACCGCTTATCAAAAGTTGAGAATCTTATCTTTCAATCGTAACCGTCAGATCCACAATTCGACATGTGTGTACGGATAAAAAACGTTTTAAGTGGAAAAAAGAACATTGACGCTAATAGCGATTCACGGTGCCACCCGGCGCATATAGACGATATCCATAGTTTTGGTCTTTAAATAGGTATAGTTTGAGGGTTTTAGCGTCTAGGTTAGTTTGTAGTGTTTCCATAGTTTGGTTTTATTGTACTTGCTTTCTTTCATTCCTTTTAGGCTTTTCACGCATTTTTGTTGTGTTTTTAGTCCTTTAGGATTTTGGTCTTTAACCTTTGTTGGTCATCAATACTTTTTAGTGACAATCATGTTTTGTACTTTGATGGTATTACCATCGCGTTTTTGGAAATAAAATCTTTCTTTCTTTTACATGCGCCAGCAGACTAAGATGAGACGCTTCGCAAGTTTTGGTTCTACGACTCAGATTCACCCACATACCGAGGTGTCACACAAAGTTTCATCTTCGATGAAACTTCTAAAAGATGGACGGCGGAGATTTCTTGCCGACGGAGGCTGGTCAACAGGGACCACGTCTACAATTATCTGACGCGTTTTCTATAGTAAAGTGTGACAATACATATCACTGTTTTGTACATGAGCGTGTTTTGTTTGATTTATAATTCAGTACAGATTCATCTTTTTATGACATACCTTTAAATATTCAGGTATCCTCTTAGTCCTAGTAGATATTATTTGATGCATGGCTGGTATGCCTCCTTAGCTTAGTCACGTTAGTGGGTGGCTGCTAGCTCTTAGAAAAATAGATCTTTTAGGTATAAGAATAGGACTAAACCATTTCAGAAGTAGGAACTTGTTGTATCAAATTATGCTTTAGCATTTTGATATCTTTGACTAAGAGTTTCTCTCAAATATCTTTGCAGATTTATGAGTAAATTTGCACTTGTGTTCCTCTTTGAATTATCTGCATTATGTCAGATTTGTAGGCCATTTGGTTGCCTAATTTATCTTTGGCTGTGTTCCAAAGTTGTATGTTTTCTGATCATCTGTGAGAGCTTCTTGCTTGTCTTAATTTTGTGATGACTACTCCTGCCTCATCTTCATCTTCATCTTCAGTGGGTGTAGTATCCATAGGACAACAACCAGTGTACGGATAATGGGGTGTAACAAACCGGACCGGATTCCTCTATTTTCACACGCAGCGAGAAGCAATTTGGTTTAAGCCTAACGGAGGCCGGACGACCAAGTTATTCCGCTTGCAATCTAACCAAGATATTCCCTTCCAAGATTGCAGTTTCACCACATGGAAGCAATTTCCCGCATCCTTAGCGGAGGGTACATTGTGGACTTGCGCGTAACCTTTGGGATTGTAATCTAGATTATGATGTTAAACGTCACTAAAACTTC
This sequence comes from Zygnema cylindricum, assembly GCA_037447655.1. Lineage (NCBI taxonomy): Eukaryota > Viridiplantae > Streptophyta > Zygnematophyceae > Zygnematales > Zygnemataceae > Zygnema > Zygnema cylindricum. The sequence goes on along the minus strand of JBBHKE010000729.1, from coordinate 172,937 downwards.
AGTTTAGGTCTAACCAGCTTGTGGTTCCTTAATTTTCCTAGGTCAAAGTCTGGTGTTTCAGCGCCGCTTAAGTACTTTTGATAGATTAGTGGATCCGATTTGAACTCTCCGCCACGGATCTAGCCAGAGTCTGAAGTGGAACTTTTTTCCCTGAGTGTGGTACGGCCTTATTTGTCTTATGTTAGTTTGATAGCAATTGCCCTTCGCTCATTGGCTCGTTGCATTGCGTTGACCTTTTGGACTTGAACTGGATAGACTCAGTAGTATAAGGCACTTGGGGCCAAAGAAGAGATGTTGTTGTTTTCAGTAGTGTCTCTTAAGAGAAAACCTAGAAATTTCATAGCAAACTTTCTTTTGGACAACTTTTATCTTGTTTGTTGTGACTGATTTGGAATTCTCTCTTATGGAAATCGTTGTTCGGTAGGGTAATTGGTATTATCTTTCCCTTGGGCGGTTTGAGTTTTTTTGTTGTTCAACCTGGGAAGTGTGTGATAGTTTCTGTGTCGCGGAAGCCGAGGGGTGAAAAAGGATCCTACTGGTTTTCGATGCCTTTAAGGGAGAGAGTTCGTCTCTTCTTTGTGTCATTGTTTATCAATAGGGTATGTGTTAGGATTTATTACTGAGCACTCACTTAGCGACGAGACATTCTCGTAGCTAAGGTAGCGAGGACCAGCGATGAAGTAGTTTCGTCGCTTAACATTTGAAGTAACGTGGAAGTTGTTTTTTCATTTCATTTCGCGTGAGTTCTAGTCGTTTTATAGAAGTGACGTGGAAATTGTTTCGTCCCTTCGGTTCACTAAATTTCTAGTTGTAACGTGTATTTTAAGTCGGTTGATAGTTGACTTTCGTTGTTGGTCAACTAACTTACGACGACCACCTTTAGTCAGCCGTATACTTCGCACACGTTTTTAGTCTTGCAAATATGTATTTGTTGAGACTTCGTGGTAGACTTATCTTTTGGAGGCGTAGCTTATTAAGGAGGCGTAGTAAGGTTAGAAGTTAAAGGGAGATAGAAAAAAAGTTGTCCTTGCATTGTGTTTAATATATTGAATGTATTGGATGAACACTATTGTTGTGTGTTTATTTTGCTTGGTTTGTTATCTTCAATTGGTATCAGAGCGGGTTATTGGCAACACTTGCCTTTATGCCGGAGAAAGGGAAATCCCCAACGGAACCTTGTGGAGGAGCTAGTGGGGGAGTTAGTGGAGGAGGAATTACAGGGACAAAATACGATAAGTTTTATGAATGGGGGGAGAAAAATGTGAATATGGACAAGGGGATGTTTGAATGCTTTCAGGAAATTTTCAAAACACAAGGAGATGATGGAGATGGAGGTGTAAGTGGAGACTCACATAACTGAAAGAAAATAAATAAAAATAAGAGGAAATCTACACTTTATGAGGACGAGGATGAGGGCGAAGATGATGATTTTAAAGTTTTTAATAAGACCATAATCATCTTCACGCGTTCCAATTATGCAATTTGGAAGTGATACATTCGAGGAGCATTCACACCAAAAAAACTTTGGGACATCGTTATCGGGAAGAAACACGACTGATCCTTATGTGGATCCAGTCGGAGCAAAGAAGTGGGATAACAAGGATATGGCGGCCTCCACCGCACTAATTCAAAGTTGTGCTAGTTCTATGCATGAACATCTCCTAACTAATGATAAGGCTTATGATTGTTGGACCGCTTTGCAAATTGCGTTTGAAAAGGGGTTTGATGCAAATGATTTTTTTTTTAGGAGTATATTAGGTTTAAAATGAAGGAGAATGAGTCCATTGATGATAGAGTCAAAAGGTCTAATGTCATCATAGAACAACTTAACTCACTTAATAACTTCCATACAAAAAAAGAGAGGTTGTTTGTTTTCATGAGGAGTCTTCCAAGCAAGTTTGCAGTAGCTAAAGGGGTCATCAAGGGGCGAGAGAAATTGACAATGGCATATGTTATCAATCACTTTAATAGTACAAAGAAGGAAAAGGCAACATCAAAAGAGGAAATCAAGGGGTCATCTTATCCGAGTTATCAAGAGGAGGATAACGGAGGAGCTTACAACTTTAGGTGATCTAGGGGGAGAGGAGGTGGACCTCGTGGACGAGGAGGCATATCATAGGGCCCAGAGAGAGGCTCGTATCAGCGTGACACCTCTCAGATGACATGTTACAATTGTAACGAAATTTGGCATGGCTCTTTTGAATGCCCAAACAAAAGTAAACTGTGTAACATTTGTCATAAATGGGGACACACTGGTCGCGGTTGTTATCAAAACAAGGGAAATAATCGTGGAGGGGGACGATTCAAAGCAAAGGAAGTGAAGGATTTAGTTCATCAAGTAGAGAAGATTTTGTTGGGGATGGGTAGTGAGACACGATCAAGAATTTTTGGTCTCACTCATGGAGAAATCACAGGAAAAGGAGGATATCCTATTTCACACACGAGGCAAGGAGAGTGAAGGAAAATTTAACAATCAAATCATTCACTCAGATGCTACACATAGCATGTGTTCAGATCTAAGACTATTCAGTGACATTAGAAAACTCACTAAACCAAAATCCATCATAGTGGCTAATGGTTCAATGATGGTTATTGATACAGTGGGAACAGTACGATTGGATCTACCGACACAAGATAGGGAAGGGAAAACAGAGTTAATAGAGTACGTTTTAATAATGTGTTTATAATCCGGCGGGGTGCATCATTCATCTAAGAGGCGCACAACTTCAGAGGAAAGGTGGAAGAGCCACATGCTTGGAAGGGGGAAGAATCATTTTGAGCAGTAAAACAAGACCATTTGAAGAGGGGGTTGTAACTGAAAGTATGGAAAGTAGGTTGATTTGGAGAAAACCTGAAAATAGGACGGCGGATGAAAAAGGGCACCTCCATTTGGCAGAGGTCAACGAGGTGGACCTCACGTTGTGGCATCATCGTATGTGTCACACTTCAGAGAGTAATATCAAAGAGATGATTCGTCATGGTGCGGTTAGAGGACTAGACGTGACGACAAGAGAAAAGGTTATCGGATGTATAGGATACACAAAAGGGAAGCATAAAAGGAAGCCTCATCCCGTGAAAGACCTTCAATTCAAAACGAATGCCCCTTTAGACCTAGTTCATGTAGATCTTTGTGGGGACATACATCTAGAAACCATTGGAAAAAATAAATACATTATGGTGATAGTTGATGATTTCAGCAGAAAGACATGGGTGTATCTTTTGAAGGCAAAATCATAAGCATTAGAGACATTTAAAGATTTTGTGGTTATGGCTGAGAGGGAAAGTGGGAGGCAGGTAAAAGCAGTACGATCGGACCGTGGAGGTGAATTTCTTGCCTTCGCCGAATATTGTAAGGAGACGGGGATCAAGCAGCAATTCACGGCTCCTTATTCCCCACAATCAAATGGAATAGCAGAGAGAAAAAATCGAACATTGCAGGAGATAGTGAGGGCCATGCTCCATACGACAAAACTCACTCATCGTCTTTGGGAGAGGCAATCAGGGCGGCTAATCATGTTACCAACCGGAGAATTAACTCGGCTTTAGGTAACAAAACACCGAAGGAACTTTGGAGTGGACAAGTGCCTACGGTAAAACATTTAAGGATTTGGGGATGTGAGGCTATGGGGCATGTAGAGGAAAGAAACCGGGAGGGGAAGTTTGCAGCACGGTCATGGGAAGGATACTTTGTGGGGTATAGTGAAAACTCGATGCAGTATCGGATTTATAACCCCGTTACTAGGAGGGTCCGAGAGTCTAAAAATGTAGAGTTCAATGAAAATTTGGAATGGATGGTAAAGGGAGCTAATGAGTCTAAACGGGCCCAAGATTACGAGGAGGATAGTCATTATGAAAAATTCACAGGAGAGGAGGAGGAAGAAGAAGAAGTCTTGATGGAGGTAGGGACAAAGAAAAAGGTGTGATTTGTAGAGCAGGCTTTAAAGAAAGTTCCAAAACCTAAGTCCACCAGCAACGAAGCACAGGGGGACAAGGTCATTAGAGAATCATCCCCTCACATAGACAATGTGACATCAGAAGAGACACCTTTTGAGAAGGAGGGTGATGACAAGATTGAGAGCAGTGATTCGGATAAAGAATTTGCAGAAGACGTACGGAGAAGTAAGAGATCCACTAAAGGGAAGGCACCGGAACGATTCTCACCTGGACAGTCGTACAAAAAGCAAAATAGCTACCAGAGGGCAATTTCCGAAATTAGAGAAGAAAGGGCGGAATCTTTTCTCTTATGAAAGGCAATTACAGAAAATCGTCCGGTGGATCCTCAATCTTATCAAGAGGCTCGAGACTCGGACGAATGGGAGGAGAAGTGGAAACCGGCGTTTATCAAAGAATTTAATTCTGCAAAATCAAATGGGTGCTTTGAAGAGGTAGATTTATCGGTTGGTAAGAAGGCGATAGACTCAAAGTGGGTTTTTAAGACAAAGACGGGAGCTTCGGGAGAAATTCTTAAGTATAAGGTACGGTTGGTATGTAAGGGCTTCCAACAGAAGGAAGGTATTGACTATTCGGAGACATTTGCTCCTGAAGTTAAGTTGACCCATTGCGCGCAATTATTGCAATGGCGGCGGCGGGAGGAATGCACATCTAACAGATGGATGTAGAGACGGCCTTTTTAAATGGTGAATTGGAGGAGAAGGTGTATATAAAAATTCCAGAAGGAGTTCCTGGAAAGAATGGTAAGTTGTACTATAGTAGAAGTAAAACGGTACCTGTACCTTTTTGTACCTTACAATATTTTGATTGGCTAAGGTAAATTAGTAGTAGATTCTGAGAGGGAGCTTAGGACTTCAAAAAATTTAGGTAGTCGCATCTCTCCCAAAGTGCATTTGTATTTATAGGCCATCTTTGGTCAGCCATAACTAAATGCCCGGGTGAGCAGTTTTAGTGATTATTTTTGTTGCTGACTCAGGGGAGTCCAAGCCACTTAAGCGTGTGATGGGTCAAAGATTTTGCTTGACAGGGTGGCTGCTTTTCTAAGGGGAAATCAAAGTGGGGAATGTTATCCAAAACTCTTATTCTAGCTTTTCATTCTGTGGGGGAACTAAGCACACAAAAAGTCTTCTTTCACAAGGGTAAAGCTATATTGGAGTTTTTATTGTTAAGAGGTCAATCATTTCGGTTTATATCAAACTAGAGTCGGTGCCATCTAGATTAGCTTCTTTCGATCTGTAAATTGTGTGTGGCAATGGAGCTCATAGAAATTTAGGTTATGGGCCCACCATCTAGGGTGCCTATGTTTGATGGAACAGACTTCACTTATTGGGAGTTTACGATGGAGGGATTGCTTTTCGAAAAGCACCTGTGGGGAATTGTTTCGAACAAGTGAGGTGTGCGCCACATGGCTTTGGTGGACCTTACTATGAAGATTCATCTGGGCCTTTCCAAGATACCAACCAAAGATTAGATGCAACGGAAGGTGAATGAAAATTATTGCAATAGAACGAGAAAATGGGGAAAAGGATAAAAGGACACCTATGGTGAGGGGAGCTAGGCTCTATGATACAGCTGCACTAGTAGGGGTTTTAAGTAAAACTAAAGAAAATGACAGTAAAATTTGGGAGTATAAAACATTATAGCAAAACATCTCATACTTAGAAATGTGTCTAAGTCTATAGCTATCACTCTTTTAAATCTAACCAAGTCTTCGGAAAATCAGGGAAACACTAAAGTAGATCTACAAGAGTGAGAGTATACAGAGGCAACAGTTAGTAAAACAGGAAATAGAGGCCTAAGTGTATAAAGGTGGTAGCATGATGGAGTTTTGCAATGATATTACTGCGTTATATATTGAGCTTGCTAGCGCGGTATATGTAGAATCTGAGGAGAGAAAGATTTATACACTAATCACAAAACTCCCAAATGAATACGAAGACATCATTTACCGTATGTAAGTAATGGATGGCTCCTCATGGATTTGGAGCATTACCATGGGGATGATTCTTGTTAGGGAAAGCTTTTTGGAGCTTCGTAGGGGAAGTGACAGGGTGAATGTATTTACAGCTGGTGGTGACTGGCGGAAGCGTGATGAGAAAAGCGGTGGTGACGAGCGAAAGTGTCATGAGAGGAAGAAAGACAAAGGTAAACCTTATCAAAACTTCAGTGGAAAGAGAGGGATAAAAAAAGAAAGGGGAGCTTTGGAAAAAGGGGTTTGCTTCTTTTGTAGAGAATCGGTTCACCATATGGAGGAGTGTCCTCGTTTGGAAGAACTTAGAAGTAGGAGTGTGAATGAGAAGGAAGAAGATTGTGCCGCTTTACTGAAAATTAGTAACATAGAAAGATGATTCTAGAAATAAAATAAAAGGTCAACGTGAGTGAAATAGGATAGAATTGGGATGGTGAATAATAAATGGTGGATGGTGTGGATACAGTAGATGGTGGAAGATTTTTGGGTGGTTAGATGGTAGATGTCGAATGTTGATGTCAAATGATTTTTGACTTTTTGCTCTTTTTAAGTTTTATGTTTGATTTTTCATTTTGTACAAAGTCGAGAACTGAATAGACATGAACAAAAATTCCATAAACTGAAGTAAGAAAATATCCCACAAACCTTTATATTTGCTTTTATCAACTTGTACTAATGTTGTTGGTGATACATTCATTTTATGATAGAAGGGTGTAGTAAACATGACACATTCAAGTCAATGTTTAAAAAATGGATTGGGCGTACAATGTGCAAATTGGCAGATTGGCCGAAATCGCTTCAATGTTGTCAACCCTCTCTCATTTTGGACATCGATCTTTTGTTGGTTCATTATTTAGTGCTTAATACACTGTACAGTTCGTCTCAAGCGTTGACTGTTAATGTGTGAATTAACTATTTGGTAGCGAAGAAATGATAATTGTATTTTTTCTTGTTTTGTTGTGCTATACCTTTTTCATACTTTTAAATAGATTACTTATTATCAAATGACAAAAAATTGCACTACAAACTTGGGGCTTCCTAGGTTGTGCCAATCAAGGGGATGGCGTGACTTGAACTCGCCCACTTCTAGCGTTGTCGCTTTTGGAGCCCTTAAGAATACCCACTTATATTTTTGATTGATCGATTGGCCTTCGTACTCAACTTTTTAATAAACGTTTATAATGTTGCATGTTTTTGTCCATTCGACCACTTTTCTATTTTTCACTTTCCTACCTCACGTTCTTATCAATTTGCAATTAGGGGAGCACTTATGGTTGTCATTTTTTTTGTGATTCTTTGATTTTTTTATTCCTTACATTGTAATGTTTAACATTCGTCGATGTCTCCGACCATCGTGTAGGCTGTACTTCAACTTCTTTATCTTTACAAAGGTAACAATGATTAACTATCGGCGTAACATTCTTTGTATCTTATCATTCATCTGCTTCTATTTAGTGTTTTCCCTTTTTGTTTAGTTGTTTTTATTACAAGCTCCGCCCCTCACTCCCCCAATTGTAAAATTCCACGTGAAAAACTTTGCGCATGTTTTTATTTCCCAATACGTTGGCTATTGTCGAAAATTGGGTTTATGCTTGACTCCATACTAGCTTTTGATAATCTATTTGACCATGGCTACCACCTTATGAAGATTCACCGTTTTCACAGAAGTGTTAAGAAGTTGTAGTTCTTCACGTTATTTTGCAACAATATACATATTGTTGTTTTTTACATGTAAGTGTATAATATAATCTAAGAAACATCATTTTGATAATATGGAACAAACTACTACACGAACAATTTTCTACTATAACTAACATATGTTGATTTGAGACAATCGGTGACCCTTAGGAAGAAGAAGAAGCACCAGCTGTTGCTATAATATTCAGATTAAAAAAGAGGAAACTCTCACGGAATCCACAAAAAGGACCGACTTAACAATGAAGCCCCAAGCAAACCAAACATACAATAGGTCTGAAAATTTTCCACAATATAAATAGTATAACAAAAAAACCACATGCAGATTTCACAGCGTTCTGTCAAAAGATCACAATGATCTTGCAATTCAAAAAGACACAAAACTGCTTTGCAGTTTTTCATTCACAGAATTCCTAAGTCCAAAAATATTCTAAGTCCTACATATACAATGTGAACCTACAGCTGATCTACACCGTACCACAAATACTGTGGTGTGTTGGTACACTAAACATTAATCAAACTAAACCCTGCCATCTACGTTACAAGTATTTACATCAATCCTTAACCATAGCCGCTGCTAAAGTACGCAGTCAAAGTTAGTCTGCTGAAATGACGGCTTGGTCAATATTTCTCTTCCAAAAATGACGGCGAACTTCGTCCGCCGTCCGCGTATTCATTCATCACCGAAGATGAACCTCCACTTGTAAATCTGGTCCCTCAAGTAACTACGTACTTTGTCAACCAACTCAACCAAGCTTGACTTCCCCACGGACCGACACGTGTACATAGAATTTACCAAATCTGTGAACTCCCTTTGGAGTTATATACCACACCACATCTTGTCTACGTCAACTCAGTCGGTACACAAAAACCAGCTTAGTCTAAACTCTCTTCTCTCACACACGAGATATAGAGAGGACTAAAGGTTTCCAAAACCAACAACATAAACGCTTGCAATTATGGTGCTATATGATGAATTTTTAGGGGAGATTCTAGCATAGAAAAAGTGTAAACAATTTTTAAGGTAGTTCTTTTTATGTGTCAAATCCTCGTTACTTTCTTTAGTTGATTTTATTTCTTAGATACTCAAATTGTTGTAAAAAAATGATTTCACCAAGCTTATAAACAGTCTACAAATCGTTGTGTTTAGTATGCAATGCATGAAATTTGTTTTTGTATTTAAATTTTGAAAACACGAGCGAAATTTATATTTTCATATTAACCTTACTCTTTTAGAACGGGAAGTGTGTCATGTACAACTAGCGCAGATTCATAATTTTTTTTTTTTGTTTAGATGTTGTTTGTCTAATCAAAATAAGGTTTTGTTATAACATCGCCGATGGATTCTTACATTTCATTAAATGCTTAATGTCGACAAGGGTACTCTTCTACAAATGTTTGGATTATGTTGAACTTAGTATAGCAAATTATTTCGAACAAAAATACTATATATTGTTGAAAAATGAAGTATTTTGTAGTATGTATTCTGGTCTTAGTGCAGCCCTCACACTTGTCGTAGTCACTGATGGCATGCAAGCAGCCATGACTGTCCCTTGCTAGCAAGGGGACATGCAGATAGTTCTACAGGTTTCTGCAAAAGATAGGGGGTCACTTTTGGGATTCGATCCGGTGACCTCCGGATGACCGCCGTACGGATTAACCATCCGCCTTATCCAGTAGACCTTGTAGAAAGCGATACACATATATGCTGCGATATTTTTTTAAAGAGCTACAGCGCCAATTATTCCATTCAACTAATTACGGTACAATTTATGCATGAAAATATACCGGTCCGCACGAAATTGGGACCACACGAAATATACAAATCGACATTAAATTTTGCGGACATAATCAAATGTTTGAATCTGATCAAACGGCTCATAGTGGAGCCGAATGTCAATGTCAGTTTGGCAGTTTGTGGTCCAGATGTCGGCGGATGACACGTGGCAACATATGGTTGGACAACGGATATCGCGCGAGGGGCAACTACTTCTCCGGAACTAACAAGCGTCAGCGGAACGCCCATGTTGTACTATGGCCGTACAAGAAGTACAGCGCTACCTATACCTTCTTGTACTTAACACTCCTGTGATTAGTTGAGTGTCCTAGTAATAAGTTTAGAGAGGTAGTTTAGGACTTATAATATTTTTGGTTTTTCAACCTCTCTTCCAGAGAGCACTTGTACTTATTGGCAAACTTTTGTCAGCCATAACATATTGCTCAAGGGACCAATTTCAGTGATTCTTTTTGCAGCGAACTTAGAGTTAAGGCTACACACGGATGTAGTCGATCACTATTTTTGCGTCCTAGGGTGGGACTTATTTATTGCCAAATTCAAAAGTGCATATTTTATCTTTAGAGGTTTCATATAAACTGGACATTCTGTGTACCAATGGAGGTCATGGATTTATAGGTTATCGGCCTACTCTTTAGGATGCCCATTTTTTATAGGATATGATTCATCTATTGGGAAACCATGATGAGGGGTGCATTGTTTGAAAAATAGTTATGGGGCATTGTGAGTGGCCGTGAGAGTTGGCCATCCGCTAAACTAAGAGTTCCACCAGGGTTTAGAGGATATCAGTTCATAGGCGGATCTGCACGGGCAGATGGGGTAGAGGATGTTGGAGAAAGCATCATGTCGGACATAGGGAAGGAGAAGGGGAAAGAGCAAATCACACCGATGGGTAGTGGATCAGCACTTCTAACAAAAATAGAGGCGAATGATACTGAAGTTTGGGATTTCAACAATACCATGTCGACTCATTTTATACTCGGGCGTCTCTTTAGGGAGTGGCTACACCTCATCTTCATGTGGAGTGGGCAAGCGAGTTGTGGGAAGCTCTTGTCGACATTTACAAGAGTGGTACGATCCAGCAACAGAAGCAAGCACATCAAAATGTACAGGCATATATGTACAAAGGGGGAAAGATGTTAGATTTTTGTAATGATTTTGCAGGGTTATTCATGGAGTTGGAGAGTGCAGGGAAAAAGGAGATTGAGAAAGAAAAGGTGAATAATTTGTTAATGAAACTCATAGATGATTTTGAGAAAATTATTAACAGGGTTTTGGATTTGTCATATCATCTTTGGATTTGGAACTCCGTTGTGGAGATGATTTTGGTTCGGGAAAGCACAATTGAGATTCGTAGGGGAGGAAAGAGTGTTCAAGCATTGGGTGATGGAACTAACTTGGGGGATAAGGATTCCAAGAAACCTTATGAGAACTTTGGTGGAGGAGGAAGAGGAAACCATGACGGATCTGAACCAAGGGCTCCGAAGGGGCTTTGCCACTTTTGTAAGATGTCGGGACACTACATGGCGAAGTGCACTAAGTTGACGATGTTGAGATTGAAGGAGGAACCAATAAGAAAACAAGCCACAAGGAAATAGAACTCATTTGTGGTGACACAAGTCATGAAGAGGATTGCGATGATGACGATCGAGAACTTCTCCTCAACGAGGAGTTGGAGATGAAAGGTGAGCTGGAGATTCAAAAGAGGTAAATGTGTATTTTTGGTGGAGTGAAAGAAGCTCTTTAAGAAGGATGGATCATTGATTCATAAGTCTCTATGCATATATGTGAGAAAAACCATTGTTTACCAAAATGAGAAAAATCCTTATTGTAGAGATAGAGTATGGGGGTGGGAGAATAGTGACCACTAATTTAGTGGGATCAGTGGATCTGATAGTCTTTGTTGATGGAAAGACATCTATAGTCACTTTTTCCGATGTTCTTTTTTGTTCTGGAGTTGAACAAGAATCTTATCTCTACGTCGGTCTTAGATGATAAAGGCTTTAAGACTAGTATTAAAAAAGGAGTCTTGTTGCTAGCTATGAGAATGAAGTGGACTTCACAGTTGAAAAGGGTAGCCAATAAATGTTTAGGCTGAATTTGAGTAATGGAAAGACCAGAGTTTACTATGTTGGTGTAAGTGATATGATGATGTGGCATAAAATATTGGGACATGTGCATCTAGATAGATTAAAAGAAATGAAGAAAATGGGTGTAGTTGAGGGAATATTTTTTGGGGATAATGAGACTTTGGATGATTGTAGTGGGTGTGCTCAAGGAAAAGCCCATAGATTGCCTTTTCCAAAAGCCGCAAGTTATAAGGGTGAAAAGGTTTTGGATTTGGTTCACACTGACATATGGGGACCGGCCAAAGTGCCATCAGTTGGAGGGAAAAGATTTATGCTTACTATCACTGATGATTGGTCTAGATACTCTAGAGTATACTTCTTGAAAAACAAATCTGACTCTTCGGCTTATTTTAAGGAGTATAAAGCATGGAGTGAAAAGCTTCATGAGACACCTATAAAGAGAGTGAGTAGTGATAATGGGGCGGAATTCACTTCTAATGAGTTTGATGATTACTTGAAAGAGGAAAGGGTTCAACATCAATTGATTGTCCCAAGGAACCCAGAACAAAACGTTGTAGCCGAGAGACTAAATCAGACATTAAGTGATAGTGCCCGTAGTATACTAACAGATAAAAAGATAATGAAAAGTTTTTGGGCAGAAGCTATGAATTGTGCAAACTATCTCAAAAATAGAGTCCTTACCTCGGCTGTAAAAGACCAAGCACCTTATGAAAGATGGACCGGGAGAAAACCTAATATTTCACACTTAGTCTAGACACAAAAAAATCTGATTGAAAGCTAGATGCTAGAGGAAAGTCGGGATACTTACTTTGGTATGATGAAAATGTAAAGGGATATAAAGTTTATGATCTCGGAAAAGAAGACATAATCCTAATAAAACCCTATGTAGTTATGGATGAAGGAAAGTCCATAGATCCTTTTAAGTACAATAAACTGGTGAGAATTAGAATTAAATCCGAAAATGAGTTAGATTTAGATTCTTCTGATCAAACTCCGGTTCAGCCTGACCTTGTAAAGAAAGAGGAAAAACTGATCGAGAGTGACCCTCTCTTGGAGTCACAACATCCGATTCAAACCGAGGAAGATAATGAGGAAAGACCAAAAATGGATGATGAACGTCCGGAGATGGATTCCACAGATAGGGGAGAGAATGAAGTTGTTTAGAGAAACCTAAGATTACCCTCCAAACCAGCGTCGGAGTTTGAAGGAGAAAGGAGAAGCAATAAGAGACTTCAAGAGAGACAAGTGAACAACAAGGTAACTAAGTGAAATTTTATGGGCTCCATTGCCACACAGAATTCGCATATCCAAAGAAGCTAATCTAGATAGTGCTGAATCCAAGTTTATATAAACCCACTTGATTGACCCCTTTACAATCAGAACCCCATTAGAGCTTCACGTTGTGAAATAAGACTTTCTAGGTGCTCAGTTCCATGACCGAATGCAAAGTTAGAATATGAGTTTTGGATATTATTCCCCACTTTGACTTTCCCTTAGAAATGCAGCCACCAGGGTAGGCAAAAACTTGGACCAACTACACCCTTTTGTAGCGTCGACTCCCCTGAGTTTGTAGCATAAAGAATCCTTGAAAATGGTCAATTAAATCGATAGTTATGGCTGGCCAAAGTTTGGCTTTTATACAAGATGCTCTCTGGGAGAGGCGGCTACCTACATACAATATTCTAAGTCCTAAAACCAACTCACAACCCCTCTAGACCAATCAAATTGTAGCACACTACATAATGTACATAAAAAGTTTGCTAGCCGCCGTACTTTATGTACGGAAATATTCGGCACCACTCTAAATATGCCATGTGGAAAAAACGTCGTCGACGTACTGTCCCTTTCTTCTCGGGTACCCAATAGGATGATGCCAGGTGTCAGTTTGACTTGTCGAATTAATCTTTTTTCACCGTTGAATTTCAACGGTTGTCGTTCCGTGTTGACCGGTGAAATTCTCGTCAACATGGAACCAACTGAAGTACGGACCAATAACATGACTGTACCGTACATGAAAGTGTCAGAGTACTTTCTATACGGTCCACGTATGACAGCGCCATAGTGTGACATGTGTCATATCCGGACTTTTCATCTCGCGTTCCGGAGATCGCGCAACCCTCAAGTACTTGCCACGTGTTATCTGGAGTGGCAGTGCCCAAAAATGCCACGTCGCCCACTCCATAATCGTGGCTGGCACCACGGCCGTCGATTCATTTCCAAATTGTATCTGTGCCCTCGAAACAAATGTCCGTACCATTTATTTCGCAACTAGTTCTATGTTCTAAATGTCGTTAACCTAGTTAAATGAAAATTTCTACGTATGACTGTATATATTTTTTTCAAACCCTATATACCTTAACACTAATCGTAGACTTAACGGATAGAGCTAACTACTACAGTTTGTTTGACGGACAGTTGGTACCAGGTTCAAATTCTGGGTCTGTCAAATGCCTTTTTAGCAAAATATCCTTTATTTACTCTTGTCTCTCTGGAGAGCTTATGCGGCCATAGCTCTAGCTCCCTATCCAGCTTTTATTGACTACAACAAGTGTGGGTGCTTAGAGAAGGGAGTTTGAGTCAGACTGCCTCAACTCATTTTCTTTCCTAAAACAGACCTAGAAAATACTCAAATATTAACACTCCCTTTATTTTATAGTCTATCTTCCTTTCAACTCCCACACACACAAATAAGCAAACACTTCCTCCCCCTTTTTTTTTTTTTCCTTTTCTTTTCATAAAACTTTAAGACAATACCCTCATATTTTAAAAGGTCTTCTAGATGAGCTAAATCAAACATTCCATCTTTCTGATCACACATCCCACTTTTCATAAATCCGAGCAAAGATTTTATCCATCTCATCTCTTTTCCATCCACACAAAATCGGATTTCCCCCTTGTAGTTCAAATAGCAAGCCCCATCTCAAATCCCAGTTTTTGAACTTTCCTCACTCTCTCCTATGGAATTCTTTCCACTATCACTTTCTATTTCGATCCCCAAAGAACATTTCTCCTCCCCTAAACTTTTCATTAAATATTCCTCCTCGTCCCTATCCTACAAAACCCTCTCTAGTTTTACTTCTTCCCGTTCCTCAGAATTCGTTAAAGTCTCCCTTTCCGACCAATTCTCTTTTTCCAAAATTTCAATGAAACTATCCTCAATAATTTTATTTTTCCCTTTTTCACAAATAGTTCCTAGATCTGAATTTTTCATTTCTAAGTCTTACACTTTACACTCCTTGAAATCCTCAAATACATCCTCTCTCTTTACTTCCCTTATACCTCCAAAAGCACATTGTTCCTTTCGTGGATTTTTTGTGTGCTTTTCACTCTTTTCTATACTACCGATGTGGAGAAGCTTCAAAATATATTCATCCTCTTTCTCCTATCGTTAATTCTGCGACATAATTTTTCTATTTCTATCCTTTCATTTTTTTGAGTGGAAGCATTTGGATTCTCTCTTTGGTAGTCCTTTTTGGGGCTCTGGTTGGGTTTCTTCTGGAGTCGATTACCAGAATCTTTTGTACCAGATTAGCGGATTTTGAGAGGATTTTTGTTAGGCTTCCAACAGATAGTCACAGTAGTGAAACAACCACCTGTCTCTTTAGGTTAAAGAGGATAGGTGCTCAGATCGGAGTACTTTTATAAGGGGATTTAGATCTTCTTCTCCAGTCAGCTTTGGGGGGAGGAGAAGTCCAGGATAAGGATCTTCCGAGTGTCAGATCGGACGAGCAGGAGAGGGAGGAAGCGGTGGCCCAGGAGGAAGAGTCACAGGTGCCCGAGGGAGCACCCCCCTTTTGCTCACCTGTACACATAGAGCGGTTTCTTCAGGGAGAGATGCCCCGGGGGGTTGCGGTCGACACTCCTCCTACGCACCCAGAGGGGAGACCCTCTCCTCCACCTCCACCTGTCTTTTCCCCCGAGAATTTCCCAACGTTGTCCGAGTCAGTCAGAGCTAGGGCTTCGAAGAAGGCGGAGAGGCCGCCCTTATCCCCTAAAAGTCGTAGAAAGGGGTTGGCCCACAAGGAAGCGGTCCCTGGTCACCTTCCCGAGGTCGGTCGCTATACCCGATCTAAGGCACCGATAGTAGAAATGTACATTGATCCTAAGATCCTGACCGATCCTAACCGGCCGGGTCGCAAAGAAATCTTAGCCCTTCATGATCTCCATGAGTTGAAGGTTAAGAAGGAGTTGGTGCAGCGGGTAGCCAGGTCAGATCGAGCCAGAGTGGTACGCCCTATGGGAGGTGTAGTGGAGATACTCAGTAGTTCATCCGAGAGTGGCTCCCCAACCTCCGTACCGGAGCAACCGGGAGGACCATCAACTTCCTACCAGCAACCCACCCCATCTCAGGACACCGTAACCAGCAGGCCGGCTCACGGCGGGGCGGTCCCTCGGACACGGGACGGGGAAGGGACCAGCAAGCGAGGGTTACCCGAGCCAAAGAAGGGGTACAGGTTCGATCATCGGGACCGCAAGGGCAGGTGCGGTCCCCGACCTAAAGCGGAACCGTTCTTCCCTTCCGATTCCACCTCTCCTAGCTCAAAGTCTCCTTCTGCTCCGGCGGTTCGACCATCAGAGGGGTTGTGGCGTTCTAGACCCACCGATCCCGAGGTACCGGGTTTGGGGATTGCGGATCTCTCAAGGGTGGTGAGCAGTACACAAAAACTGGTTGACATCTTGCGATCCCAGAGTCACGCTACGGCGGGGGCTGGACCCGTCACTATCGATTGGGAAGCTCTTGAAGAAGAGAGGAAGAGGGCCCTCGAACAGGAATTGCTCCTCATAAGGGAGGCCAGAAGAATATCAGGAGGGATCCTTAGTGGACAGGTAGCTCCTCCTAGAGAGACAAGTCCCTCGGCGAGGAGACAACCTACAGGGCAGACAACTCCTACGGAGATGCCAGCTCCCGGGATTTCTTCGGAACTTACACCGGAGTCTCCTCTTCCGCGGGAAAGGGGGGAAACAACAGGACCTAACAAACAGGGGATGGGTGTAGATTTACCGGATAACGTTGCAGCCGCCTCCACTGAGCATCCTACTGTTGTCTCAGTGGCTGGGTCTTCAACTGCGGAGGTCGTGGTATTATTACAACCCGACCAGAGAAAACATATCTCCCTCGGGCTTTCCACTCCTCCTCCATCTCCACCTCAGGCATCCTCTCTTTCGCCTTCTGTTTCTCCGGCCGCTGCAGTCCGTGGGTCACCGGGACCACCTGTCTTACCCTACAAGTACGACGTTTGTGCTTACTCTCCCCCTCACCGACGTTCTCCCGATTCCCGCGAAGGAACTCCTCCACCAGAAACCTCCAGAAGGCGTACACGGAGACAGACACCTTTCCCTCGTAGTCCTCGATCATCTCCATCCCTTTCTCCACCAATCCCTCAAGGACCACCGCTGACTAAGCCTATTCTCCACATTCCCTCGGTGGAAACAGTTCGCCAAGAGGAACGGGCCTCTCTTGGGTATCGAGGAGCAGTTCTTCGGGCAGCTTTTCCCAAGGTGATAAGCTCCTCGTTTTCTAAGGGCCAACTCTAGGGCGATACAAGTCATCTCACTATCCCACCAGTAACCGGAACTTCCTCAGTGGGGGGGAGTGTCATCTCTCGTCACACAGCTCCCTCTACCGGAGAAGGAGGCGGGCCCAAGCTAGCTGATGCATATCCAGGGGTAATTTCACCGGTGCAGTTTCTTAGCCCAACAGGACCATCTTCTTCACAGTTCACCAACCTTGCAGAGGAGGAAAAAGAAATGGGGGACGCAAGGATCTTTACAGGAGATAGCTCGGGAATCGCTTTCTCTGATTTCGAATTGCTGTGGAAGTCGTTCACCCAATCTGAAATCAACAAATACAGGGGCGGAGCCATTCCGGATGACTTCGAGACCACGCTTTTCCCCATGATGGTGAACTATCTGGCTGGGGGCGCTTTGGCAGACTACAAGGAGCGACAACCTCTTCTGATGGCTCCCAGCATCAAAATTTCAGATCTGTCCTTGATGAAGCAGTCTTACAGGCGGAAGCAGACTTGGCTGCCGCTGCAGCCGTTACTGTCACCGCCCTCTTCACAGAGGACATGAAACTTCAGGCACAAGGACGAGCATATGTCGCTCAGCTTCAGGCCATCTAGGAGGCTAGAGCCGCCACTCGGATGGTTGCAGACCCAACCCCCTGTACCACTCTTTTGAATGCCTGGAGGCTCCTTTACACCGAGAGGAATGAATCTGCTATCAAGGAATTCACGGAATTCCGTTGCCAAAAGAGTGAAACACCCCAGACTCTTTTTAACAGATTGTCCAGCCTCCGTCAAAAGACCAAACTCTCAACCATTGATCTTCCGGCCATGGCAACCAAATATTTCATCGCCGTCCGAAATTCGTTCGGACCGACAGCGCAGGCCGCCCTCGATAATTGGATTGCGGGACAGGCCATCCAGGACGTCAATCCAACCGCCAAAGAAATCTCTCTGGCCGCAATAAAGCTTTATGATCACTTTGTCCACCGAGAAGCCCAAAAAAAAGCGGTAACGGGAAAAACTTCAGGGAACTTTGCAAGATTTGCCCGAGAAATGCCTCCCGAAAATGAAGAGTCGGCCGAACTCTTAGCCTAGCGAAAGCTCAAGGGGAAACAGGTGGTGGATAGCGGATCCGAACCTGCCATGGGGGCCGATGACCGTGTCTTCGTCTATAACTGTTTAAACTGTCAACAAATAGGTCATGGATGAAAGCGATGCCCTTGGAAGCTCAAACCGCAGTTAGCTCTTAAGCAGAAGGAATGGGAGAGCAGAGAGGTGGAAGGACAAAGAGGCAGCAAGAAAGGAAGCAAGGAGGAGGGTCAGACGATAAAACACCGATAAACGAAGACAATTATCGGCCGACGCCACGATCTGAGACTACAAAGATGTCGCAAGCCCTATTGCGACAGTTAAAACTTCCAAAATTTGATGACGCGCGAATCTCCAATGAATTGAGGGGCAAATATACTACCGAGGGATCCAAGTGTGAGGCTTGCGGTTTAATGGGTCACAAGGAGGGCAGTGCTTCCAAAAGAATGGAGTTCCTAAAGAGATGATGCAATATGCACTGTTCACCGGAGAAGGTGAAAGTGCCGTGAATCCTCTCCCGCTGTAGCTTTTTTACCCTTGGGGACGCCACACCCCGGAGAACCCAGAACGACAGCCAACAGGTCAATCCCTATTAACCCCGGAGGTTATCATCCAACAGCAGAGGAAGCAAATGGCAGCCATGGCTGCAACATTGGCAATGCTGCGATTAGGATCGCCCTCCAGGACTCCCGCTCTGACG
The DNA here is from genome assembly GCA_037447655.1 of Zygnema cylindricum. Lineage (NCBI taxonomy): Eukaryota > Viridiplantae > Streptophyta > Zygnematophyceae > Zygnematales > Zygnemataceae > Zygnema > Zygnema cylindricum. The sequence continues at coordinate 154,138 of JBBHKE010000729.1, read as the reverse complement.
GCCGCCCAGAAACTCCACCGGAGAAAACAAGAATTACTACAGAAGCTGGCGGAGCTTGAACAGGAAACCGCAGCGGGCGAAGACGATGACGAGGTGATGGGATGGGACCTGGAACCTCCTAAAGCACATCACGCACAGACCTTACTTTCTGGAGCCTGGAATGTCGGTGTGGGGGACAATCGCAGGCAGCTCCGCAACACAACCTTGGCGCAGCGAAGGGACAGGCAAAAGCTCGCTCCACGAGACCACAACAGGAGCGCTACTGGACCTCTGTCCTTCACCCCCAAGGCTGTCATCTTGAACGACAACATAGGTCTCGGGATAAAATCTACAAACCCACCTCCACCAGCCACAACGAAACTGCCTCCGGGATTCGAAAATTACAGGACAACTAAAACAAGGAACACGGAGGAACGAGCAAAGGAGGAAGAGACGCGTGACAACCTAGACTGGTTCGAAAAATATTTGGCGGAACGCCCGGAGGATCACGCGCCTGAAACGCCGCCCGCGCCAGAATAAAACCAAAAAATTGAGGAAGCAAGGGGGGGGGAGAAGAATCAACCGGTGGAACCAACTGATTCCTCTAGTTTCTCGAAAAAAATTCAACCTCCTTCCTCTAAACTAGCAGGGATGTTAGTAAGGCATCTAATGCCCTACGCTCTGACACACGTGAAAACACTGGCCTCTTCTCATAACTTGCCGGAAGAAGTTCTCATCCTGGCCCTCGAAGAGGAAATTCATTCAAGAGGGGAGAAAAACCGGGCGGATCAGGCCAGATCCGTTTTTTTGTCAGCCGACCCAAAAACACCAATGATGGATAGGGAATACAAAACGTTATCTGTGGCTCTAATTCTCAACCGGACTGGGAATTTCAAACTCAACGGATACGGCGGGTATCAAGACGCAGTGGTCGCCACAAGAGCACTCTCAAATCTAATCACCACATCAGCTCTGCAGCAAATGCCGGATGAAGTCCGACCGGAAATCTTCCCCAATGACATCTGTCTAAGTACTGTTAGCAGTGGGAGCCAACCGGTCCACGGAATAATCAAAGATATGTTAATAGAGTTCGCCGACGACGCAGGTCAAAAGGTCTGAATTCAACTTCCCTTCTTGGTGGTGGAAGGTAAGCAGTTTGAGATTTTATTGGGAATGGCCAACTGGACAAGGGTGAATATGGGATTAAGTGTGTGGAAGGAACAGTTTACTGTTAGGGATCCTGAGGATCCTGAAGGAGTCAAGGTGGTGGTTCCCCTGGATCTATGGAATAGGGGGAAAGATAATGCTCCCGTCGCAGGATGTTATCCCGTCTATGCCACTCACACACCCACGGAACTGCTTGCCAGCGCCACCGATATCGCACACATAATATAGCAATTCCTTATTTCCAAGCGGTGGGAAGAAGGATACAAGAACAGATTATTACAAACAACAAAACTTCGGCGGGAAGTAAACAAATCCTTAACAGCGGTTTTTGTGAAGGAAGAAGAACCTCGGTTGGAATCTTCGGAAGTTCCGCCCGAGAATCAAAATTTCAATCGACAAGTGGTGTCATTATGTATCCCGGATTCTGGACTCCGGATATTATCCCTATTTTGTGGAATTAGCTCGGACCTCGAAGCTGTCTTGAAAGCGGGGCACAAGGTAGAGTCATATGTGGCCGTGGAAATTTCACCCGATGCTCGGGCCGTCAGTGAATACCGACTACAACAACTCCACCAATTGTATCCCCAGCAACTTCCGATATCCGCCATCTACAGATCACACCGAAGTGTTCTGCAAAATATAGACCAAATCCTGAAGCCACATCTGGCTATGCTGGAGCAAATGGATTTGGTGATTGCAGGATGGCCATGTCAAGGATACTCTCTAGCCGGGAAAGGCGAGGGACATCAGGATAGCAGAAGTCGAACCTTCTTCCAGATGATCAAATTACTTTCCTGGCTGCAGCAATCCCAAGACCAACCAGTGGGGTACGTTTTGGAGAATGTCCACCCGGGAGATGATAAGAGAAAACAAGTCGCAAATAGCTGGAATAAAGTCAAGCAGATTCTAGGTGCTCCACTTGTTTTCGATGCGGCGCAACTGGGATCCAGGGATCACAGAGTTCGGGCGTACTGAACCAATTTGATACCTCTGTCAGTCCTAAACAAGCTCTTACAGAACCACAAAACAGATCCCCAGATTACCCTGCAACAAATTTTAGGGACAGGGCGGATGGCTACTCCCGTAACTAAGGCTGATCGTCCTCCATTCTTCCAGTGCAATCAACCAGGAGCACCACGGCGAGCACTGCCAACATTGGTTTCCTTCACCAATAGCCATGCGTATCGAATGGGAGCGGCAAGAATGATATTTGACAGCAAAAGTGGAGTTTGGACAACGCCAACGGTGGAAGAACGAGAACAAGCCATGGGATTCCAACCAGCCAGTACGGCGGCACCATGTATATCAAACCTCCAACGTTGCAGCCTACTCGGACAAAGCATGGATCTAAATGCAATAACATGGGTGATAAAACATTTTCTGGCCTTCTCTAGCCTACAGTCTCCGCAATCGAGGGATCGTTACCTTCAAGCTCCAAAGTTGTTAGCGGTGCAGGCCCACTTACAGCTTGAGGGGGGGAGGGAGGCAAGAAAACAGTTTTATTAATCAAAATTTTCCAGTCCCAGCATTTTACCGAAATTAAGGGATTCCTCAGCGGGGGGGGGGCGAAGGCTCGGAAAGGGATAACTTAGCGGAAGTTGTTAGCAGCAGCATTCTAACGGGAGGAGATGAGGTAGACCCGCAGGTAGAGAAGGAATTTGATATCTCTCGCTGGGGTAGACCCCCGGAGGCCTGGGCAGCGGTGGAACCCGGAAAGATGGATTGGACCTTAGGGGATCAGTTAGATCCTCAGCAAAAGTCCCAGATTTCCGACCTGTTGGAGAAGAACAAACAAGTGTTCTCTTGGTCAGATATCGACGTAGGCATCTACAAAGGAACCCCTTTCCTCATCGATTTAATAGACGAGACGTCTACTGTTTGGCAGAAACAGTACCCTCTCAGTTTCAAGGAAAAGGAGTTCATCACGACAAAGGTACAAACTCTGGTAGAAGCAGGATTGGTTCAAGAAAGTACCGGACTCCATGGATTTGCGTCTCCAGCTGTTCTCCCACCGAAGAAGGACTCATCTGGGAAAACGGTAGACTTTCGGATGTGTGGAGATTACCGGATGCTTAATACGGCAACTGTACCTGACCGATACCCAATGCCTACCCCGGAAGAGATTTTTGACTCGCTGGCCAGGGCCACCATTTACTCCACACTTGACATGAAGAATGGGTTCCACCAGATCGCGATGGAGCCAAAGCATCGGGAAAGGACAGTTTTTTGGGCAGGGTCCAGGTTGTATGAATGGCTCTACATGCCATTCGGGCTGAAGAATGCGCCAACCAAATTCCAACGTGCCATGGACGAGGCACTCCGGGGAATTGACTAAGCACGGTGCTATATAGAAGATGTGATTATCTTCTCGAAGACTTTCGAGGAACACCTAGAGCACATACAGATTGTACTCTGAGCTCTCCAAGCAGCGGGCTTGAAATGTCACTCGCGTAAAGGAATTTTTGGGGTGCAGAAAATTATTTACCTGGGACACGAACTTACACCCGGGACAGTGGGCCCCCATATGGTCAAACTTGCGGCCCTTGATGCCCTACCCCCTCCTCAGGACGTCTCTGCACTCCGCACATTTTTAGGCCTGGCTAACTATTATCGGAGATTCATCCCTGAATTTAGCAGCCATGCTCAGCCTCTGAACCAGTTGCTGAGGAAAGACCAGGAGTGGCAGTGGACGGAGGAAGCTAATCTAGATAGTGCCGACTCCAAGTTAATATAAACCCAAGTGACTGACCCCTTGACAGTCAGAACCCCAATATAGATTCACCCCTGTGAAATAACACTTTCTGTGTGCTCAGTTCCACCACAGAATGCAAAGTTAGAATATGAGATTTGGACACATTCACCCACTTTGACTTTCCCTTAGAAATGCAGCCACCCTGGCAGACAAAAACTCTGACCGACTACACCCCTGTGTAGCCTGGACTCCCCTGAGTCCGCAGCAAAAAGAATCACTGAAAATGGTCAAGTAAATTGATAGTTATGGCTGCCCAAAGTTAGCCATTTATACAAGGTGCTCTCTCAGAGAGAGGGTCCTATCTGCCAAATTTTCTAAGTCCTATCTCCCTCTAAAACTCTATCTACTGAAGTACGGCACCAATTAAAATACTGTGTCGTACAGAAAAGTACAGGTGCCGGTGTACTTTCTGTACGGCCATAGTACGACATGGACAAAATGTTGACACATGTCATATCCGGATTCGTTTCCGTAATCCCCGGAGTTGCCGCAATCTAATGTAGTTTTGCCACGTGTCACTCGATGTGGCGGTGATCGCAAACCGCCAAAATCGTACTCCGCGATCTCGGCATCCTTCGCGGCCGTCCGATCAAATCTGGATTTCAATCGTGGCCGTCATAAATACTGCGCGGTATTCTTTCCGGCGTCAAACAAAATGCGCGGTATTTATTTCGTAGCCGTACCGTACGTCGTACTTTACACAACTGTTTCTATGCAGTATGTATATAGTTCCCGTTATATGAATTAGTCTAATTGTAACTATTTATATAACTATCATACCACATATACTCTATCCCATAAACTAGACTATTAGGATAAGGCTACCGGTTACTGCGGGTTTGGTGTATGGTAGGTACCAGGATCAAATCCTGGCTCCGGCAAACTTCCTTTTAGATAACCTAATAAAACAACTACCTGTCTTTCTCTATACAGCACAGGCAGCCATGGCTAACTCCTCCTCCAGTCTTCAGTGACTACGACAAGTGTGGGGACTTGAGTTTGGAGTTAGAGGCAGGCTGTCAATATCTACTATTTGCTATTTATTTTGCAATCTCTAGACCTAGAAAATACTTGAATTCCAACAGTGTATTCCACATCCTCTCCGACGGAGTTGTTCGACAGTTCAGTAGATATCGCAAGAGACATCTAGCAATTCCCGATTTCCAAGCGGTGGGAAGGGGAATACACAAATAGATTATCGAAGGTAACAAAACTCCGGCAGAGAGTAGATCAGGCATTCTCTGACTTATTATTATTACCGAAAACAAATTCGACCACCCAGTCAGATGTTTTCCCAACGAAGACTGGTAACAAGGACTTCAATCGACAAGTGGTGTCATTGAAGGTCCTCGACACCGGACTTCGGATTTTATCTCTATTCTCAAGAATCAGTTTCGATCTCGAAGCAATTTTGAAAACAGGATATAAGGTGGAGTCATATACAGCCGTGGAGATTTCGCCGGAAGCACGAGCTGTCAGCGAACGTCGTCTTCATCAGCTGCACCGCCTATATCCACAGCAGCTTCCAGTGTCTTCCATTTCCAAAGCTCACCGCAGTCTTCCCCAAAATGATAACATTATGGCACCCTATTTAGCAACTTTGGGCAGAATAGATCTGGTAGTGGCAGGATGGCCTTGTCAGGGAGACTCCCTCGCAGGACAAGGAAAAGGACATCAAGACCGCAGAAGTAGCACCTTCTACCAAATGATTACCTTAATATCGTGGATTCGACAACTCCAGAACACACCAGTGGGGTACATCCTGGAGAACGTCAACCCGGGGGATGATAAACGACAACAAGTTGCAGACAGCTGGAAACAAGTAACCCGGACTTTGGGAGCTCCTTTGGTTTTTGACGCTGCTCAGATGGGATCTCGAGCACACAGACTCCGGGCATATTGGACCAATATGATCCCGCTTCCGGTCCTCCGGCAACTGTTGGATAAACAGACCCCCGAACCTCATACTTCATTACAGCAAATACTTGGAGAAGGGAGACTAGCCACACCTGTAACCAAACCGGATCGTCCTCCTTTCTTCCAATGCAACACACCCGGAACTCCTCGCCGAGCCCTCCCCACATTGGTCTCTTTTCCTCACAGTCATGCCGACAAAAATGAGTAGCTGGGATGATTTTTGACAGCAAGGCCGGAATATGGACGACACCAACAATTTCAGAACGTGAACAAGCCATGGGATTCCATCCGGGAACCACGGCCACACCAGGCATTTCAGACCTGCAAATATGCAACTTAATTGGGTAGAGCATGGATTTGAATGCCATTACATGGGTTACAAAGCACGCTCTAGCATATTCCAGTCTCCATTCTCCAGATTCCCGTCGAAGTTACCTTCAAGCTCCAAAATTGTTGTCAATGCAAGCCACTTTGCAGCTTGAGGGGGGGAGACAGAGGAGAAAAATTCTACACCCAGGAGTTCCTTCAGTGGGGGGGAAGTTAGTTCAGAAAGGGACAGCTTAGCGAAAGTTGTCAGTAGTAAAGTATTATTCGGAGAGGTAGAGGTGGATCCACTGGTTAGGCTAGAATTCGATATCAATCTCTGGGGGAGACCACAGGAAGCCTGGGCCGCAGTTGAACCGGGAAAGATAGACTTCACTCTAGGGCAACAGCTAGATCCTCAGCAGAAAGAACAGCTAACGGAACTCTTGGCCAAAAACAATCAGGTTTTCTCTTGGTCAGAAACAGATGTCGGAATATACAAAGAACCCCCTTTCGTATTGACTTGATCGACGAAACTGCAACTCTTTGGCAGAAACAGTATCCTCTCAGCTTCAAGGAGGAGTTTATCACCGCAAAGGTCCAAACTTTGGTAGACGCAGGGTTGGTTCAGGAAAGCACATGACTCCATGGGTTTGCTTCCCCCACAGTTCTCCCTCCTAAGAAGGATTCATCTATGAAAAATGTAGATTTCCGAATGTGTAGGGATTACCGCATGCTGAACATGACCACCATTCCTGACCGTTATCCAATGCCAACCCCGGAAGAGATTTTCGACTCTCTTGCAAGTGAAACTCTGAGACATCCATAAGTCCTCAAAGTGGACAGCTTCCAAGAAGCCTCTAGGATAACTCTGACCCCTTTGTGTTTCTGCAAAAACAACTGCCACCTTGACAGCCAAAAACTTTGACCACCTGCACCCTTGTGAAGGGAAGACTCTCCTGAGTCTATAGCAAAAAGAATCTCTGAATTTGCTCCCCTGAGCAGTAAGTTATGGAGGGTCAAAGTTGACCTTTTGTACAGAAGCTCTCTGAAGAGAGGGTCCTATCTTCTAATTTTTCTAAGTCCTATCTCTCTCACAGACTCTATCTACTGATGTACGGAACCAATCAGATTACAGTTCCGTACACAAAAGTACAGCTCCCTGCGTACTTTATGTACGGAAACTGTACGACATGGCCTAAATGTCCACACGTGATATATCCGGATTCGCTCCTTTAATTCTCGGAGATGCCGCCCTCCAATGTAACATCGCCACGTGTCATCTGATGTGGCGACGCCCACAAACCGCCGAATTCTTCTCCCGCGATCTCGGCGCTAATTCCGGCCGTCCGATTAAACTCGCATTTGATCGTAGCAGTAATAAATACATGCGCGGTATTTGTTTCGCTTACGAAATCAATGCGCGGTATTGATTTCTTATCCGTACCGCAATTCGTACTTTTACACTACCAGATCTATGTATTCCGTTAACAATTATAGTTCAATGATTTAACCTACGAATTAATGTTTAATTAAATATCGTACTATATAATACGTAATACTTCTGCTAGGCTTAACGGCTAAGGCTACTGGCTATCTACTGTCTGTCGGCCGGTAGGTACAGGGATCAAATCCTGTGGCCGACACATATACCTTTTAGTAAATAATCCCTTAAACTAATATAAATTTCTCGTAAACCTCAGGATAGCCTAGGTAGCCATGGCTCGAGCTTCCTCTCCAATTTCTCAGTGACTGCGACAAGTTTGTGAGTTGGAGAGAGAAGCTAGAGGTAGACTGCCTCGGCTCTTTATTTCTATTCAGACCTATAAAATACTTAAAAGCCATTAGTTTCTACACTCCCCTTATTTTCTAGTCAATCTTTAATTTCAGACCACACTTCTCCCTGCAGAAAATTAGCTTAGGGGAAGGCACACGTTTGGTCATCATATCTGCTACCATCTCACTATCTGGTCTGTACTCTAAACTGATTATTTTGTTTTCTACTTTCTCTCTAACAAAGCTGAGTCTGATGTCCATGTGTTTGGCTTTAAAATGATGTTTAGGATTGGCAGAAATAGCGATTGCTGCCTGATTATCACAAAAAAAATTCTGGACACCACTCTTAAGGTGACCAAGCTCACCAAACAAAGACTTGACCCAAATCAATTCTTTTACAGCAGAGCAAGATGCCATATACTCAACCTCTATGGTGGACTGAGCAATAACCTTTTGCTGTTTGCTACTCCAACAGCAAGCCCCATCACCCACATATAATACATATCCAGAAGTGCATCTCCTCATCGGAGCATCACTATAACTGGCATCACTCCAAGTAGTGGTGTCAGTATTCTCCCCACCCAAATGCAACCATAGATCCCTAGTTCCTATCAAATATCTAAGGACTCTCTTAGCTGCCTCCCAATCCTTTTTAGTGGGAGCATTTAGACTTCTACTCAGCACTCCTACAGCTGCAGCTAAATCCGGCCGGGTACAATTCATAAAATAGATTAGACTTCCCACTTCTTGCCTGTAAGGAATAGTCTGCATGAACTTCTGTTCATCAGGAGATAATTCCTCGTCTAAGACTATGACTCCTTCTTCCTCACTCCCCTCACTTCCCTTCTTCAACTCCATTGGAGTTGTAGAACTATTAGCTTTATCCATTTGAAATTTTTCAAGCATGTTCCCTATTGCTTCCTTTTGAGTCAGTCTTATAATTTTCCTTTTTCGGTCTCTCTCTACTTGAATTCCCAAAATATATTTTGCTTCTCCCATAACCTTCATTTCAAATCTCCCCTTAAGATCGGTTTTCAGTTTATTAATTTTTTCCATTGATTTACTTAAAACAAGCAAATCATCAACATAAATTGCAATAAATATAAAACCTTCCTCATCTTCGAAAACATAGATTGAGTGATCTGAGCTAATCCGAATATATCCCAGACCGGTAAGAAACTCATCAATCTTCTTATTCCATTGTCGAGGCACCTGTTTCAAACCATAAAGAGACTTAATCAGCCGGCATACCTTACTCTCCTCTCCTTCCTCCACAAAACGTTCGGGTTGTCGCATGAAGATCTCCTCTTCCAATTCTCCATGCAAAAAGGCTGTCTTGATGTCCATCTGGTGCACTTCCATGTCTTCCGCTGCTGCTAAACTGAGAAGTATGCGGACGGAGGGAAATCTGACCACCGGGGCAAAGGTTTCCTCGTAGTCAATTCCCTTCTTTTGTGTAAATCCCTTTGCCACTAATCTGGCCTTGTAGCGCTCGATTGTGTTATCTGGGTTGAGTTTTAATTTGAAAACCCACTTACAACCGATTGGTTTTCGGTTAGGTGGACAATCCACCAGCTCCCAAGTATCGGCTGCCATGATTGAGGCCATCTCCTCATTGATGGTTGTCTTCCACCGGTTTCTTTTTGGACAAGTCATCGCCTCTCCATAAGTTTGTGTTTCATCTTGATGAGATAGTTTAGTTACCTTGTTATTAACCTGTTTTTCTTGCAGTCTTTTGCTACTTCTCCTCCCCCCCTCAAAATCTGAGGCCGGAATAGATGGTTCTCGTGGATTCTTTCGAACAAACTCGGCTTCTCCCCTGTCCCTTGATTCCGAATCAATTTCCATCACGTCTTCCGCTTCAGGTAGAGTTGTCACTGGAGTTTCCACACCCGAGTCCTTTTCGGTCTGATTTCTACCTGCAAGAATGTCATCTTCTCTAAAACCTAGATGGTTACGAAGCTCAAAGTCATCGGAATTTTCTGACTCAAATCTGATTTTTACTGACTTCGTATATTTGAAGGGATCCACAGACTTTCCTTCATCCATAACTACTAGATGCTTTACTAAGATTATATCTTCCCTTTTTAGATCATAAACTCTATATCCTTTAACATCCTCATCATATCCTAATAAGTATCCCGGTTTTCCTTTAGGATCTAGCTTCCAATTGGACCGATCAGTATCTAGACTGAATACTTGACTGCCGAAAACCTTTAAGTGAGATATGTCTGGTTTCCGGCCTGTCCATCTCTCATAAGGTGTTTGATCTTTTATAGCTGAAGTAAGAACTCTATTCTTGAGGTAATTAGCACAGTTCATTGCTTCTGCCCAAAACCTTTTTCCTATCTTCTTATCTGACAAGATACTTCTAGCACTATCACTTAGTGTTCTATTTAACCTTTCAGCTACCCCATTCTGTTCCGCGTTTTCTGGGACTGTCTTTTGGTGTTGGACCCCATCTTCCCTCAAAAAATCCTCAAACTGGTTAGAAGTATACTCTCCACCATTGTCACTCTTTACTCTCTTGATTGGAGTTTCATGGAGTTTTTCGCTCCATGCTTTATATTGTCTAAAACAATCCTCAGCTTCGGACTTTTTTTTTAAAAAATACACTCGGGAATACCGAGACCAATCATCAGTTATAGTCATCATAAATCTCTTCCCTCACGGTGAGGGCACTTTAGCCGGTCCCCAAATATCTGTGTGTACTAGATCTAGAATTTTTTCTCCCTTATAGGTGGCTGATTTAGGAAAGGGTAATCTGTGTGCTTTACCTTGAGCGCATCCACTACAATCACTTATATCATCACTCTCACTGAACTGAATCCCTTCCACCACTCCCATCTTTTTCATCTCTTTTAATTTATCTAGATTCACATGCCCAAGCCTCTTATGCCACATCATAATATCATGAACACCAGCATAATAAAGTTTATTCGTTTCATTACTTAAAATCAGCCAAAACATCCTATCGCTACCTTTCTCATCAATGAAATAGACATCCTCCTCAAAACTAGCAATAAAGACTCCTTCCCTAGTGCTAGTGAAAAAACCCTTATCATCTAATACAGATGTAGAGATAAGGTTTTTGTTCAGCTCCGGAATAAACAATATATCGGAGAATGTCAATATGGATGTCTTTCCTTCTACTAACACTTTCAGGTCTACAGATCATACAAGAGTAGTGGTGACTATCCTCCCATCCCCGTACTCCATCTCTACGGTGGGAATCTTTCTTATCTTAGTGAACAGGTGCCTATCCTTACACATGTGCATGGAGGCACCTGAATCTATAATCCAGCCTGCTTCACCTTTCAATCCACCGTAAGCACATTTCTGCCTTCGTGGAATTGTGACCTCATTTTTCGCCTCCAACTCCTCATCCAAAAGGAGCTCATCGTCCTCGTCCTCGGATTTCGCCTCAAGTACCTGTGTGACAAGGGCCTTTTTCTTTCCTCTCGGGGTACTACCGGTCTGCCCCTCCTTTAGCCGAAGCTCGGTTAGCTTAGTGCACTCTGCCATATAGTGCCCCGATTTCTTACAAAAATGACATAAACCTTTGGGAGCCCTTGGTTTGAACTCGTCGGCCTGTGTTTTTTGCTCCCTACCACCATAGTTTCCGACCGGTTTTCGGGAATCCTTGTTCCTCTAATCAGTCGTTGTTGCTAAGGCTTGGCCACTCTTTCCTCCCCTTCGTATCTCAATTGTATTCTCTCGAACGAGAATCATCCCTACCACTGAGTTCCATACCCACCTTGAGTTCGGCAAGTCCTGTACACGCTTGACAATGTTCTCGAACTCATCACGTAACTTCATCAGTAAACAGTTAACCTTTTCTTTTTCACTAAAATCTTTTCCCGCACTCTCTAGCTCCATGAAGTGTGTAGCAAGCTCATTGCAAATATCCAACATATTTCCCCCTTTGTATACATACTCCTTAACTTTCTGATCAGCCAACTGTTGTTGCTGAATCGTACCACTTCGGTACATCTCTATGAGAGCCATCCAAAGATCAGATGCCCTTTTTACCTGCAAATGAGGACATGCAAGTCCTTGAGTGAGATGGCGTAGGATGAAGTGCTTTGCCGCCATATTGTTGAAGTCCCAGGTTGGAGTATCATTCTCCTCGTTCCTCGGAATAGGTGACATGAATGCCGAACCAGTTGCTATTGGTGTGGTCGTCTCCTTCTCCTTTTCTTTGTCCACCACCTCTCCTTCTGTTGTCTCCTCCCTTGAAGGTGGATCCTTTTTCCTGGTGAATCTGCTTCCTCCAAACCCTGGAGGGATTCCAAGACTTGATGGACGCCCCAATCGTCCACTCACTATACCCCAAAACCTTTTTTCACATAGAGCTCCTATCATCATTCTTTCCCAGTATATGAAGCCAGTTCCATTAAAGATTGGTACCCTAGAGGGTGGGCCCATAACCTGAAACTCTGAGACCTCCATAAGTCCTCGGAGTGGACAACTTCCAAGAAGCCTCTAGGATAACTCTGACCCCTTTGTGTTTCTGCAAAAACAACTGCCACCCTGACAAACAAAAACTCTGACCACCTGCACCCTTGTGAAGGCAAGACTCCCCTGAGTCTATAGCAAAAAGAATCCCTGAATTTGCTCCCCTGCGCAGTACGTTATGGAGGGTCAAAGTTGACCTTTTGTACAGAAGCTCTCTGGGAGAGAGGGTCCTATCTTCTAATTTTTCTAAGTCCTATCTCTCTCACAGACTCTATCGACTGATGTACGGAACCAATAAGTACAGCTGTCGGTGTACTTTATGTACGGAAACTGTACGACATGGCCTAAATGTCCACACGTGGTATGTCCGGATTCGCTCCTTTAATTCTCGAAGATGCCGCCCTCCAATGTAACATCGCCACGTGTCATCTGATGTGGCGATGCCCACAAACGGCCGAATTTTTCTCCCGCGATCTCGGCGTTAATTCCGGTCGTCCGATTAAACTCGCATTTGATCGTAGCCGTAATAAATATATGTGTGGTATTTGTTTCGCTTGCGAAATCAATGCGCGGTATTGATTTTTTATCTGTACCGCAATTCGTACTTTTACACTACGGATCTATGTATTCCGTTAACAATTATAGTTAAATGATTTAACCTACGAATTAATGTTTAATTAAATATCGTACTATATAATACGTAATACTTCTGCTAGGCTTAACGGCTAAGGCTACCGGCTATCTACTGTTTGTCGGCCGGCAGGTACCAGGATCGAATCGTGTGGCCGGCACATATACCTTTTAGTAAATAATCCCTTAAACTAATATAAATTTCTCGTAAACCTCAGGATAGCCTAGGTAGCCATGGCTCTAGCTTCCTCTCCAATTTCTCAATGACTGCGACAAGTTTGAGAGTTGGAGAGAGAAGTTAGAGGTAGACTGCCTCGGCTCTTTATTTCTATTCAGACCTAGAAAATACTTAAAAACCATTAGTTTCTACAGCTGGAGCCACCATCTTCTCCACACTAGATATGAAGAATGGCTTCCACCAGATTGCTATGGAACCAAAACACCTGGAGAGAACGGCATTCTGGGTCAGATCCAGACTTTATGAGTGGATTTATATGCCCTTCGGACTGAAGAATGCACCAGCCAAGTTCTAACAGGCCATGGACGAAGCGCTCCGAGGAATCGATTGTGTCCGGTGCTACATCGACGGTGTGATAATATTCTCCAGGACCTTTGAAGAACACCTAGAGCATATCCAGATCGTTCTCCGGGCCTTTCAAGCAGCGGGTTTGAAATGTCACCCGGGCAAGGGTATTTTTGGGGGTGCTGAAAATTATTCACCTCGGACATGAGGTGACTCTTGGGACAGTGGGTCCCCATATGGTTAAGGTTGCAGCCCTAGACGCTCTTCCTCCCCCGCAGGACATTTTTGCCTTGCGCATCTTTCTCGGCCTGGCCAACTACTATCGCACGTTTATTCGTGAGTTCAGTAGTCATGCCCAGCCCCTAAATAAGCTTTTGCGGAAAGATCAAGAATGGTTGTGGGCCGAGGAACAGCAGATCGCTTTCCAGTTCTTGAAAGATGCCTTGAAACAACATCCACTGCTCCGGATGCCTGATCATCAAAGAACTTTCCTTCTTTACACTGATTGGAGTAGGTTTGGATTGGGAGCGGTTTTGGCTAAAGTTGACGATGCCGGAGCCGCGTATGTGGTGGCTTATGCCAGCCAGAGCAACAACCAAGCTGAGGGGAATTATAGCAGTTACCATAGGGAGCTTTTGGCAACTGTGTGGGCCATACAGCATTTCCGGCCTTATTTGTGCGGGGTCCATTTCACATTGATAACTGACCACCAATATCTTAAATGGATCATGGAGAATAGTAAGTTGACCGTCAAACTCACCAGATGGGTGCTTATCCTGCAGGAATATGATTTCAGCATTGTTCACCGGGTAAGGGAAATCCATGCCGACGGACTTAGCCGAAACCCTGATCCTTCTACACTGGATTCCACCGTGGCCCAGCATGACGAAGACCCGAAAACCAGTTTGGGACTCATTCGAGCATCCTCCGCCTTAATTTGGCTTTCTCCATCTGGGGGGGCATTGTCCACTTTTGCAGCAGATGTTGAGGGGCATGCACCCATAGGAGCCGGACGGAAAGAAATCTGGAACGACTCCGAGGCTCTCCAATCCATCCAGCACGGATCGCCTCTTACCCATTTGGCTGGAGTTCAATTGTCCCGAGTTGAGACTCGGATGGCGGCGTATGAATGGGACCGAGGTGTTCTCCTTCGGAAATGGTCAAACGGTACGAGGAAAGTGGTTCCTACTCCATCATATCAAGAAACTCTAATTACTAATCTCCACAAGGAATGTGGACACTTCGGGCAAAAGCAGACCACTTCCCTAGTTACCGGCTCGTATTGGTGGCACGGGTTGCGGGCCCAAGTCAACCGAATCGTACAAACTTGCTCTTCCTGCGATCGAGTTAAGGCCTCCTTTGACAAAAAGGGCGGGACTGAGCTGCATTCTCTCCCTATCCGGGGGATGTTTTATCGGTGGTCTTTGGATCTTTTCGGACCTCTTCCGACCAACAGACGTGGGAATCGTTTCGTCCTGGTCATGATTGAACATTTCTCAAAATGGATAGAGCTTGTGGTTCTGCCCCGAAAGGAGTCCAAGTCCATCGTCGACGCTTTCTTGCAGAGGATCCTGTCCAAATTTGGAGCGCCAACAGAGGTTGTGACAGACCCGGATCGGAATTCGCCGGAGAATTTACAAATCTTTTGGAGAAATGCCTCATCGACCATCGACTTACCAGTCGCGACCACCCTCAAGCCGACGGTTTGGCCGAAAGGTGCATACAAACAGTGAAGCGGTCTCTACGGTAATTTGCCGTGGAAGAGGACTTGGGAGAATGGGACAAAAGGGTGCCTTGGATTGCCATAGGATACAGATTCAGCAGACAGGCTTCCCTCCACTCCTATAGTCCTTACTTTATTTTATTCGGACGACATCCCATTCTGCCCGGGGCTGCCTCGGCCCAAGCTGTGGTCCTTCGGAATTGGATCGCAAAGGGACTGTCGAAAAACTAATCTCTGATCGTGCCAAAATCTTCCACCGAGAGATGCCTCTCGCCATGGGGAATTTACAGGCGGCACAACACCGGAATCAATTGTGGTATTCCCAGCGCCGGAACGGGGATTATGTACCTAGACAGCGACTGTTTATGCCGGGAGATTTTGTATATCGAATGCAAGAGAAAAAAGACACGCTTAACATTTCTGCCGGGCGGGTGATTTTGAAAGTGGTGGAAGTCTCAAACAAGGGAGTTCTGACTTTGGAGGGGAAAGATGGTCGACAAATTAAAGAGAATCAGATCAATGTGGCTCCTTGCCATCTCCGAGGATTGGAAGACGAACCCACTTTCCACTTGACTTACTTTGCCGATCCCCCTTCCTGTTCTTCATCATGTAACCTGTCCTCCCAGCAGCACGACATCTTGGTCTGCAATCAGTGCGGTCAGTGTTGGCATCCAGCTTGTCTCCCCTCCTCGTGGGAATCACGCTCTCCATCCCCTAGTCCATGGTTTTGCGGGAACTGTGAATTGGGCGGGTAACTATTTCTTTTTCTTAGTCAAGGCTGACTAAGAGGGGGGGAAGTTAGAGGACCGACCCGACTACCGATAACCCAAATCCCTTTCCCTCGCCTAATGGGAAAGGAAGGGGGAAAGGAGTGTAAAAATTAATGGTCTTTTTAAAGTATTTTCTCTTACTCCCGGTTCCGGTGTCTCTCTTATCTTTGCATGCATATCTATGGGAAGGAAGGGGGGTCAGCAGTGGGCATGATAATTATTATGGGAAGCCTTTCGCATTTGGGGGGGGGGGGGGGGGGGGGGGGGTTCTTTGCAGGAATCCGAGGCCAACTACCCCGGGCTGTGGGCCCTTCCCTGGGGATTCTCGGGCACGCTCGACAACTGTCAAGCTCGAGTGCTTTTCAGACACCCTTTTATATTACCGAGGACTTCTGTACCGTTCCGACCCGTACTGTTCTCAGATTACAGAGAAGTGAGCACATCCAGCCGGAAGGATTATAGTATGTCCTCTACGAAACAAAGACGCACTCTATTTCGCGCCTCACGGAGGCCGGACGACAAAGTTCTATCGTCTAACAGATCGCAGTTCCGTTACATAGAACTAGCTTCCACCAGCCCTAGTGGGGGGTACATTGTGGATTGCCATGTAGACTCTCGGACTGTAATCTAGAGTATGCTGTTAGCTGTCTGTAGCAATTCAGTTCAGGTTCAGCTGACCAGTGGTCCATTTATTACATTAAGTCAAAGCTTGGCACTTTCGTGTCCTTTCCGTACTTTGTCTTAAAACTGTGGAACAAATAATAACTTCCGGCCGCGGATCTAGCCGTAGTCAGAGGTCTAACTTTTTGCCCCAAGTGTAGTACACATTATTTTGTCTTATGTCAGTTCGGTTGCCGTTGCTGGCCGCTCATTGGCTAATAGCGTAGGTTTGACTTTTGGACCTGAAACTGGACAAGCTTTTGCTGTATAAGGCACTTGGTGCCGAAGGAGACAGGTTGCTTTTTAGTACTGTCTCCTGTGAAAACCCTCAGAAAATCCAACAAACTTTCTTTTGGAAGAATCTTTGTTTTGTTTGACTCTATTGCCATCTTTTTTTTGGATGTGTCCATTGTGGGAATCATAGTTCGGGCTGGTAGTTGGCACTATCGTACCTTTGGGTGATTTTTGGATCTTTCGCTGCTTGAAACTGAGAAGATTCCGGCCGGTTCCAAACTGCGGACACCGAGGGTTAAAGGAGTACCATACCTATTTACACTACCATCGGGAGAGAGTTCGCCCTTGTCTCTTTGTCCTCGTAAATTGCCGGGGTATGTTAAGCTTGCTTCGCCATCTTTTATATCTTCCATCTTATATTTTATTTCTGTGGTCAAGGTGATATTGTTAAATCTGAAACAACCATTCCTATTAATTTCTATATGTCCACGTGGTAGTGCATTTGTGTATTCGCTTGTAGTTTCTTTTGCTTTGGCGTGAACTCCCTGGAGTAAAACTGCCACTTCCTTGTATCGAAACAGTGGGTTTTGAGGGAACAAATGCTATAGACTTCCCGTGGATAGGGGGGGTTCTTTGCAGGAATCCGAGGCCAACTGCCCCGGGGTGTGGGCCCTTCCTTGGGGATTCTCGGGCACGCTCGAAAGAGGTGGTGGACAAAGGAACGAAGAAAGAGGCGACCACACCAATAGCAACTGGTTCGGTATTCATGTCACCTATTCCGAGGAACGAGGAGAATGATACTGATAACTGGAACTTTAACCATATGGCGGCAAAGCCCTTAATCCTCCGCCATCTTACTCAAGGGCTTGCATGTCCTCATTTGCAGGTAGAAAGGGCAACCGATCTTTTGATGGCTCTCATAGAGATGAACTGAAGTGGTACTATTTAGCAACAACAGTTGGCTGATCAGAAAGTAAAGGAGTATGAATACAAAGGGGGGAAGATGTTGGAATTTTGCAATGATCTTGCTACACTTTTCATGGAGCTAGAGAGTGTTGGAAAAGATTTTAGTGAAAAAGAAAAGGTTAACAGTTTACTGATGAAGTTACCCGATGAGTTCGAGAACATAGTCAACCGTGTGCAGGACTTGCCGGAATCAAGGTGGATATGGAACTTAGTGGTAGGAATGATTCTCGTTCGGGAGAATACAATTGAGATACAAAGGGGAGGAAAGAGTGTGCAAGCCTTGGCAGCTGGGACCGATTGGAGGAACAAGGATTCTCGGAGACCGGTCGGAAATTACGGAGGGGGGAAGCGGAAAAATCAGACTGACGAGTTCGGACCAAAGGCTCCCAAGGGTTTATGTCATTTCTGTAAGAAACCAGGGCACTATATGCTGGAGTGCACTAAGCTAACCGAACTTTGGTTAAAGGAGGGGCAGACCGGTGGAACCTCGAGAGGAAAGAAAACGGCCCTTTTTAGTCAGGTACACGAGGAGGAATCCGAGGACGAGGACAGTGAGCTTTTGCTGGATGAGGAGTTGGAGGCAAAGACCGAGGTCAAAATTCCTCGAAAGTAGAAGTGTGCTTTTGGAGGTTTGAAAGGTGAAGGAGGTTGGATTGTGGATTCCGGTGCGTCTATTCACATGTGTAAGGATAAACACCTGTTCACTAAGATGAGAAAGATTCCCACAGTAGAGATAGAGTATGGGGATGGGAGGGTAGTCACTACTACTATGGTAGGATCGGTAGATCTGAAAGTCTTAGTGGAGGGAAAGACATCCATAGTAACATTCTCTGATGTGTTGTTTATTCCAGAGTTAAACAAAAACCTCATCTCAACGTCTGTGTTAGATGATAAGGGTTTTGAGACTAGCACTAGAAAGGGAACCTTTACTGCTAGCTTTGGGGAAGAAGTTTATTCACTGCTGAAAAAGGTAGCCAAGGCATGTTTAGGCTGATTTAAGCAATGAAAAGAAGAAGCATTACTATGCCGGTGTTCATGATATTATGTTGTGGCATAAGAGGCTTGGACATGTGCATTTAGATAAATTGAAAGAAATGAAAAAGATGAGAATAGTGGAAGGAATTCAGTTTGGAGAAAGTGAAAACCTAAGTGACTCTAGTGGTTGTGCTCAAGGTAAAGCACACAGATTACCCTTCCCAAAGGAAGCCACTTACAAAATGGAAAAAGTGTTAGACTTGGTACACACTGATATTTGGGGACCGGCCAAAGTGCCCTCACCCGGTGGTGAAAGATTTATGATGACATTCACTGACGATTGGTCTCGATACTCTAGAGTGTATTTTTTGAAAAATAAATCAAAGGCCCCACAGGTTTTTAAGGAATATAAGGCATGGAGTGAGAAACTTCATGAAACCCCTATTAAGAGAGTAAGGAGTGATAATGGAGGAGAGTATACCTCCAATCACTTTGAGGATTTTCTGAGAGAAGATGGAGTGCAACACCAAAAGACAGTTCCTGAAAATCCAGAGCAGAATGGTGTAGCCGAGAGGTTAAATAGAACTGTAAGTGATAGTGCCAGGAGTATGCTCTAAGATAAGAAAATAGGAAGGAGATTTTGGGCCAAAGCTATGAACTGTGCAAATTATCTTAAGAATAGAGTTCCTACCTTTGCAGTAAAAGGCCAACCTCCTTATGAGAGATGGACCGGCCAAAAATCAGACATTTCAAACTTAAAGGTTTTCGGTAGTCAAGTGCTTAGCCCAGACACAGATCGGTCAAATTGGGAGTTTGATCCAAAAGGAAAACCAAGATATCTGCTAGGATATGATGAAGATGTAAAAGGATATAGAGTCTATGATCTCAAGAGAGAATATATAATCCTAGTAAAGCATCTAGTGGCCATGGATGAAGGGAAATCTATAAACCCGTTTAAGCATACAAGGACAGTCAAAATCAGATTTGAGTCAGAAAATTCTGATGACTTTGAGCTTCCTAACTAACCAGATTTTTGAGAAGATGATGATCTTGTTGGTACAAATCAGATCGAGGAGGACTCAGCCGTGGAACCCTTAGTGCCAACTCCAACCGAAGCGGAAGACGTTGTGGAAATAGACCCGGAATCGAGGGATAGGGGAGAAGTCGAAACTATTCGAAAGAATTCACGAGAGCCATCCATTCCGACATCACAGTTTGAGGGTGGAAGGAGAAGCAGCAAAAGACTACAAGAGAAACAAGTTAACAACAAGGTAACCAAACTGTCTCATCCCGATGAACCCCAAACTTATAATGAGGCGATTAAATGTCATGAGAGAAGCCGATATAATAGAGCCATTAATGAGGAGATTGCTTCGATTATGGCAGCTAATACGTGGGAATAAGTGCATTGTCCCCCTTATAGGAAGCCAATCGAGTGTAAGTGGGTATTCAAATTGAAACTCAACTCGGATAACACCATTAAGCACTACAAGGCTTGATTAGTGGCGAAGGGATTTACCCAACAAAGAGACTTTTGCTCCGGTCGTTGGGTTTCCCTCTGTTCGGATACTTCTCAGTATGGCGGCAACAGAAGACATGGAAGTGCATCAGATGGACATCAAGACTGCCTTCCTACATGGAGACTTGGAAGAGGAGATTTTTATGCGACAATGTGAATGATTTGTGGAGCAAAGGGAGGAGAGCAAGGTATGCCCGTTGATCAAATCTTTGTATGGGCTGAAACAGGCGCCCTGAGAATGGGACAAGAGGCTCGATGAGTTTTTTACAAGTTTAAGATATATTCGGATAAACTCAGATCACTCAAATTATTCGTTTGAAGATGAGGAAAGAATTCTTTTTATTACAATGTATATTGATGATATGCTTGTTTTAAGTAAATATATGGATAAAGTATATAAGTTGAAAAATGATCTAAAACGAAGGTTTGAGATGAAGGATATGAGAGAAGCATGTTATATTTTGGAAATCCAGGGAGAGAGAGAGAGAGATAGAAATATAGTATGATTAACTCAAAAAGAGGCCTTTAGAAACATGTTAGAAAAATTCCAAATGGAAAAGGCTAATAGTTGTACCACTCCCATGAAACTAAACAACAGAAGTGAGGGGAGTGTGGAAGAGGGAGTTATAATCTTAGATGATGAGGTAGGCCCGGAAGAGAAAAGATTTATGTAAACCATCCCTTATAGACAAGCAGTGGGCAGCCTAATATATTTTATGAATTGTACCCCTCTAGACATAGCCGTAACAGTAGGAGTACTCAGTAGAAGTCTGAATGCTACCACTAAGAAAGATTAAGAGGCAACTAAGGGGGTCCTTAAATATCTCATAGGAACTAGAGATCTATGGTTGCATTTGGGTGGGAACAATATTGACATCACCACTTGGAGTGATGCCACCTATGTGGATGCTCTTATAAGGAGATGGACGTCTAGGTATGTATGGTATGTGGGTGATGGGGCTTCCTGCTGGAGCAACAAGCAGCAAAAGGTCATTGCTCACTCCACCATGGAGGATGAGTACATGGCCTCTTGCTCTGCTATAAAAAAATTGATGTGGGTCAAGTCTTTGCTTGGTGAGTTTGTTCACCTTAAAAGTGGTGTGCATAAAATTTTTTGTGTGATAATCAGGCAGCAATCGCTATTGCTGCAAATCCTAAATATCATTTTAAAGCCAAACACATGGACATTAGACTTAATTTTGTTAGAGAGAAGGTAAAAAACAAAATAATCAGTTTAGAGTACAGACCAGATAGCGAGATGGTAGCAGATATGATGACCAAACCTGTGCCTTCCCCTAAGCTAATTTTCTGCCGGAGAAGTGTGGTCTGAAATTAAAGTTTGACTAGAAAATAAGGGGAGTGTAGAAATTGATAGTTATTTGTTAAGTATTTTCTAGGTCTAAAATGAAAGGCAGAAAAAAAACCTAGGCAACCTGCTTCTTACTCCTCTCTTCAGCTCCCACACTTATCGCAGTCACTGAAAGTTCAAGAGGAAGCTTGTCGAGCTTGCCTGGTAACCGGGAGGTCCAGGTAAATATGTCCAAGGAGGTGTGCATGAGAAACCTGCAATCCACCCCAAATGCTGATGCTCCCTTGGATCCGTGATAATGCCCATCTCTGTTTATTACTCCCCCCCAAGGATATGCATAGAAAGTAAGGAGGAATGGAGTGGAAAAGAAAAGTAAAGTACCCTGTTCCCCCCTTCCCAGATTTCCCCCCCCCTCTTAGTTCCACGTGACTAAGAGGATTAGACAGATCAGCCGCCAAACTCGCAGTCCCCACAGAACCACGGATTTGCGGGTTGGGAGCGGGGCTCCCAATTCGGAGATAGGCAGGAGTCATGCCACCCCTGGTGACAGTGTTCACACACCAACAGGAGGTAGGGTACGGAGGACACATGGCAGGCTGAGGAACAAGCTGGAGGGTCTGCAAAATAAGTGAGGTGGAAAGTGGGTTCATCCTCTAACCCTCGCAGATGGCAAGGGGCCACATTGATCTGATTTTCTTTAATTTTGCGGCCATCCTTCCCTTCCAAGGTAAGAACCCCTTTGTTTGAGACCTCCACCACTTTCAGAATCACCCGTCCGGCTGAAATGTCCAGAGTATCCTTCTTCTGCTGCATGCGATACACAAAATCCCCAGGCACAAACCGACGTTGCCGGGGAATATAATTGCCGCTCCGTCTTTGGGAATACCAGAGTTGATCTCTGTGCTGAGCCGCCTGTAAATTGCCCCTGGCCAGAGGTATTTCCCGCTGAAATACCTTAGCCTGGTCGGCAATCAGTTCCTCTACAGTACCTCTGTTGTCCATCTCCGGAAGAACAACCGCCTGAGCCGACGCAGCCCCTGGTAGGATGGGATGTCGGCCGAAGAGAATGAAGTAAGGGCTATAGGAGTGGAGAGATGCCTGCCTGCTGAACCTGTACCGCATAGCGATCCAAGGCACCCGGGTGTCCCACTCCCCCAAATCCTCTTCCACCGCATATTTCCGTAGTGACCGCTTCACTGTCTGTACGCACCTCTCGGCCAAGCCGTCGGCTTGGGGGTGGTCTCGGCTTGTTAACCTGTGGTCAATGAGGCACTTCTCCAAAAGGTTAGAGAATTCTCCGGCAAACTCGGACCCGTGATCCGTCAGAACTTCGGCTGGTGCTCCAAATTGAGACAACACTCTCTGCAAGAATGCGTCCGCGATTGCTTTGGACTCCTTTCGGGGAAGAACCACCAATTCAATCCACTTAGAGAAGTGTTCAATCATGACCAGAACAAAACGGTTCCCCCTCCGGCTCGTAGGAAGTGGTCCCAGCAGATCTAGTGACCATCTGTAAAACATCCTCCGGATGGGGAGGGAGTGAAGCTCAGTCCCACCCTTTTTGTCAAAAGCTGCTTTTACCCGGTCACAGGAAGGGCACGTCTGCACCACACGATTGACCTGGGCCCGCAACCCATGCCACCAATACGACCCTGTGACTAGCGAGGTGGTTCGTTTTTGTGCGAAGTGCCCGCATTGCTGGTGAAGCCGAACAATGAGCGTTTCTCGATCTGCTGGAGGGGGAACCACTTTCCTCGTCCCATCGGCCCATTTATGGAGAAGGATGCCTCGGTCCCATTCATAAGCCGCCATTCGGTTCTGAACACGGGACAATTGACTTCCGGCAAGGTGGGATAGAGGAGAGCCCTTCTGGATGGATTGGAGGGAATCGCTGTCATTCCATATATCCTTCCGGCCGGCTCCAATGGGGGCCTGCCCTTGTACATCTGCAGCAAAAGTTGACAGTTCTCCTTCGGCCCGAGGCAGCCAAATAAAAGCAGAGGAAGCCCGGATAAGTCCCAGGCTGAGCTCAGGGTCTTCGTGATGTCGTGCCCCAGTAGAGTCTCTGGTGGAAGGGTTCGCATTCCTGCTGAGTCCGTCGGCATTCCCATGAATCTCCCCGGCTCTATGGATGATGCTGAAATCGTATTCCTGCAATATGAGAACCCATCTGGCTAGCTTTCCAGTCAATTTACTGTTCTCCATGATCCATTTGAGGGGCTGATGATCCGTAATAAGGGTGAAGTGTACTCCATAGAGGTAAGGTCGGAAGTGCTGGATGGCCCAAACCGCGGCGAGTAATTCCCCATGGTAACTGCTGTAATTTCCCTCGGCTCTGTTATTACTCCGGCTTGCGTAGGCCACTACGTACTCAGCCCCTGCATCGTCCAATTGAGCTAAAACTGCTCCCAATCTGAACCTGCTCCAATCTGTATAAAAGAGAAATGGTCGCTGGTGATCGGGCATCCGGAGCACAGGATGCTGTTTGAGGGAATCCTTCAGGAATTGGAAAGCTATCTGCTGTTCTTCCTTCCACTGCCAATCTTGGTCCTTTCGCAACAATTGGTTCAATGGCTGAGCGTGGCTACTGAATTCAGGAATAAACTGCCTGTAATAGTTGGCAAGGCCCAGGAAAGTACGAAGAGCAGAAATGTCTTGCGGGGGTGGAAGAGCATCTAGGGCTGCCACCTTAACCTTGTGGGGACCCACTGTCCCGGGAGTCACCTCATGACCCAGATAAATAATTTTCTGCACCCCAAAGATGCCCTTCTCCGGGTGACACTTCAAATCTGCTGCTTCGAGTGCCCGGAGAACGATCTGTATGTGCTCCAAGTGTTCTTCGAAGGTCTTGGAGAAAATGATAACATCGTCGATATAACACCGTGCGAAATCAATTCCCTGGAGAGCCTCGTCCATGGCCCGTTGGAATTTGGCAGGTGCATTCTTGAGACCAAATGGCATGTACAGCCATTCATATAGCCTGGATCCGGCCCAAAAAGCAGTCCTCTCTCGGTGTCTCGGCTCCATTGCAATCTGGTGGAATCCATTTTTCATATCCAAAGTAGAGTAAATGGTGGCCCCAGCAAGAGAGTCAAAGATCTCTTCCGGGGTAGGCATAGGATAACGGTCGGAGACAGTTGCCGCGTTGAGCATCCGATAGTCCCCACACATCCGGAAATCTACAGTTTTTCCGGAGGAGTCTTTCTTTGGCGGGAGCACGGTTTGTGAGGCAAACCCATGTAGTCTTGTACTCTCCTGAACCAACCGCGCTTCCACCAAAGTCTGCACCTTTGAAGTGATGAACTCCTTCTCCTTGAAACTGAGAGGGTACTGTTTCTGCCAAACAGTCGCCGTCTCGTCTATCAAGTCAATCCGAAAAGGAGTCCTTTTATAGATCCCTACATCGGTGTCAGACCAAGCGAACACCTGCCCGTTATCTTCTAACAGCTTGGAGAGCCGGGCCTTCTGCTGTGGGTCTAGCTGTTCCCCTAGAGTCCAGTCCATCTTCCCGGGTTCCACTGCCGCCAAGGCTTCCGGTGGTCTACCCAAGAGAGAGATGTCGAAGGTCAGCTCTACCTGTGGGTCGGTCCCTTGTTTGGCTGTTAAAACGCTGCTGCTGACAACTTCCTCTAAGCTGTCCTGCTCTAGGACTCCGCCCCCCCCCACTAAGGGAACTCCTGGGTCCAGTGTGGCATTGCCCCCCCCCACTGAGGAAGTTCCTGGGAATTTGGTGAATGTGAATTTTTCCCTCCTTGTCCTTCTTGTCTCTCTCCCCCCCTCTAGCTTTAGAGTTGCTTGCATGGCCAACAACTGTGGAGCTTGAAGGTATGTTGTACTTGATTTTGGAGACTGAAGGCTTGAGAATGCAAGAGAATGTTTCAGCACCCAGGAAATTGCATTTAAATCCATGCTTTGTCCGATTAAACTGCACCTTTTTGAAGCCGATACCCCTGGCGCAGCGGTGGTTCCCTGTTGAAACCCCATTGCTTGTTCCCGTTCTGTAATATTTGGCGCTGTCCACGTGGCGGTTGTATTGTCAAAGATCATTCCTGGTGCGCCCTTCCGATAAGCGTGGCTGTTAGGAAAAGATACCAGAGTTGGTAGGGCCCTCCGTGGATACCCAGGCTTATTACAACAGAAGAAGGGTGCTTTGTCGGCTGTGATCACCGGGGTGGCCATTCGCCCCGGTCCGAGGATCTGTTGGACCGTGATGTTGGGATCCGTAACCTGTGTTCTCAACAGCTGTTGGAGGATCGGAAGAGGAACCAAGTTGGTCCAATATGCCCGAACTCTGTGGGCTCTTGATCCGATCTGAGCTGCATCAAAAACTTTGGGAGTTCCTAGAACCTTGGTCACTTGGTTCAAGCTGTTGACTACCTGTTTTCTCCTATCATATGTGGGGTGAACGTTCTCCAAGACATACCCCACTGGTGTGTCCTGGCGTTCCTGTAACCCTATTATCAGTCTGGTCATTTGAAAGAAATTTCTGCTACGGACGTCCTGGTGTCCTCGGCACTGTCCTGCTAACGAATACCCTTGGCATGGCCATCCAGCGACCACCAGGTCTACCCTTCCGAGCTTTTCCAAATGGGACTTTGTGATATTATCCACATTCTGGGGAAGCGTGCGATGAGAGTTTGACATGGCGGACACCGGGAGTTGCTGTGGGTAAAGTTGGTGCAGCTGTTGCAGGCGGTACTCACTGACTGCACGGGTGTCCGGGTCAATCTCGACTGCCGAGTAAGTTTCTATTTGATATCCGGCTCTCAGGACGGCTTCCAGATCAGAACTAATGCCACAAAATAGAGATAGAATCCTAAGTCCTGAAAGCGGGATTTGTAGTGACACCACTTGTCGATTAAAGTCTTTCACTGTGTTAGGAACCGTTGGAAGTTCCGACCGGGGGACCTTTGCTGCTCCGGGTGATATGGCAGCCCCACTCCTGTCCACTTCTCGCCGAAGTGTGGCCATCTGTACCAATCGGTTCTGATACTCCCTTTCCCACCGCTTGGAAATAGGGAATTGCTATATAGAATCAGCGATATTGCTAGAGTATTTGAACAGCTCCGAGGGGGTTGAGGCAGAGTAGACGGGATAGCATCCAGAAACCGGAACAGTCGTTTTTCCCCGGTTCCACAAATCCAAGGGGACCACTACTTTTGTTCCTTCCGGATCCTCAGGGTATGAGACTGTAACTTGTTCCTTCTAGATGCTCAACTCCATGTTCAACCTTGTCCACGTAGCCATACCCAACAAAATTTCAAATTGCTTACCTTCCACCACTAGGAAGGGAAGCCGAATCTGCACGTGCTGACCTGCGTCGTCAGCAAATTCGATTTCCATGGATTTTATGATCCCATATACGGGTTGGCTGCCGCTGCTGACTGTGCTCAAGCATATGTCACTTGGACTGATTTTTGGCCGGAGTTCCTCAGGCATTTGTTGTAACGCTGATGTAGTTATTAAGTTTGGAAGAGCTCCAGTATCCACCACTGCATCCTGGTACCCGCCGTATCCGTTAAGTTTAAAATTTCCCGTCCTGTTGAGAATAAGAGCCACCGAAAGGGCCTTATAATCCCTATCTGTCATAGAGGTTTTTGGTTCTGCCGACATGAAGACTGTCTTGGGCGGTTCTGCCAACGCGACCCTTTTCCTCCTAGTGTGAATTTCTTCCCCTAATGCCTGAATGAGGGTTTCTTCGGGCAGATTGTGGGAGGAAGCCAGCGTTTTGACATGCGTCAAGGCGTAGGGCATTAAGTGTCGTATTAGCATAACTGCCGGTTTGGAGGAAGGAGGGAGAGCTTTGGGCGATGAAATGGGTGAGTCCTTGTCTTCTGATTTCTCCTGTTTCCCCCCCCCTTCTTCCTCACTTTATGCGTCAGAAATCCCCGTAGGAGGTGTAATTGGCGGATCTGCGGACGGTCTCTCTGCCATGTATCTGTCGAACCACTCCTGATCTGTTTCAGTGGTTGAAGGAGGCTGTGTCTTCTTGTAATCTTCAAAACCGGGAGGAAGTTTCTTCGGAGCCGGAGGAGGCGGGTTAGTCGGCTTGAGTCCCAGTCCAACGTTACTGTTTAGAAGTACTGCTCGCGGGGTAAAGGATAAGGGGCCGGTGGTTTTGCGACTGTGGTCCTTTTGTTCCATCGGTTGTTTATCTTTTCTTTGGGATGACGTTGTAGAGCGCAGTTGCCTTCGAGTGTCCCCTATACTGACGTTCCATGCTCCGGACAGAAATGTCCGAGCATGCTGAGCCTTTGGGGGCTCCATATCCCAACCCATCGGGTCATCATCATCTCCACCCAACGTGGGTCTGCTGCTCCAGCTCCGCAAGCTTTTGTAGTTGTTCTTGTTTTTGTTTCTGCAACTTCTGAGCCCGCGTAAGAGGTGGAGGGGTGCGGGCAGAGGATCGTAGTCGGAGAGCGGCCAGTTCTGTTGCCAAAGCAGCCAACTGAGTGCTCTGTTGCTGAATGATATGTTCCGGTGTCAGTTTGCTGGGCCCCGGTTCATTTGGAGATCGTCCCCAGGGATACAAAAGTTGCAGTGGCAGAGGATTAACGGCAGTTTCCCCTTCGCCTGTAAACAATGCATACTGCATCATCTCCTTCGGAACCCCATTTTTCTAGAAGCATTGTCCTTCTTTGTGGCCCGTGAACCCACAAGCTTCACATTTTGATCCTTTAGTAGTATACTTCCCCCTTAGCTCATTAGAGATTTGAGCGTCATCGAATTTCGGAAGTCGGATTTGTCTCAACTGGGATTGAGACATTTTGGCGGTTTCAGAGCGTGGAGTAGGTTTATAGGTTTCCTTAGTGACCGGGGTTCGATCTCCTCCTCCGCCTCCTTGCTTGCGTTCTTGCTGTTTCCTTGTTCTTTCCGAACGCTCTCTTTCAAACTCCTTCTCCTTGATGGCGAGTTCTGGTTTGAGCTTTCGGGGGCACCTCTTCCATCCGTGACCTGGCTGGTTACAGTTCAGGCAGTCGTATAGAAAAACTTTTTCATCTCCCCCCATTGCAGGTTTTGGGCGAGCCTCCGCTTCTTGTTTCCCCTTAAGCTTCCGCAAAGCTTGCAGTTCTGTCTGTTCGTCATGGCTGAGCGGTGTTTCCCCGGCGAAACCTGCAAAGTTGGCTCTGGATTTCCCGATAACAGCCTTTTCTCGTGCCTCGCTATTAACAAAATGATCATACAATTTCATAGCAGCCAATGAAATTTCTTGAGCTGTGGGATTCCGATCGTGTATAGCCTGATTGGCGCTCCAATTGTCCAAAGCTGCCTGTCCTGTTGGCCCGAAGGAATTTCGAACAGCGACATAATATTTGGTGGCCATAGCCGGTGTATCTATAGTCGACAATTTGGTCTTCTGGCAGAGGCTGGAGAGGCGGTTGAACAGCGTCTAGGGAGTTTCATTCTTCAAACAGCGGAAGTCTGTGAACTCCTTGATGGCAGTTTCGTTCCTTTCTGTGTAAAGGAGTCTCCAAGCGTCCAGAAGAGTGGTACAAGGATTAGGATTGGCAACTTTCCGGGTGGCTGCTTCTCCTGCCTGTACCGCCTGAAGGTGGTAGACATAGGCCCTGCCTAGGGCCTGAAGTTTCATATCCATGGTGAAAGTGGGGGTGAGAGGAGCTGCGGCTGCGGCGGCCAGGTCAGCTGCTGCCTGAAGAGCCTCGGCGTCCAGATCCGGATCCGATATTTTGATACTGGGGGCCATCAACAAAGGTTGACGCTCCTTGTAATCGGCCAAAGCTCCTCCGGCTAGATAATTTACCATCATTGGAAACAGGGTTGTTTCAAAATCTGCTGGAATGGCCCCTCCCCTGTATTTGTTGATTTCAGATTGGGTGAACGACTTCCACAGCAATTCGAAATCAGAGAAAGCGATTCCAGAGCTATCTCCTATAAAGATCCTTACGTCCCCCATTTCTTTTTCCTCCTCTGCAAGGTTGGTGAACTATGAAGAGGATGGTCCGGTTGGGCTAACAAACTGAACCGGTGAGATTATCCCTGGATCTGCGTTGTCTGGCTCGGGCTCGCCTCCTTCTCCGGTAGAGGGAGCGGTCTGACGAGAGATAGCACTCCCCCCCACTGAGGAAGTTCTGGTTACTGGTGGGATAGTAAGATGACCAGTATCTCCTTGGAGTTGGCCCTTGGGAAACGAGGAGCTTATCACCTTGGGGAAAGCTGCCCGAAGTCCTGCTCCTCTATATTCAGGACATGCCTGTTCCTTCCGGCGAACTGTTTCCACCGAGGGAATGTGGAGAATAGGTTTAGTCACCGGTGGTCCTTGAGGGATTGGTGGAGAAAGGGATGGAGATGACCGAGAACTACGAGGGAAGGGGGTCTGTCTCCGTGTACGCCTTTCGGAGGATTCTGGTGGAGGAGTTCCTTCGCGGGAACCGGGAGAACGTCGGTGAGGAAGAGAGTAGGCAGGAACGTCGTACTTGTAGGGTAAGACAGGTGGTCCCGGTGACCCACGGACTGCAGCTGCCGGAGAAACAGAGGGCGAAGGAGAAGATGCCTGAGGTGGCGATGGAGGAGGAGTTGTAAGTCCAAGGGAGATGTGTAGTCTCTGGTCTGGTTGTAACTGCACCACGGCCTCCACGGTGGCTGATCCCTCGATCGAGACAAATGTGGGGAGATCTGAAGCCGCGGCCACCGGATTACTCGGCAAATCTGCACCGAACCCTTGTTTGTTAGGCCACGTTGCTTCCTCCCCTTCCCGATGAAGAGGAGATTCTGGTCTTGGTTTGGTGGGAGTCCGGAGATCTCGCGTGACAGGTGGAGTTGCCTGATCCAGAGGTTGTACTTCCGTTGCGGGACCTGTTCTATGGGGAGGTGCTACCTGTCCACTAAGGATTCCCCCAGATCTCCGTCTAGCCTCCCGTATCAGGATCAGCTCCTGTTCCAATGCTCTCTTCCTTTCCTCTTCAAGGGCATCCCAATCTATTGCGACGGGTCCGGCCCCCGCCGTAGCCTTATCCTGCGATCGCAGAATCTCCACCAATTTCTGGGTGCTGCTCACCACACCCGAGAGATCCGCAATCCCCAAACCGGGTACCTCAGGGTCCGTAGGCCTGGAACGCCATAGTCCTTCGGATGGTCGGACAACTGGGGCCGAAGGAGACATAGAACTCGGGGAAACTGAGGCAGAAGGAAAGAACGGCTCGTCTTTGACTAGGGGAGCGAATCGACCTTTGCTGTCCCGATGGCTGAATCGTAAATCTTTCTTAGGCTCATGTACCTTTCGCTTGCTACTCCCTTCCCTGGTCCGGCCCTGAGAAGTTGCTATGCTCCTAAAAGGTCTACTAGTAGCAGTTTCCTGAGATATGGTGAGCTGTGGTCGTGAAGTGGACGGCATCTCCGGTTGCTCTCGGGCTGAGATGGGAGAGCCACTCTCGGACGAGCTACTCAGAATCTCCACTACTCCTCCCACGGGGCGTATGATCCGGGCTCGGTCACTTCTGGCAACCCGCTGCACCAGCTCCTTAGCCTTCAACTCATGGATATTGTGAAGGGCTAAAATCTCCTTACGACCGGGTCGGTTAGGGTCCGACAAGAGTTCAGGATCCATGTATGTCTCCACTATTGGAGCCTTAGATCTAGTATAACGTACCACCTCGGGAGGGTGGCCTGGGACCGCTTCCTTGTGAGCCAAACCCTTTCTACGAGATCGGGGAGATAAAGGTTGTTTTTCTTCCTTCCCAGTGGCCCTAGCCCTAGCGGCCTCGGACAACGTCAGAAAGTTTTCACGGGAAAAGACTGGAGGAGGTGGAGGTGAGGGTTGCCTCTCCGTCGGCCTTGGAGGAGTCTCGACGGCAACCGACGGGGGCATCATCCCATTAAGAAACTGTTCAATGTTCAAAGCAGAGGTGAAAGGGACCGATCCCTCAGGCACCTGGGACTCTTCCTCTCGTGCCACCCCTTCTTGTCTTTCCTGTTCTTCCGGACTAACACCGGAAGGAATCCTATCCGGAGATTCTCCTCCGCCCATGACTTACACAAGCAGATGAGCTAGATTTCTCGGATAAAATACACCACCCTAAGCAGCTATCCTCTTAAACAAAAGGGGACAGGTTGCTTTTTCAGTACTGTGCTACTCCGCTGGAAGCCCTCTAAATGCCACACTCCCAGCTACTCTCCAAAGAATAGGAAGGAAATGAGAGTCGTCCGATCCTTTCCGCAAAACTCCGGACAAACTCAAAGATAACCACAAGAGTGTGCAAATAACTCCCACGCAGAAATATAGAAAATAACAAATATCGGCTTTTCAGATTAAACAATATCACCATGCCCCAGAGAAAGGAATTAAAGATAGAAATGAATGATAATGGTGAAGCGAATTCACATACCCCGGAGTGCAACGATGACCAAACTCAGCAGAGGAAAACCTCTCCCAATGGCCCCGAAGACAGGTATGAGTCTCCCTCACCCCTCCCGGTTCCACCGCACGGATCCGACAAGAATCTTCCTAGTTTCAAACAGCGAAAGTCCAAACCGCCCAAAGAGGAGATAGTGCCAACTACCCACCCGTGCTACGGTCTCCACAAAAGACAATCCAAAACAAAGATGGCAATAGAGTCAACGACACAATGCAACCGTTCTCCAACAGAAAGATTGATTTAATTCTCTGGGGGTTTTCTCAGGAGACAGTACTGAAAAAGCAACCTGTCTCCTTCGGCCCCAAGTGCTTTATACAATTTGAGTTTGTCCTACTGCAAGTTCCAAAGTCAAAGCAATTTAACAAGCCAATCAGCGGCCAGCAATTGTTATCGTTCTGACATAAGACAAAACAGACTGTAGAACACTCAGGGCTAAAATATAGACGACTGGTTTCGGTTGAATTGGCGGCCGAAGGTCCTTCTATAATACACAAAATGGAAACAAAGTTCTGACTCGACGTGAAACCGCCTAACTTTGTCCCTACGTCATAAATGCTTTGCCCGGTGGTTGGGCCTGAACTAACATCCTACTGACAGCTAACAGTAAGATCTACGGGATAATCCCAAATGTGACGTGTCGTCCTCTAAGGTATCCCTCTACTAGAGCTACATAGAACACACACTATAATGGATCAGACACTTGGCACCGGACTAACTCCTCAGGTCGACCTCCGTTTAAGGGGAACTAAAGTGCGTAGTGTTCCAGGATGAAAATAGAAAGATCTGATCCGGCTGATGGTCCTTTTCCTTCTCAGTACGCTAGAGTCCGTACAAAGTGGAATGAAGCCCCGGAACTCCTGGGAGTGCAAATGTGCCGAAGATGCACACGCGCTTGACAGTTCCACCACAGAATGCAAAGTTAGAATATGAGATTTGGACACTTTCACCCACTTTGACTTTCCCCTAGAAATACAGCCACCCTGGCAAGCAAAAACTCTAACCGACTACACTCCTGTGTAGCTTGGACTCCCTTGAGTTCGCTGCAAAAAGAATCACTGAAAATGGTCAAGTAAATTGATAGTTATGGCTGGCCAAAGTTTGCCTTTTATACAAGGTGCTCTCTGGGAGAGGCGGCTACCTACCAAAAATATTATAAGTCCTAAAACCTACTCACAACCCCTCTAGATGAATCAAATTGCAGCACACTACATAATGTACATATAAAGTACGGTAGCCGTCGTACTTTATGTACGGAAATATTCGGCACCACTCTAGGTCTGCCACGTGGCAAACAAGTCGTTGTCGTTCTGTCATTTTCCTTCTCCGGCATCCTATAGGATGATGCCGCGTGTCACTTTGACTCGCCGAACTAATTTTTGTTGACCGTTGAATTTCAACGGTCCTCGTTCCGCGTTGACCGTTGAAATACGCGTCAACATAGAACTAGTTGAAGTACAGACCAATCATGTATGTACCATACAAGAAAGTACAGGTGTCGGAGTACTTTACGTATGGTCAATGTACGACAGCGCCATACTGCAACATTTGTCATATCCGGATTTTTCATCTCTGGTTCCAAAAATCCCGCAATCTTGCAGGAACATGCCACGTGTCAGACGAGGTGGCGGTGCCCGAAAACGCCACATCGCCCACTCCGAAATCCCGGCTCACACCACCGCCGTCGATTCTTATCGAAAATTCCATCCACACCGTCGAAATAAAATGCCATTTTGTTAATTTCGTGCGGTCCGAATTACGTGCAGTCTAAATTTTTTCCATGTATATTCCGTTCAGTATTTTGTTAAATGAAACATACCACTAGGTACCTGTTTATTTATTTATTGTACCCTATATCCTTCAGCACTAACCCTAGACTATAGGATAAAGCTAACAGCTATTTATGGTAAGGCAGACGGTAGGTACCACGATCAAATCCTGGGTCTGTCAAATCCCATTTTGGTAAATCTACCAATTTCAACTCTTGTCTCTCTAGAAGGCCTAGGCAGCCATGGTTCTAACTCCCTATCTAGCCTTCAGTGACTACAACAAGTGTGGGGGCATGGAGAAGGGAGTTAGAGGCAGACTCCCTCTGCCTTTTGCTATCCTTATAAAGACCTAGAAAATACGTAAATATCAACAATAACCCGGAACAAAATAGGGTAGCTGAGAGGTTGAACCGAACACTAGGAGATAATGTATGCAGTATGTTGGCCGACAAGAAAATAGCAAAGAGATTTTGGGCAAAAGCCATGAACTGTGCCAACTACATTGATAATAGATTTCTTACCACAGCCATAAAAGGAATGACACCTTAAGAGAGATGAGTTGGAAGGAAACCAGATATCTCTCACCTTAAAGTTTTCGGTATTCAAGTTTACAGTCTTGATACGGATAGGAAAAACTCGAAACTAGATGCCAAGGGAAAACTTGGATACTTTGTAGGATATGATGAGGATGTTAAGGGATATAGAGTCGATAAATAGCAAAAAAAGATATCATTTTGGTCAAACACCTAGTTGTCATGTATGAAGGGAAGTCATTTGACCCCTTCAAATATACCAATAAGATAAGAATCAGATTTGAGTTCGGTTGTTCCCGAAAGGGACATGAGTGAAACTGTGATTGCAGATTTAGGGGAGATCCAAGATACAGGAGATCCATCGGAAACCTCACGTATTCTTATGGACTTCGAGGACACAGAAGAAGAGGAACCGGAACCAACTTCCATGGATAGGGGAGCCGATGAGAGAATAAGGAGAAATCCAAGACTTCCCTCCATTCCAGCTTCGGAGTTTGAGGGAGGGAGAAGGAGCAGCAAAAGGATACAAAAAAAACAGGTTGCTCATAAGGCAACCAAGCTATCTCACCTAGATGAGCCTCAATCTTGCTCGGAGGCAGTGAACAGTTCGAAGAAAGACAGATGGATTAGAGTCATAAATGATGAGATGGCCTCTTTCATGGAAGCAAATACTTGAGAACTAGCGGACTGTCCTCCGAAGAGAAAAACCGATTGGTTGTAAATGGGTGTTTAAACTAAAATTGAACCCAGATAATAGCATTGAGAGATATAAGGCTCGTTTGGTATCAAAGGGATTCACCTAAAAGGAGGGGATTGACTATGAGGAGACTTTTGCCCCAATTGTTCGGTTCCCATCAGGAAGGATCCTCCTCAGTCTAGCGACAGCGGAAGACATGCAACTGTGAGACCTCCATAGGTCCTCAGAATGGACAGCTTGCAAAAAGCCTCTATGATAACCTTGACCCCTGTGTGTTTCAACAAGAATAACTGTCACCTTGGCAGACAAAAACTTTGACCACTTTCACCTTTGTGAAGGCAAGACTCCCCTGAGTCGATAGCAAAAAGAATCTCTGAATTTGCTACCCTGAGCAGTAAGTTATGGAGGGTCAAAGTTGACCTTTTGTACAGAGGCTCTCTTGGAGAGAGGGTCCTATCTTCCAATTTTTTCTAAGTATTATCTCTCTCACAGACTCTATCTACTGATGTACGGCACCAATCAAAATATTGTATTGTATAGAAAGGTACAGGTGTCGGTGTACTTTTTGTACGGCCATTGTATGACATGGCCAACTAACCGACACGTGTCATATCAGGATTCGTTCCTGAAATCTCCAAAGATGCCGTAATCTAATGTTGTCGTGCCACGTGTCGATCGATGTGGCGGTGAGCGAAAAACCGCCAAAATCCTATTGCGCGATCTCGGCGTTCTTTTTTGCCGTCCGATCAAACCGGTTTTTAATCGTAGCCGTCATAAATTGTTGCGCGATATTTGTTTCGCTGTCAAAACAAAATGCGCGATATCCATTGCGTCTTCATACTGTACGCCATAATTTTACAAAACAGTATCCATGCGCGTGTCTATAGTTACAGTTAACTGAAATTGTTCACGCGTAACAGTTTAAATATATGTCAAACCCTATATGTCTTAACTCCGATCTTAGACTATAGGATAAAGCTACCGGCTACTTAAAATTGACGGACGGCAGGTACCAGGATCAAATCTTGGGTCCGTCAGGTATATTTTGGTAAATCTACCAAAATCTACCACCTGTCTCTCTATCTCTATAAGCAGCATAGGCAGCCATGGCTCTAGCTTGTCAAGCGCGTGTGCATCTTCGGCACATTTGCACTCCCAGGAGTTCCGAGGCTTCATTCCACTTTGTACGGACTCTAGCGTACTGAGAAGGAAAGGACCATCAGCCGGATCAGATCTTTCTATTTTCATCCTGGAACACTACGCACTTTAGTTCCCCTTAAACGGAGGTCGACCTGAGGAGTTAGTCCGGTGCCAAGTGTCTGATCCATTATAGTGTGTGTTCTATGTAGCTCTAGTAGAGGGATACCTTAGAGGACGACACGTCACATTTGGGATTATCCCGTAGATCTTACTGTTAGCTGTCAGTAGGATGTTAGTTCAGGCCCAACCACCGGGCAAAGCATTTATGACGTAGGGACAAAGTTAGGCGGTTTCACGTCGAGTCAGAACTTTGTTTCCATTTTGTGTATTATAGAAGGACCTTCGGCCGCCAATTCAGCCGAAACTAGTCGTCTATATTTTAGCCCTGAGTGTTCTACAGTCTGTTTTGTCTTATGTCAGAACGATAACAATTGCTGGCCGCTGATTGGCTTGTTAAATTGCTTTGACTTTGGAACTTGCAGTAGGACAAACTCAAATTGTATAAAGCACTTGGGGCCGAAGGAGACAGGTTGCTTTTTCAGTACTGTCTCCTGAGAAAACCCCCAGAGAATTAAATCAATCTTTCTGTTGGAGAACGGTTGCATTGTGTCGTTGACTCTATTGCCATCTTTGTTTTGGATTGTCTTTTGTGGAGACCGTAGCACGGGTGGGTAGTTGGCACTATCTCCTCTTTGGGCGGTTTGGACTTTCGCTGTTTGAAACTAGGAAGAGTCTTGTCGGATCCGTGCGGTGGAACCGAGAGGGGTGAGGGAGACTCATACCTGTCTTCGGGGCCATTGGGAGAGGTTTTCCTCTGCTGAGTTTGGTCATCGTTGCACTCCGGGGTATGTGAATTCGCTTCACCATTATCATTCATTTCTATCTTTAATTCCTTTCTTTGGGGCAAGGTGATATTGTTTAATCTGAAAAGCCGATATTTGTTATTTTCTATATTTCTGCGTGGGAGTTATTTGCACACTCTTGTGGTTATCTTTGAGTTTGTCCGGAGTTTTGCGGAAAGGATCGGACGACTCTCATTTCCTTCCTATTCTTTGGAGAGTAGCTGGGAGTGTGGCATTTAGAGGGCTTCCAGCGGAGTAGCACAAAATCTGGGAAGGGGGGAACTGGGTATTTTACTTTTCTTTTCCACTCCATTCCTCCTTACTTTCTATGCATATCCCTGGGGGGGAGTAATAAACAGAGATGGGCATTATTACGGATCCAAGGGAGCATCAACATTTGGGGTGGATTTCAGGTTTCTCATGCACACCTCCTTGGACATATTTACCTGGACCTCCCGGTTACCAGGCAAGCTCGACAGAACTGAGCACACATAAAGTCTTATTTCACAGGGGTGAAGCAGTTATGGGAATTTGATTGTCAAATGGTCAATCATTTGGGCTTACATAAACTTGGAGTCGACACTATCTAGATTAGCTTCTTTTGGATATGCGATTTCTGTGGGCAATGGAGCCCATAGAATTTCACTTATGTGGTATAGTTTTCTGGTGCTGAACTCCCTCATCTATCAAGTATTCCTCAAACTGGTTAGAGGTATATTCTCCCCCATTATCACTCTTTATTATCTTAATGGGGGTTCCATGCAACATCTCACTCCAGGCTTTATATTCTTTGAAGTAAGTTGGTGTTTCAGAATTTGTTTTTATGAACTAGACTCTAAAGTATCTAGACCAGTCATCGGTTGTGGTCAACATAAACCTCTTCCTTCGGACCAAAGGTACAATTGCATGTCCCCAGATATCTGTGTGGACCAAATCTAGTACTTTCTCACCCCTATATGTGGCGACTTTGAGAAAGGGAAGTCTGTGAGCCTTACCTTGAGCACTGTCACTACAATCATCCACCATTTCATTATCCCCAAACTGAATGCCTTCTATTACACCAAGTTTCTTCATTTCCCTCAACCTATCAAAATGCACATGCCCCAACCGCTTATGCCAAATCATCAACTTTGGAACACCAACATAATTAGCATTTTTCTTTTCATTACTTAGGTTAAACATAAACATTCCTTGGCTACCCTTATCTGCCGTGAAGTAGACTTCATCCCCATACTAAGCTGTAAAGACTCCCTTTCTAGTGAAGGTATCAAACTCTTTGTCATCAAACAAACACTCTTTGACAATTTGGCTGCACCTTGTGGAGTCTGGACTCCTCTGAGTCCGCAGCAAAAATAATCACTTAAAACGGCCAACCAGCCGATAAGTTATGAGGCGGAAAGATGCCAAGTTTTTACAAAACCCTCTAAGAGAGAGGTGTCTACATACCAAATTTTCCTAAGTCCTAAACCCCTCTCACAACCCCTATCTACTGATGTATGAACCAATCACACGACTGTAGAATACAGAAAGGTACTACGGCTGATGTACTTTTCGTACAACTTGTGTACGGTAAGGCCATTGTGCGGACCCCTGTCCCTATACAATTCGTCCTTATGCTCCTCGAGATTTCTGCGTCCCAGTGTCATCTAGCCACGTGGCGCCAAGTCATGCCACGCCTGCAAACCGCCAAAACGGTCATTCCAGGACCTTGGTGATGATACACGCTGTCGGATCCAAAACCGACTTTCAGTATTAGCCGTCGAAACAAATGTCCGGTTCATTTGTTTCGTGTGTGACGTGTCGTGCCGTACTTTATGGAATCTCTATGTATTCTATCCGTATTTTCGTTAATTGGTCTATATCCTATAAACAACGTTTAAATAATTATCACACCCCATGTACTCTAACGGACTTCTACGACAGACGCGTTAGAGCTGACGGCTACGCCTCGCTCTGCCGGTCGGAGGTTCGAGTCCTACTGGACTCAACCTATTGTTGAGAGTGACTTGGGTCATTATTTAGTCCTGCCTGTGGAGCTAAGGCAGCCATGGCTCAACCACCCTCTCTATCCTTCAATGACTACAACAAGTATGGTGGCTAGAGAGAGGAGGTGGAGGCAGGCTGTCCGACTTTTTATTTTTATATTTTACTGATCCATTGAGACCTAAAAAATACCCTATAAAGCTAGTAATTTTAACAGCCTTTGCTCGGCCAGCTGGAGCTCCTGAATGGTACCTGCTCCATAGATCTCCACTAAAGTCTCCCACAACTCCTCGGCCTTGAGAATGTGAAGATGGGAGTTTGCCAGAGCATGAGTAAGGTGCCTTAGAATGAAATGTCTGGCAGCCATGTTTGCGTATTCCCACATTTGAATATCGTTTTCATCGGTCTTTACGGCCGCCGCTCTGAGTGCTGTGGCGATAGGAGTGAGAGTTGTCTCCTTTCATTTCCTTTTTTCAGACACGCTGCTGTCCCTATCATCTGCCTCCTCTTTTGGTGCAGATGCTGCTCAAAAAACCTCACTCCAGCAAACCCTGGTGGGGTTCCTTGAAGTGGACGTTTCACTTTTCCCCTAACAATACCCCAATATCATTTTTCACACAAAGCCCCTGTCATCACGGCTTCTTAATAAATAAACCCAAATTTGTTGAAGATGGGCACCTTAGAGGGTGGGCCCATAACCTGTAATTCTGTGTCCCCTATTGTACTACCAAATTTAGCAAGCCTCTAGATAGTTTTTGACTAACCTTTCTCAACTATTACCACTATTACCCAAGCGAGCAAATAGACAATTTGACTGTTCCCTTGTGCAGTTTGGACTCTCTTGAGCCCACAGCAAAAAGAATCACTAAAAACGCCCAACCATACGATTAATTATCAAGTGGCCAAGATGCGAATATTTATACAAGCTCATTGGTAGAGAGGCGGCTACCTCCTCAATCCTCTAAGTCCTAAACCCCTCTCACAACCCCTATCTACTTATGTAAGAACCAATTAGAGAATGTAAAGTACAGAAAGG
This sequence comes from Zygnema cylindricum, assembly GCA_037447655.1. Taxonomy (NCBI): domain Eukaryota; kingdom Viridiplantae; phylum Streptophyta; class Zygnematophyceae; order Zygnematales; family Zygnemataceae; genus Zygnema; species Zygnema cylindricum. The sequence goes on along the minus strand of JBBHKE010000729.1, from coordinate 114,047 downwards.
TACTATGGCCGATGTCTTTTCTGTACGGCATGTGTTCGACACGGCCAAGGAGTGGACGTCTATCTCTTCTAGACTTGTCCTTATGCTCTCCGAGGTTCGCACTTTCTAATTCTATCCTGCCATGTGGCGCCAAGTCATGTTACGCCCGAAAACTACCAAAGAGGCCATTTCGAGACCTCTACGATGTTGCGTGCCGTCGGATATAAACCGGCTTTTAATATTAGCCGTTAAAAAGAATGTCCGGTACATTAGTTTCGTGCGGGTTTTTATTCGCACTATATTACAACAAGTCTCTATGCTTCTTATCTATAATTCCGTTAATTAGATTAAGGTTCTTTAGCAATGTTTAAATAAGAATCAATCCCTATATGCTCTAACAAACTTTTATGACAGACCGATTAGAGCTGACGGCTACGCCTCGCTCTACCGGTCGGTGGTTCGAGTCTTGCCGGACTCAACCATTTTGTTAAAAGTCACTTATTTCACTCTACAGTCCTTCCTGTGTAGCTAAGGAAGCCATGGCACCACCACTTTCTCTCACCTTCAGTGACTATAACAAGTATGAGGGCTAGGGAGAGAAGGTGGAGGTAGACTGCTTGCACTTTTACTTAATCTATTTAGACCTAGAAAATACACCCAAAATCTAGTGATTTCAACATTATTTGGTGCGTGAATGACCATAAACCGCCAAAAAGTCTATTCTACGTATTCGACGCTCACCATGGCCGTTTTATTTAGGTCGGCTTTTAATATAAGCAGTCGAAATAAATGTACGTCTACATTTGTTTTGTCCGATATTTATCGTAAAACAGAATCTATGCTTTTACGTCCGTTAAATGAATTTTTTTTTGTATAACTGTCTAATTAGCTATTAAATCCTATGTATCTCAGCACACGTCCTAGACTATAAGGTAAAGCTGTAATTCTGTGACCTCCATTAGTACACAGAATGTCCAGCTTATCTGAAGCCTCTAGGATAGTATTTGCACTTTTGACTTTAGCGTAGAATAAGTCCCACCTTAGGACGTAAAAACTCTATCCATCTACACCCCTGTGTAGCCTGGACTCCCTTGAGTCCGCAGCAAAAAGAATCACTAAAATAGCTCACTCGAGCATTAAGTTATGGCCGGCCAAAGATGGCATATAAATACAGAAGCACTATGGGCGAGAGGCGGCTTCCTTGATTTTTCCTAAGTCCTAAGCTCCCTCACTAAACCTACTTCTAGTGTACCCTAACAATTCAAATGACTGTACGGTAGAAGGAGGTATAGGTATTGCTGTACTTCTTGTACGACCATAGTACGGCATGGCCGCTCCGCTGACGCGTGTCGATTCCTGAGCCGTAGCAGCCCCCCACCGTAATATCCGCCGTCCAACCATATCACGCCACTTGTCGTCAGCCGACATTGGCTTGCAAACCGCCAAATGTCCACTCCGGAATTTCGGCTCCTTTGCGATCCGTCGATCGCGAACGACATTTGATTTCGTCCGTTGGAAATTAAATGTCGTTTTGTATGGTACATTATTTCATGCGGTAATATACGTTTCACGTTTCATTTTGTTTCGTATGTAGTCGCGTCATTAAATAAATAACTAGTAGGTATAATCGACATAGAGTTTGTTCAAAACACGTTGGATAAAGCAAACGGTTACGCCGTACGGCTGTTATCCATAGGTCTCTGGATCAAATCCTGTTGCTGGCAGGTTATTTTTTGCAGGGGCTTTGTCTTCTGCCTGCCTTCTTACCTACTTATCTGCCAGAGATAACCATGGCTGCCTTCTAGTTCTCAGTGACTAGGACAAGTGTGATAACTATAGAGTAACCATAGACAAAAAAAATAGGATATAAAATACCCTTTTTCCACACTCCCTTTTTTTTCTAGTCTATCTTTTGATTTAGTCCACACTTCTCCCTACAAGATATCAATTTGGGAGTAGGAACTGGCTTAGTCATCATATTTGCTACCATTTCTCCATCTGGTCTATATTCCAAGCTATTTATTTTATTCTCAACCTTCTCTCTAACAAAGCTCAATTGAATGTCCATATGATTTGCTTTAAAGTGATGCTTAGGATTTGCTGCAATTGCAATCGCAGCTTGATTATCACAAAATATCTTTTGCACTCCACTTTTCATGTATCCAAGTTCTTGAAGCAAAGATTTCACCCACATTAATTCTTTCACAGCTGAACAAGAGGCCATATACTCAGCCTCCATGGTGGACTGAGCAATCACCTTTTGTTGCTTACTGCTCTAACAACAAGCTCCATTCCCAACATATAGCACATACCCAGAAGTACACCTCCTCATCGGAGCATCCCCATAACTGGCATCACTCCAAGTGGTGATGTCAATATTATCCCCTCCCAAATGCAACCATAGATCTCTTGTTCCTATCAAGTACCGCATGACCCTTTTGGCCGCTTCCCAATCTTTCTTCCTAGAATCATGTAGACTCCTACTTAATACTCCCACAGCTGTTGCTATATCAAGACGAGTACAGTTCATATAATAGATCAAACTACCGACAACCTGTTTGTACGGAATATTTTGCATGAACTTTCTTTCCTCAGGTCCTAACTCATTATCCAAGATCTAGATTCCCTCTTTTGAGATCTCCTCATTTCCCTTCTTTAAGTGCATTGGAGTAGTACAATTGTTTGCTTTATCAATTTGAAAATTCTCCAACATATTTCCAATTGCTTCCTTTTGAGTTAGTCTAATTGATTTCTTTTCTCTATCCCTCTCCATTTGAATTACCAAAATATACTTTAACTCCCCCAAATCTTTCATTTCAAATGTACATTTAAGATCCTTTTTCAATCCATTGATTTTCTCCATTGATTTACTCCAAACAAGCAAATCATCAACATATATGGCAATGAAAATTATGCCTTCCTCATCGTCAAATAAGTAGATGGAATGATCTGAACTGATTCGGTTTTATCCCAAACTCGTTAAAAACTCGTCCAGCTTCTTGTTCCATTGGCGTGGAGTTTGCCCTAGTCCATAAAAGGACTTTATCAATCTGCACACCTTACTTTCTTCTCCTTTCTCCACAAATCCTTCCAGTTGTCGCATGAAGATCCCTTCTTCCAATTCTCCGTGTAAGAAAGCGATTTGTTGATATTTGAGTATTTTCTAGGTCTTTATAGAAAAAGAGCAAAGACAGTCTGTCCCTAACTTCCTTCTCCAAGCCCCCACACTTGTTGTAGTCACTGGAGGCTTGATAGGGAGCTAGAGCCATGGCTGCCTAAGCTCACTAGAGAAGACAAGGGGTGGATTAGGTAGATTTACCAAAAGGTACTTGACGGACCCAGGAATTGATCCTGGTACCTACCATCCGTCAAGTCGCCATAGCCGTTAGCTTTAGCCGTTAAGTCTAGGACTAATATTACATATATAGGGTTTGACAAATATTTAGATCGTCCTATGTAGACTAATTCGTTTAACGGCGAATTGATACTTTGTGCAAAGATACAGTTTGAATTAGTACGCAGTACGGTATGGGGACAGAACGGATACCGCGCATTTGTTTCGATAGCGAAACAAATACCGTGATTCGAATTTCAGCGGCTAGGATTATAACCGGTTTTGATCGGAAGGCCGCGATAGGCGCCGCGATCACGGAAAAGGTACTTTTGGCGTTTTACGGTATTTGCCACGTCAGATGACACGTGGCGTGATAACATTAGATTACGGGAATTCCGGAGATTACAGGAACTAATCCTGATTTGACACGTGTCGACATTTTGGCCATGTCGTACAATGGCCGTACAAAAAGTACTTTCTTTACTTCCGGCACCTGTAATTTTATGTAGGACACAGTAATTTGATTGGTGCCGTACTTCAGTAGATAGAGTTTTAGAGAGGGAATAGGACTTAGAAAATTTTTGGTAGGTAGTTGCCTCTCCCAGAGAGCACCTTGTATAAATGGCAAACTTTGGTTAGCCATAACTATCAATTTACTTGACCATTTTTAGTGATTCTTTTTGCTACGGACTCAGGGGAGTCCAAGCTACACACGGGTGTAGTCGGTCAGAGTTTTTGTCTGCCAGGGTGGCTGCATTTTAAATGGAAAGTCAAAGTGGGTGAATGTGTCCAAATCTCATATTCTAACTTTGCATTCTGTGGTGGAACTGAGCACACAGAAAGTGTTATTTCACAGGGGTGAATCTATATTTGGGTTCTGATTGTGATGGGGTCAGTCATTTGGGTTTATATCAAGTTAGGAGTCGGCACTATCTAGATTAGCTCTTTGGATTTGCTTACTCTGAGGGCCAATGGAGGTCTTAGAGTTTCAAGTTATGGCCCCACCATCTAGGGTGCCTATGTTCGATGGAACAGACTTCACTTATTGGGAGTTTATGATGGCGAGATTGCTTTTCGAGAAGCACTTATGGGGAATTGTGTCAGGACAATTGAGATGTCCGCCACTTGGCTTTGGAGGAGCTTACTATGGAGATTCATCTGAGGTTGCCCAGAATATCAACCGGAGTTCATATGCAACGGAAGGTAAATGGAAAAATCTTTCCGTGGAAATAGGGGAGAAGGAAAAAGGGACACCTATGGTGAGGGGAGTTAGGCTCCCAGCTATGGTACCACTTGTAGGGATTAAAACTGAAGAAAATGACAGAAAATTATGGGAATACAAAAACACTATAGCAAAACATCTCATACTTAGATATGTGTCTAAGTCCATAGCTATCACTCTTTTAAGTCTAACCAAGTCTTCAGAGATATGGGAAGCACTAATTCAGATTTATAAGAGTGAGACTATTCAGAGGCAGCAATTAGTAAAACAGGAAATAGATGCCTATGTTTATAAAGGCGGTAGCATGATAGAGTTTTGCAATGATATTGCTGAGTTATATGTTGAGCTTACTAGTGCGGGATATGTAGAATCTGAGGAGAGTAAGATTAATACACTACTTATGAAACTCCCAGATGAGTACGAAAACATCATTTGTCGTATGCAGGCAATGGATGGCTCCTCATGGACTTGGAGCTTTACCATGGGGATAATTCTTGTGAGGGAAAACACTTTGGAGCTTCGTAGGGGAAGAGACAGGGTCAATGCATTTTCAGCTGGTGGTGATTGGGGGAAGCGTGATGAGAGGAACGGTGGTGATGAGCGGAAGCGTGATGAGAGAAAGAAAGACAAAGGTAAACCTTATCGGAACTTTGGTGGAAAGAGAGGGAGAGGAAAAGAAAAGGGAGCTTTGAAATAGGGGGTTTGCTTCTTTTGTAGGGAACCGGGTTATTATATGGAGGAATGCCCTTGTTTGGAAAAACTTAGAAGTTGGAATGTGGATGAGGAGGAAGGGGAAGAGGAGAAAGAGGATGAAGAAATTTTGGAGCTTCTTCACATCGGTAGAATGGGGAAGAGAGAAAAGTACACAGAAATTGCACGAAGGCAACAGTGTGCTTTTGGAGGTAAAAGGGAAGTAAAGAGAGAGGAGGTACTTGAGGATGTCGAGGAGTGTAGAGTGTATGACTTAAAAATGAGAAAGTCGGATCTAGGATGCATAAGTGAAAATGGGAAAGATAAAATTAATGAGGATAATTTTATAGATAATAGGGAAACAAAAAACTGGCGGGAAAGGGAGACTTCAACGGATTACGAGGAAAGGGGAGAAGTGAAACTCGAAGAGGTTTTAAAGGATAGGGGAGAAGAGAAATATTTGATTAAAGGTTTAGGGGAGAAGAAATATTTATTGGGAATTAAATTAGAAAGTGATAGTGGAAAGAATTCCATGGGAGAGAGTGAGGGAAGTTCAGAAAATGGGGTAATCATCATGGATAAAAATATGAGTACGGAAGATGTAGATCCTATGAGGAACTTAGTGGGGACTAGTGTTTTTTGGGAATATTTGGGGGTGGATGGATTTGACATCACTACTTGGTGTGATGTCGCTTGTGAAGATGTGCCAGTAAAAGGGTTATCATCCGGGTATGTGTTGCAGGTTGGGGATGGGGCTGACTGTTGGAAATGCGAAGGGGAAAGTAGATTCTGGTTGGATGAAAAGGGGAGGAGGTGGATAAAATCTTTGATCGGGTTTGTGATAAGTAAGGTGCTAAATGAAATGTGTGATGCAATTATTATTTCAGTTCATCTAATGCATTGTTTTAAATACGAGAGTATTTTTCTTAAGTTTTATAAAAGGAAAAGAAAAAGTAAAAGTAAAAGGAAATAGGGGAAGGAGTGTTTGTTTATTTGTTTGTAAGAGTTGAAAGGAAGTAGACTAGAAAATAAGGGGAGTGTTGATAATTGAGTAATTTCTAGGTCTTTATAGAAAAAGAGCAAAGGCAGTCTGTCCCTAACTCCCTTCTCCAAGCCCCCACACTTGTTGTAGTCAGTGGAGGCTTGATAGGGAGCTAGAGCCATGGCTGCCTAAGCTCACTAGAGAAGACAGGGGGTGGATTAGGTAGATTTACCAAAAGGTACTTGACGGACCCAAGAATTGATCTTGGTACCTACCATCCGTCAAGTCGCCATAGCCGTTAGCTTTAGCCGTTAAGTCTAGAACTAATATTACGATATATAAGGTGTGATAAATATTTAGATCGTCCTATGTAGATTAATTCGTTAAACGGCTAATAGATACTTAGTGCATAGATACAGTTTGAATTAGTACGCAGTACGGTTTGGGGACAGAACGGATACCGCTTATTTGTTTCGATAGCGAAACAAATACCGTGCGTCGAATTTCAGCGGCTAGGATTATAGCCGGTTTTGATCGGACGGCCGCGATAGGCGCCGCGATCACGGAAAAGGTACTTTTGGCGTTTTACGGTCTTTGCCACGTCAGATGACACGTGGCGTGATAACATTGGATTACGAGAATTTTGGAGATTACAGGAACTAATCCTGATTTGACACGTGTCGACATTTTGGCCATGTCGTACAATGGCCGTACAAAAAGTACATCGGCACCTGTACTTTTATGTACGACACAGTAATTTGATTGGTGCCGTACTTCAGTAGATAGAGTTTTAGAGAGGGAATAGGACTTAGAAAATTTTGGGTAGGTAGTTGCCTCTCCCAGAGAGCACCTTGTATAAATGGCAAACTTTGGTCAGCCATAACTATCAATTTACTTGACCATTTTTAGTGATTCTTTTTGCTGCAGACTCAGGGGAGTCCAGGCTACACACGGGTGTAGTCGGTCAGAGTTTTTGTCTGCCAGGGTGGCTGCATTTTAAATGGAAAGTCAAAGTGGGTGAATGTGTCTAAATCTCATATTCTAACTTTGCATTCTGTGGTGGAACTTACCACACAGAAAGTGTTATTTCTCCAGGGGTGAATCTATATTTGGGTTCTGATTGTCAAGGGGTCAGTCATTTGGGTTTATATCAAGTTAGGAGTTGGCACTATCTAGATTAGCTTCTTTGGATCTGCTTACTCTGAGGGCCAATGGAGGTCTCAGAGTTTCACGATTTTGATGTCCATCTGGTGCACTTCTATGTCTTCCGCTGCTGTTAGACTAAGAAGAATCCGGCCGGAGGGAAATCTAACAACCGGAGCGAAGGTCTCCTCATAATCGATTCCCTCCTTTTGTGTAAACACCTTTGCCACAAATCGGGCCTTGTATCGCTCAATAGTATTATCCGGATTGAGCTTAAACTTAAATACCCACTTGCATTCTATTGGCTTTCCATCCGGAGGAGAATCCACCAACTCCCATGTGTTTGCATCCACAATGGAAGCCATCTCGCCATTAATAGCTGTCACCCATCTACTACGTTTCGGACTATTAACTGCTTCCGAGTAAGTCTGGGGTTTGCTCAAATGTGACAGCTTAGTTACCTTGTTGTTCACTTATCTCGCTTTAAGTCTCTTGCTGCTTCTCCTTCCTCCTTCAAACTCTGACGCTGGGATGGAGGGTAATCTCGGGTTTCTCCAAACAATTTCACCTTCTCCCCTATCCGTGGAGTCCATATCCGGATGTTCATCGTCCATTTTTGGTAATTCCTCGTTTTCTTCCTCGGTTTGAACCTGAAGTTGTGACTCCAAGAGACGGTCACTCTCGGTCAGTTTTTCCTCTTCCGCTGAAAGGTAAGGCTGAACTAAAGTTTGGTTAGAAGAATTTGAATCTAACTCATTTTCGGATTCAATTCTAATTCTGACCGGTTTAGTGTACTTAAAGGGATCTATGGACTTTCCTTCATCCATAACTCTCAAGTGTTTAACTAGAATTATGTATTCTCTTCTAAGATCACAAACTCTATACCTTTTTACATTTTCATCATACCCAAGTATCTTGGCTTTCCTATTGCATCTAACTTCCAATCAGATTTTTCTGTGTTTAGACTAAATACTTGTCTTCTAAACACCTTTAAGTGTGAAATATTAGGTTTTCTCCCGGTCCATCTTTCATAAAGTGTTTGTCTTTTTACCGTCGAGGTAAGGACTCTATTTTTGAGATAGTTAGCAAAATTCATAGCTTCTGCCCAAAAACGTTTTCTTATCTTTTAATCTGTCAACCTACTACGGACACTATCACTAAATGTCCGATTTAGTCTCTCGGCAACACCATTTTGTTCTGGGTTCTTTGGGACAATCTTTTGGTGTTAAACCCCTTCCTCTTTCAAGTAATCCTCAAAGTCAATAGAAGTGAACCCCCCCCCATTATCACTCCTCACTCTCTTTATAGGTGTCTCATGCAGCTTTTCACTCCATGCTTTATACTAGTTAAAATAAGCCGAAGCCTCAGATTTGTTTTTTAAGAAATATACTCTGGAGTATCTAGACCAATCATCAGTGATAGTAAACATAAATCTTTTCCCTCCAACTGATGGCACTTTGGCGTGTCCCCATATGTCAGTATGAACCACATTTAATACCTTTTCACCCTTGTATGTTGCGGCTTTTGGAAAAGGCAATATGTTAGCTTTTCCTTGAGCACACCCACTAGAATCATCCAAAGTCTCATTATCTCCAAAATTTATTCCCTCAACTACACCCATTTTCTTCATTTCCTTCAATCTATCTAGATGCACATGTCCCAATCTCTTATGCCACATCATCAAATCACGTACACCATCATAGTAAACTCCCGTCTTACCATTACTCAAATTCAGCCTAAACATTCTTTGGCTACCCTTTTCAGCTGTGAAGTACACTTCATTCTTATAACTAGCAATAAAGACTCTATCCTTAGTACTAGTCTCAAAACCCTTATCATCTAAAATCAACGTAGAGATAAGATTCTTGTTCAACTCTGGAATAAAAAGTACATGAGAGAAAGTGACTATAGATGCCTTACCATCAAGTAAGACTCTCAGATCTATTGATCCCACTAAATTAGTGGTCACTATTCTCCCATCCCCATACTCTATCTCTATAGTAGGGATTTTTCTCATTTTGTTAAACAATGGTTTCTCTCTACACATATGCATAGAGGCTCTTGAATCAATGATCCAACCTTCTTCAGGAGCTTCTTTCACTCCACCGAAAACACACTTTTGCCTCTTTGGAATCTCCGGCTCACCTTTCACCTCCAACTCCTCTTTGAGGAGAAGTTCTCTATCGTCATCATTAGAGTCCTCTCCCATGACTTTTGGCGCCACAAATGCCTTCTTTTCCCTTGCGGCCGATTTTCAAATCGGTTTCTCCTTCAATCTCAACTTCGTCAACTTAGTGCACTCCACCATGTAGTGTCCCGGCTTCTTCCAAAAATGGCAAAGCCCCTTCGAAGCCCTTGGTCCAGATCCGTTATGATTCCCTCTTCCTCCTCCACCAAAGTTCCCATAAGGTTTCTTGGAATCCATATCCCCCCAGTTAGTACCAGCAGCCAAGGCTTGAACACTCTTTCCTCCCCTATGAATCTCAATTGTGCATTCCCGAACCAAAATCATCCCCACAACAGAGTTCCAAATCCAAAGATGATCTGACAAATCCTGAACCCTTTTAACAATGTTCTCATAATCATCTGGGAGTTTTATTAACAAAGTATTCACCTTCTCTTTCTCGCTCTCTATTTTCCCTGCACTCTCTAACTCCATGAACAACCCAGCCAAGTCATTACAAAAATATAACATCTTTCCCCCTTTGTACACATATGTTTGTACCTTCTGATCATCAAGCTTCTGCTGCTGAATCGTACCACTCTTGTAAATGTTGACAAAAGCTTCCAACAACTCGTCTGCCCTATCTACATTAAGATGAGGTGTAGCCACTCCTTGAGTGAGACGCCCGATAGTAAAATGAGTTGTCACAGTATTGTTGAAATCCCATATTTTAGTATCATTCGCCTCAGTTTTCTGAACATCTGCTACTGGAGCCAATCTTGTAGCCATCGGTGTGAGTTTCTCCTTCCCTTTCTCCTTCCCTGTGTCCAACACGATGTTTTTTCCAACATCCTGTACTTCTTGTGCCCCCGTAGATCCTCTTGTGAATTGGGATCCTCCAAGCCCTGGTGGAACTCCCAATTTTGCGGTTGGCCGACGCACACTGCCACTCACAATGCCACATAGCCTTTTTCAAACAATGCACCCCTCATCATGGTTTCCCAATAAATGAACCCTGTTCCATTGAAAAATGGCACCCTAGAGCGTGGGCCTATAACGTGTAATTCTGTGACCTCCATTGGTACACAGAATGTCTAGCTTATCTGAAGCCTCTAAGATAGTATTTGCACTTTTGACTTTGGCGTAAAATAAGTCCCACCCTAGGACGGAAAAACTCTGACCAACTACATCTCTGTGTAGCTTGGACTCCCATGAGTCTGCAGCAAAAATAACCATTGAAATTGCTCACTCGAGCATTAAGTTATGGCCGGCCAAAGATGGCCTATAAATACAGAAGCACTCTGGGAGAGAGGCGGCTACCTTGATTTTTTCTTATTCCTAAGCTCCCTCTTTAAACCTACTTCTAGTGCACCCTAACCTGTCAAATGACTGTAAGGTACAAGAAGGTACAGGTATCGTTGTACTTCTTGTACGACGATAGTATGGTATGGCCGCTCCGCTAACGCGTTTCAATTTTTGAGTCGTAGCTGCCCCCCCCCGTAATATCCGCCGTCCAACCATATCACGCCACGTGTTGTCCGCCGATATTGGCTTGCAAACCGCCAAATGTCCACTCCGGAATTTCGGCTCCTCCGTGAGCCGTCGATCGCGAACGACATTTGATTTTGTCCATTGGAAATTAAATGTCGTTTCGTATGGTACAGTATTTTGTGAGGTACTATACGTCTCACGTTTCATTTTGTTTTGTATGTCGTCGCGTACAATCGACATAACGTTTCATCAAAACTTGTTGGATAAAGCGAACAGTCACGCCGTACGGCTGTTATCCATAGGTCTATGGATCAAATCCTGCTGCTGGCAGTTTAAGTTTTGCAGGGGCTTTGTCTTCTGCCTGTCTTCTTACCTTCCTATCTGCATGAGACAACCACGGCTACTTTCTAGTTCTCAGTGACTATGACAAGTATGAGAACTATAGAGTAACCATAGACCAAAAAGATAGAATATAAAATACCCTTTTTCAACAAAAGCTACTGGCTAACGGCTAGTATGATGGAAATGACGTACCAGGATCGAATCTTGGATCTGGCAGCCTTTTTGGTAAGGGTGACCTTATATGATGTTTGTCTCTTTGAGAGGCTTAGGCAGCCATGGCTCAAACTCCTTCTTTGTCTTTATTGACTATGGTAAGTGTGGGGACCTGAGAGAGGAGTTGGAGACAAGATGCGTCAGCTTCTTTTTTGTCTTTTATTTATACAAGTTATAACCTAGAAAACAACAAAAAAAAAACCTCTAATTTCTACACTCCCTTTATTTTCTAGTCACTCTTCAATTAGAGACCACACTTCTCCCTGTAGCAAAATAACTTAGGAGAAAGTACAGGCTTGGTCATCATATTTGCCACCATCTCACTTTTTGGTCTACATTATAGACTAATTATTTTGTTTTCTACTTTTTTCCTAACAAAGCTTAGTCTAATAACCATGTGTTTAGCCTTAAAATGGTGTTTAGGATTGGCAGTAATGGCAATGGTTGCCTGATTGTCACAATTTTTTTTCTTCACACCACTCTTAAGATGACCAAGTTCACCCAGCAAAGATTTCACCCACATCAACTCTTTTACATTAGATAAAAATGCCATATACTTAGCCTCTATGGTGGACTGAGCAATAATCTTTTTCTGTTTGCTGCTCTAGCAGCAAGCCCTATCACCCACGTACAATACATATCCAAAAGTAGATCTCCTCGTTAGAGCATCCCTATAATTGGCATCACTCCAAGTATTAATGTCAGTATTCCCCCCACCCAAATGCAACCATAGCTCCCTAGTCCCTATCTGATATCTAAAGACTCTGTTAGTTGCCTCCTAATCTCCTTTATTTGGAGCATTCAGACGTTTGCTCAGCACGCCTACAGCTACAGCTAAATCCTGCCTGGTAGAATTTATAAAATAGTTTAGGCTGCCCACTACTTGTCTGTAAGAAATCATCTGCATGGACTTTTTTTCTTTAAGACCTAGTCCATCATCTAAGATTATGACCCCATCTTCCACACTCCCCTCACATCCTTTCTTTAGCTCCATTGGAGTTGTACAACTATTGCCCTTATCTATCTGAAACACTTTTAACATGTTCCCAATGGCCTCTTTCTGGGTTAATCTAATTATTTTCCTTTCTCTATCTCTCTCTACTTGAATTCCCAAAACATTTTTTGCCTCTCCCATATCTTTCATCTCAAACCTTCCTTTTAGATTTGTTTTCAGTTTGTTAATTTTATCCATTGATTTACATAAAACTAGCAAATCATCAACATAAAGTGCAATAAAAATAACACCTTCCTCATCCTCAAATACATAGATTGAGTGATCTGAACTGATTCGGATATATCCCAGACCGGTAAATAACTTGTCTAGCTTTTTGTTCCACTGCCGGGCGCCTGTTTCAAACCATAAAGGGATTTGATCAGCCGACATACTTTACTCTCCTCTCCTTGTTCCACAAATCCTTCGGGTTGTCGCATGAAGATCTCCTCTTCTAGTTCTCCATGCAAGAAGGCTACTTTTGATGTCCATCTGGTGCACCTCCATGTCTTACGCTGCTGCCAGACTGAGAAGTATTTGGACGGAGGGAAATTTGATGATCGGGGCAGAGGTTTCCTCGTTGTTAATTCCCTCTTTTTCGGTAAACCCCTATGTCACTATCCGAGTCTTATAATGCTCGATGGTGTTCTCCGGGTTTAATTTAAGTTTGAACACCCACTTACAACCAATTGGTTTATGATTAGGTAAAAAATCCACCAGCTTTGAAGTATCTGCTGCCATAATTGAGGCCATTTCCTCATTGATGGTTGTTTTCCACCGATTTCTCTCCGGGCAGTTCATTGCCTCTCCATAAGTCTGAGGTTCATCCGGATGAGATAATTTAGTTACCTTGTTATTAACTTGTTTTTGTTGCAGCCTTTTACTTCTTCTCTTTCCTCCCTCAAAAGCTGTTGTTGCAGTAGATGGTTCTGTCGATTTTTTCGAACAATCTCGGCTTTTCCTCGTCCCTCGGTTATGGATCTATTTCCACCATGTCTTCTTTTTCGGGTAAAGTTGTCACTGTTGTTTCCACGGTAGAGTTTTCACGGTTGATTTGTACCTGCAAGGATATTATCTTTTTTGAAACCTGGATAGCTATGAAGCTCAAAGTCATCGGAATTTTCCGATTCAAATCTGATTTTTACTGACTTTGTATACTTGAAGGGATCCACAAATTTTCCTTCATCCATAACTACTAGATGCTTTACTAAGATTATATCTCCCCTTTTTAGATCATTAACTCTATATCTTTTAAGGTCCTCATCATATCCCAACAACTTTCCCGGTTCTCCTTTAGGATCTAATTTCTAATTGACCGATTTGTATCTAGACTGAACACTTGACTGCCAAAAACTTTTAGGTGTGATATATCTGGTTTTAGACCGATCCATCTCTCATACGACGTTTTATTCTTTTACCGCCGAAGTAAGAACTCTAGTTTTGAGGTAATTTGCACAGTTCATTGCTTCGGCCCAAAACCTTTTTCTTATCATTTTATCCGACAACATACTTTGGCACTATCAGTTAGTGTCCCGTTTAACCTTTCGACTACACCATTCTGTTTCGGATTTTCTAATACTGTCTTTTGGTGTTGTACTCCATCTTCTCGCAAAAAATTCTCAAACTGGTTGGAGGTATACTCTCCACCATTGTCACTCCTTACTCTCTTGACTGAGGTTTCATGGACTTTCTCACTCCATGCTTTATATTGCTTAAAATATTCCGGAGCCTCTGATTTGTTTTTTAAAAAATATTCCTTGGAGTACCGAGACCAATCATCAGTGATGGTCATCATAAATCTTTTCCCCCCCGTCGACGGCACTTTAGCCGGTCCCCAGATATCCGTGTGTACCAAATTTAAAATTTTTTCTTCTTTATAAGTGGCGGTTTGTGGGAAAGGTAATCTGTGTGCTTTACCTTGAGCACATCCACCACAATCACTTAGATTCTCATTCTCACCAAATTAAATCCCTTCCACTACTCCCATCTTTTTCATCTCTTTTAACTCATCTTGATTCACATGCCCAAGCCTCTTATGCCACAACATTATATCATGACAACCAGCAGAGTAAAGTTTCTTCTTTTTATTGCTTAAAAGCAGCCTAAACATCCCTTGGCTAACTTTTTCAGCAGTGAAATAAACTTATTCCTCAAAACTAGCAGTAAGTACTCCTTTCCTAGTGCTAATGTCAAAACCCTTATCCTCTAACACATAAGTAGTGATGAGGTTTTTCTTTAACTCTGGAATAAGCAACATATCTGAAAATGTAATAATTGATGTCATTATTTCCACTAACACTTTCTGATCTGTCGATCCTACAAAAAAAGTAGTGACTATCCTCCCATCCTCATACTCTATCTCTACAGTGAGAATTTTTCTCATTTTTGTTAACATGTGTTTGCCCTTACACATGTGTTTGGAGGCACGTGAATCCATAGTGCAACCAGTTTCACCTTTCAATCCACCGAAGACAAATTTTTGCTTACGTGGAAATTCGGCCTCGGTTTTGCCTCCAACTCCTCATCCAACAAGAGCTCATTGTCCTCGTCTTTGGAATCCTCCTTAAGTACCTGCGTCACAAGGGCCTTTTTCTTTCCTCTCGGAGGTCCACCAATCTACCCCTCCTTTAACCAAAGTTCGGTTAGATTAGTACACTCCAAAAAATATAGTATCCCGGTTTCTTGCAAAAATTACACAAATGTAGAAATTAGTGGTTTTTCTTTTGGATATTTTCTAGGTCACAAATTGTATAAATAAAAGACAAAAAGGAAGCTGAGGTAGCATGCCTCCAACTCCTCTTTATCAGGTCTTCACACTTGTCGTAGTCATAGAAGATTAATTCGACTTGAATCAGGCGGCCATGGTAAAGGCAGAATACACAAACTGGAATTTTTGGCGGTTTGTGGTCATTCACGCATCAAATGACAGGTGGCAGAATCACATTAGTTTGTGGTACCTCCAGAAAGCATTAGGACGAGTCCGAATATGACACGCGTCCACGGAATGGCCATGTCGTATAATGGCCGTACATAAATTACCTTGGCTCCAGTACAATCTTTAAATTATAGTGTTCTGATTGGATCCGTACTCTAGTAGTAAAGGGTTTAGAGAGGGGATTAGGACTTAGGCAAATATTGGGTAGCCGCCTCTCTATGAGAGAGCTCCTGTACAAAAGGTCATTTTTGACCATTCATAACTTTCTGTTCAGGGGAGCAAATTTTAAGATTCTTTTTGCAATTAACTCAAGAGAGTCTTGTCTTCATGAGGTGAAGGTGGTCTAGGTTTTTTTTTTGCAGGGTGGCAGTTATTCATGTTCAAACTCAAAGGAGTCAGGGTTATCCTAGGGGCTTCGTGTGAGTTGCCTACTCTAACGGCCAATAGAGATCTCTCAGTTGCAACAACCCCTTTGAGACCCTCGATATGGACTCATCGAATTCATTTGTCTGTCCTCCTCCTCCATATTTTTTAACCTGCTATTTGTGTTCTTTGTTCCTCCAATCGATCCGGGTTGCCAAAGCTTTTCCACTCTTGCCTCCCCTCCGGATCTCTATCGTATTCTCTCGAACGAGAATCATCCCTACCACAAAATTACAAATCCTCCTAGAGTCCGGCAAATCTTGCACACGGTTGACTTTGTTCTCGTATTCATCGGGTAACTTCATGAGTAAGCAGTTAACCTTCAGCTTTTCGGTTTCTACCGGTCTAGCACTTTTGAGCTCCATAAAAAGAGTTGCAAGCTCATTACAAAAATCTAGCATATTCCCCCTTTTGTATGCATATGCATCTATCTTTTGATCAACCAACTGTTGTTGCTGAATCGTACCACTCCAATGTACTCAATGAGGGCAATCCACAGATCGGATGCTCTTTCTACCTGCAAATAAAGAGATGTAAGTCCTTGAGGAAGATTTTGGAGAATGAAATGCTTTGCCTACATATTGTTGTAGTCCCAAGTATCAACATCATTATCCTCATTGTTGGGAATAGGTGACATGAACACTGAACCGGTTGCTATGGGTGTTGCTATCAATGTGACTGTCTCATTTTCTTACTCTTTGTCCATCACAATGATCTCCCAATCCTCCAAATCCTCCAGTGGAGCTGGATCTGCTTTTATGGTAATCCTGCTTCCCCCAAACCTTGGAGGTATGGCTAAACTGGATGGACGCTTCACTTGCCCACTCACTATCCCCCAAAACCATTTTTCACATAGAGCTTCGTCATCATACTCTCTCAGTATACGAAGCCTGTTCCATTAAAGATGGGCACCCTAGAGGGTGGGCCCATAACCTGCAACTCTGAGACCTCCATTGGTGCTCAAAGTAGGTAGCTCACTTGAAGCTCCAAGGACAGCTCTTGCCCCTTTGCCTTTGACCAAGTTTGATTATCACCCATACAGACTATTGCGTGATATGATTTCACCCCTGTGAAGAGCAAACTCCTTTGAGTTTGCTTCAAAAAGGATCTCTAAATTTGCTCTCCTAAGGAGTAAATTATCACTGGTCAAAAATAACCTTTTGTACATAAGCTCTTTTGGAGAGAGGTGGGTAACCAAGATTTGCCTAAGTCCTAATCCCCTCTCTAAACTTATTAAGTACGGATCCAATCAAAACTCTTTATAGTACAAAAAGGTATTGGACCTGAAGTACTTTCTATATGTCCATTGTACATCGTGGACGCTTGTCAAATCCGGACTCGTCCTCATACTTCCCGAAGATTCCACAATCGAATATGATGCTGCCACGTGTCATTCAAAGGGTGAACAACCACAAACCTACTAAAAAGTCCATTTTGCGTATTCGACGCTCACCATGGCCGTCCGATTCTGGTTGGCTTTTAATATAAGCCGTCGAAATAAATGTACGTCTTCATTTATTTCGTCAGATGTTTATTGTACAACGAATTCCTTGCTTTTGCGTCCGTTAAATGAAATTTCTATTGTATAATTATATAAATAGCTATTAAATCCTATGTATCTCAACACATGTTCTAGACTATAGGGCGAAGTTATCGGCTATTGGCTAGTCTGACGAATAGGAGGTACCACGATCGAATCCTGGATCTGGCAGCCCTTTTGGTAAGGGTGACCTGATATGATGTTTGTCTCTTAGAGAGGCTTAGGCAGCCATGGCTCAAACTCTTTCACTGGTCTTTAGTGACTACAGTAAGTGTGGGGACCTTAGAGAGGAGTTGGAGACAGGCTGCCTCAGCTTCCTTAATGTCTTTTATTTATGCAACTTATGACCTAGAAGATACCAAAAAAAAACACTCAAATTTCAACACTCTCACCTTCCATCCTTTGCGATTTGAACTAGTTGTTTGTGAAAAGTTAGTTTTGTGCGTACACGATGTTTCGTGCGCGAGCGTATTCGCGTGCGTAATTAAATATTGGATGTAATGTGGTGGTTGGAATGGATATGCGAATTGGGAGAGTGAATGTACAAATACATTTAAAGGGGCTTGAATGACTAATTGAGTGGCGGGAAATGCGTTGTGAAATGGACGGCGGATCGCAAAGCGATCCGCTGTGAAATGTATGAAATAGGACGTGGTTGCGATACGGAAAATATTTCGGTTGTACGTTGTTATTTCGGCAAGTGGAGGTGAACTTGCTTCGCGACAGTCATGGGATATTTGTCGACTCACGCGGATTTCACTTGCATTTTTGTGACCATGCAAAGCGACACCAAGGGTGCCAAATAAGATCGACGAACGGCGAACAAAGGCCGCAGTTATCTTTCAATTTGTGGGGACATAAAGTCGCGCAATCACACGATGTTTATTTTTGGACGTCCCGGATTCTTTAAAGAATTTCGAGGAGTCTTGTTGTGTGACTTAGCATGAATCATCATGCCGTTGTATGAGATTGTGTGTCCTTGTAAATATATGGAACAACAATGGTATGTCTCATGTGTATTAATAATTTAATGTTGATTATGACATTTTCTAGTTACGTGATCATCTAAGGTTTCAACAGTCTAATTTGTGTTGTTCAGTGTCGTACTTTCAGACAGGTGTACTTTTACGATTGGTTGACTCTCATGTGTACATTACCGATTAGTTTATTTGCACTAGTATCTTACTATGGATAAATACGGCTTAGTGGAAGTTATGTTGGTTATTTTGACACATAGTGAGTTGTTCACATCTCACAAATGTATATATAGGTTCGAGCTTCGTTTAGAATTTATTATAAATGCTTGTTTGTGTATGCATTTTGTCGCGTCTATGTATGCATTTTGTTTTGTCTGTGTACGCATTGTTTTAGGGTTTGTTGTGATTTAAGAATAATCCCTAATTGTTGATTGTTCCTATCTTTGCTTAGCTTTTTGGGTGATATCTCCTTCACCGGCTCCTCTTCCTCCGCTGAAAAAACTGCGGTTTTGCTCGGAGGTTTCGGTGTAAATGGAGCTCCTCTCACCTTCCATCCTTTGCGATAACAACCTGTTTCACACGCTTTTATATACAAAGGACAAAACTTGTACAAATGACGATTATTATAGCAATAGACACACCGTTCATATTGCTGAAAGGACTGATTTCCTTGAAATCTATTATCTCTCTGAAATTGAGCATTGTAAGCTACAGCTGGCTTTCCAGAATTAAATGCCAATTGCTTTATTTCTTCTTTTAGATCATACTCTGTAGCTGTAGCTAGATTCCACTATGTCTTTTCCATTATTTGAAGTTCATCAAATGTATTTTATACTCAATAGGAAGTCCCCTCACTAGAAACATTGATTGATGGTACTCAAGAAAAGAACCACCTAAGCATGCATTTTCGACAGCTAAAAGTCTAAATTTATTGCAATATTCCGCCATATTTCCGCCCGTATACTTATATTCCCAGATATGTCCAGCAGTTATAATCTCATGGTGTGCATAACTCTAAAATATGTCTTTTTCAAAACATCCCAGTTTTTTGATTCTTTAGCAGGCTGAATGTATGTCATATGCAGCTCTTTAGATATCATTAATTTTATTATATGAGAGCCTGTTCATTCTTTTGATCATAGTTGGCACAAATATTTTCCATAGATCCATTAACAACATTAAAAAGCTTCACTTGTACAAAGTAAGACCAAACAAGATATGCCTAATAGAAATATTTGTAATTATGTGACCTCCATTGGCCCACAAAATTTCCAACTTATATGAAGCTTGTAGGATAAAATTTGCCCTTCAAACTTTCAGATCAAATGAAAGCCACCCGGTCAGACCAAAGTTTTGACCAACCTCACCTGTGTGAAGGCCTGACTCTTTTGAGTCAGACGCAAAAAAAGTTTATGAGTTTGCTCCCCTGGGCCGTAAGTTACGAGTGGCCAAAGATGGCCTATTTTAATAAAAGGTCACCTGGAGAGAGGCACCTTAAAAACAGTAAGTCCTTAAACCTTTTCTCACAACTACCTACTACTAAACCCTGGACCAATGAGAGACTTGTACATTATAAGAAGGTACAGTGACCGATTTACTTCTTGTACGACCATTGTACGACATGCCGTTTTGGTTAACACTTGTCAGCTAGGGAGCCATGGTTTCTCCTTCCGTCTTTTCAATGACCAATGATCCACTGCCACGTGGCATTGCGTGAAATTGTCCTCTTATAGTCGCTAAAAGGTTATTACGCGTTGGTGGCTGAAATGAGGACCGTCCGGTCGCGTTAATTTATAGGGTCAGATCCACGTCGATGCATTTTATCAATTTATATGTACAACTTCGTCCGTTCGTTCAGTTATCGCCGCGAAATTGTCTATATACTTTTCAAGCCTCATGTATGTAACGATTCTTCTATGACTTGGTGGATAAGGCGGAGGGCTACTTTGATCGGCGATGACTGTGTAAGATCACAAAAAAATCTTGCTCTAGTCACATATCTTTTTGTTGGTTGTATGTCTGCTGTCTGTCTCCTCACCTGCCTAAGTCTTAGTGACTACAACAAGTATATAGACTTAGAGTGGTGGCTAGGATAAGTAACTAGGAAATACATTTGAACACTCTTCTTATTTTCTAGTCTTGCTTATTTTTTAGCCCACATTTCTTTCTGCAAAACATTAGTTTTGGGGATGGGTCAGGTTTTGTTATCATATTTGCTACCATTTCTCCATCTGGCCAATATTCCAGTTTTATGATTATATTCTTAACTTTTTCCCTAACAAAGCTCAGTCTCACATACATTTGTTTTGCCTTAAAATGACGTTTAGGATTGGCTGCAATGGCAATTGCAGCTTGATTATCACAGAACACACTCTCTCTACACCACTTCTCATAAATCCAAGCTCTTGGAGAAAGGATTTCACCCACATTAATTCTTTTACAACTGAGCAAAAGACCATGTACTCAACCTCTATTGTGGACTGAGCAACAACCTTTTGTTGCTTGCTGCTCCAACAACAAGCCCCATTCCGAACATACAACACATACCCAGTTGCACACCTCCTCATTGGAGCATCCCTATAACTGGCATCACTCGAAGTGGTGATGTCAGTATTGTCCCCTTCTAAATGCAACCATAAATCTCTCGTTCCCATTGAATACCTCATTACCCTCTTGGTAGCTTCCCAATCTCTCTTCCTCGGATCATTGAAACTTCTACTCAATATTCTTACAGTTGCCACTATATCGGGCTGGTTACAGTTCATAAACTAGATCAAACTATTGACAACCTGTCTGCACGAAATTTTTTTCATGATTTCTCGTTCCTCCAGTCCTAACTCATCATCTAGAATTGCAACTCTCCCTTTTGAGCTCCCCTCATTTCCCTTATTTAAATCCATTGGAGTAGTACAACTATGCCTTATCCATTTGGAATTTTTCAAGCATATTTTCGATTGCTTCTTTTTGAGTCAGTCTGATTACTTTATTCTCCCTATCTCTCGATATTTGAATTTCCAAAATATGTCTTGCTTCCCCCAAATCCTTCATCTCAAATCTACTCTTTACATCCATTTTCAATCCATTCATTTTCTCCCTGGATTTATTTAAAACAAGCATATCATCAACATAGATTACAATTAAAATTATACCTTCCTCATCTTCAAATAGATAGATGGAATGATCCTAGCTAGTTCGGACATATCCCTAGTTTGTCAAAAACTCGTCCAATTTCTTGTTCCATTAGCGCGGAGCCTGATTCAGTCCATAAAGAGACTTTTTCACTATGCACATTTTTCTTACTTTTCTTTTCTCTAATAATTCTTCTTGGTGTCTCATGAAGATCTCCTCTTCCAATTCTTTGTGTAAAAATGTTGTTTTTATATTCAACTAGTGTACTTCTATGTCTTCCGCTGCCGACAAACTAAGTAGAATTCGGACAAAGGGATATCTAACAACTGGAGCAAAGGTCTCCTCATAATCAATTCTTTCCTCTGTGTTAACCCCTTGGCTACTAATCTGGCCTTGTACCGCTCGATATTGCTAGTTGGGCTGAGTTTCAACATGAATACCCACTTGCATCCAATCGATTTTTTGTTCGGTGGATAGTCCACCAGCTCCCATGTATTTGCGTCCATAATGGAAGGCATTTCATCATTAATTGTTGTCATCCATCTACTCTTTTCCGGACTATTAATTGCTTCCAAATAAGTTCAAGGTTCATTGAGAAGTGACAGCTTAATTGCCATATTATTAAATTGTCCTTCTTGAATTCTTTTGTAGCTTCTTCTCCCTTTTTCAAAATCCGATGTCGAAATGGAGGGTAGTCTTAGATTTCTCTGAATGATTTCATCGTCTTCCCTTATCCATAGAGTTTATTTTCGATCTTTCTCCCCTATCCATGAGTCTATTTTTGGTCATTCATCGTCATCCTCCTCGCATTGGACTGGTGATTGTGGCTCCAAAAGTGAGTCATTTAGGTCACTATTTTCCCTGCATGTGCAACGTCCTGCTGAACTACATTTTTGTTAAAAGAATCTGAATCTAGCTCACTTTCAGATTCAATTTTAATTCTGACTGGTTTAATATATTTAAAAAGATCTACTAACTTTCTTTTATTTATAACTACCAAGTGTTTTACTAGGATGATATCTTCTTTCTCAAGATCATACACTGTATATATTTACATCTTCATCATATAGAAGTAGATAATCGGGCTTTCTCATGCATCAAGATTATGATCAATTATTTCTGAACTTAGACTAAAAACTTGACCCGCGAACACTTTTAAGTATGATACATCAGGTTTGCTCCCAATCCATCTTTCATAAGGTGTTTGACCTTTCACCGCCGAGGTAAGAACTCTATTATTAAGGTTATTAGCACAGATCATAGCTTCTGCCCGAAAACGTTTTCTTATATTTTTATCCGATAACCTGCTACGGGCACTATCACTTATTGTCCAATTTAATCTCTCGACTACACCGTTTTGTTTGGGATTTTTTGGGACAGTCTTTTGGTGTTGAACCTCTTCCTCTTTCGAAAATTCGTCAAATTGATTAGAACTGTATTCCCCCCCATTATCACTCCTCACTCTTTTTATAGGTGTCTCATGGAGCTTTTCACTCCATCCTTTATACTCTTCAAAATTAAATGTGCTTCAGATTTATTTTTCAAGAAATAGACTTTAGAATATCTAGACCATTTATTGGTAATAGTATGCATAAATCTTTTCCTTCCAAATGATGGCACTTTGGCTGGTCCCCATATGTCAATATGAACTCGATCTAAGACTTTTTCTCCTTTATAGGTTACGTATTTTGGGAAAGGTAATCTATGGGCCATACCTTGAGCACATCCACTACTGTCATCCAAGGTCTCATTATCCCCAAACTGTGTTCCCTCCGTTACTCCTATCTTTTTCATTTTATTAATTTTATCTAGATGCACATGCCCCAATAGTTTATGCCAAATCATCAAGTCACTTACACCGGGCATTCTAAACTCCCACCTTTCCATTACTCAAATTCAACCAAAACATTCTTTGGCTACCCTTTTCAGTTGTGAAGTATACTTCATCCTCAAAGCTAGTTGTAATGACTCATTTTTTGGTGCTAGTCTCAAAACGTTTATCATCTAAAATTGACGTTGAGATAAGATCTTTATTTAGTTGTGGAATGAAAAGGACATCTCAGAAAGTGACTATTGGTGTCTTACATTCAACTAAGACTTTCAAATCCATGAATCCCACTAAATTAGTGGTTCTACTCTCTCATCCCCATACTCTATCTCTTCAACATGGATCTTTCTTATTTTTGGAAACATATGTTTTTGTCTACACATATGCATAGAGGCACTTGAATCAGTAATCCAACCTTCTTTGGGAGCTTCTTTCACTCCGCCGAATGCACACTTGTGCTTCCTTGGAATCTTCGGCTCAGCTTTCACCCCCAACTCCTTGTTGAGGAGAAGTTCTCCATCATTCTCATTGAAATCCTCTCCCGTGACTTGTGTTGCCACAAGTGCCTTCTTCTTTTGTCCGGCTAATTTACCGATCTGCCCTTCTTTAAGCCTCAAATTAGTCAGCCAGGAACACTCTGTCGTGTAATGTCTCGACTACTTACAAAAACGACAAAGCCCCTTTGGAGGCCTATATCCGGATCCATCCGATTGATTTCCTCTTCTTTTTCCACCAAAGTATCCATAAAGTTTCTTCGAATCTTGATTCCTCCAGTCAGTTCTAGCAACCAATGCTTGAACACTCTGTCTTCCTCTCCGAATCCCAATTGTGTTTTCCTGAACCAAAATTATCCCAACAACGAAGTTCCAGATCCATCGATGATTTGACAAATTTTGAACCTGTTAACGATGTTCTTATAATCATCGGGTTTTTTTACTAACAAAGTATTTAACTTTTTTTTTCTTGGTCTCCTATTTTTCTAGCATTCTCCAACTCCATAAATAATCTGCTCAAGTCATTGTAAAAGTCAAGTATCTTGCTATTTTTGTAAACATATGCTTGCACTTTCTGATTAACCAGTTTTTACTGCTAAAACGTAACGCTCTTGTAAATATTTAAAAGAGCCTCTCAAAAATTGGCTGGCTTATCTACATTAAGGTGAGGGGTAGCAATTGATTGAGTAAGACACTTGAGAATAAAATGAGTTACCACTATGTTGTTGAAATCCCAGATTTCAGTATCATTTTCCTCGATTTTTGGAACAAGCCATACAGGAACTGCCCAGAAACTATCGATGTGAGTTTCTCCTTCCGTTTTTCTTTGCCTTAGTCTTACATTATGCTCTCTTCGTCATCCTTTACCTTCTATATCATCACAGATCCTCTTGAGAATCTAGCTCCTCCAAAACCTGGTGGAACTCCCAGATTTACAAATGGCCGCCGCACACGACCACTCACAATGCCCCAAAGACGTTTTTCAACACAAACATCTTTTATCATAGTTTCCCAGTATATTAACCCCGTTCCATTGAAAATGGGCACCCTAGAGGGTGGGCCCATAACGTGTAATTCTCTGACCTCCATTTACCCACAAATGTTTTGGTGTAAATGAAGTCTCTAAAATAGTATTTGCCTTTTAAATTTCAGACCAAATATAAACCACCCGGTTAGACAAAAGTTTTGACCAACCTCACTTTTGTGAGGCCTCGACTCTCTTGAGTCAGACGAAAAAAGAAATTCTGAGTTTGCTCCATTGAGCCATAAGTTATGAGTGGCCAAAGATGGCCTGCTTATACAAAGGTCATTTGGAGAGAGGCGCCTCAAAAAAACCAAGTTCGTAATCCTCTACTCAAAGCTACCTACTTCTAAACCGTGGACCAATGAGAGGACTATGCAGTACAAGAATGTACTGTGGATGATGTACTTCTTGTACGATATAGCTTTTTGGTTGACGCTTGTCATTTTGGTAGCCATGGTTCCTCCTCCCGACTTCTCCAGTGGCCAATGGTATACTGCCACGTGGCATTACGTGACATTGTTTCTAATAGTCGCCAAAAGTTGATTGCGGGTTGGCTGCTGAAATGTCGACTGTTTGATTGCGTTAATTTAAAGGGTGAGATCCGCGTCTAAAATTCTATGGTCTCCATTAACACACAAAATGAGCAGCCTATGTAAAGCCTCTCGGATAATATTTGACCCTTTCAATTTCCCACTGAACAAGTGCCGCCCAGTCACAAAAATATTCCAACCAACCTCACATTTGTGAGGACAAGACTCCCTTGAGTCAAACGCAAAAAGAATCACTGAATTTGCTCCCCTGAGCAGTAAGTTGTGGCTTGCCAAAGATGGCATATAAATACAAACGGTCACCTGGAGAGAGGCGCCTAAAACATGCTAAGTCCCTTAACTCCTACTCACAACTACCTACTACTCTACCCTAGGCCAATTTAAAAAAGGCGTATAGTTCAAAAAGGTGCAGTGGCCGATTGTACTTCTTGTACGGCCATTGTACAACATGGCTTTCTGGTTGACACTTGTCAATATAAGAGCCATCGTTCCTCCTCCCATCCTTTCCGGCGTCCAATGATGTGGCGCCACGTGGCAAAAGGCATCGCTATGTCCAAAAGCCGCCAAATATTCATTCGGGTGTGGCGGGGGCGACGACGTTTGTCAGATCATGAATTTTACACGGTTAAATTCGCGTTTGCGAGCGTCGTTTGACTATAGATGCCGTTTCGTCAATTTTGGTATGTTTTAGTGAAAGTGACGTTTGCATAACACTTTAATTAAATAACTAACTAAATATGTGTATCGTTTTGTCAACGCCATAATGGTTAAGGCGTCTATATAGAACGTCGTAGTCGTAGGTTCAAATTTGGTTTAAGGGCAATATTTTGGTAATCTATCAATCTGTCTGTCTGTGTGCCTATTTCTTTCTAATTACGGCGGCTACCATGGTTACTCTCTCTCTCTTCACTGTAGAGTCTAAATTAAGAAGTGAATGTTAATTACTTCTTTTCAACACTCCATTTAATTCTTAGTCAACTTTTAATTTAAGCCCACAATTTTCTCTGCAAAATTTCAACTTAGGAGAAGGTACCGGTTTTGTTATCATGTCTGCAATAATCTCTTTATCACTTTTATGAACCAATTTAATTATTTTATCCTCAACCTTCTCTTTGACAAAGCTTAGTATTATTTTTATATGTTTACCTTAGAAGTGGTGTTTTGAGTGCGCATGACGCACTTACTCATTGTGGTCCCCACTTTGATGGTGTCCGTCGAATTGGTTCGTATGGACGACATACTTTCGACCACTTACAATTCTCTCTCGGATGTTTGGATTAGTCTTCGTCAATCCGATTCGCTGATCCCGCCCGTATGATTTGTGAGAAGCGTATGTGGGTGTCGGTCGCTACTCCGGAATACCTGCATCGTCTCCCACTGTTGACGCGTGTCCATGTTGAAGTATAGTACAGTTCTATTGTCTATCTACTACTGTCACACTATAAAAGGTAAGTTTTCCAACTCTTGTAGATAGAAAATATTCTAAGTCCTCAGTCTCCTCTCATAACTCTAATTACTGAACTAAATATTTCAAATATCAACACTCCCCTAAATCTTTAGACTCAGTTACTCACTTAGTCTAATAGCCTCTCTGCAGAAATGCAATTTAGGAGTATGAAGGGCTTTAGTTAACATGTCAGCCACCTTCCTTTCATCCGGTAAATAACAAAATTTAATGACTTTCGCAAGCACTATTTCTTTGACAAAGTGAAGTCCAACATCCATGTGTTTACTTTTAAAATGATGGCTAGGGTTAGAAGCAATAGCAATGGCTGCCTGGATGTCATACCAGATAGACTTACGATCTGTTTGCATCTACCTAAGTTCTTTTAAAATAGACTTAACCTATAGGAACTCCTTGAGGGCAAAAGTTGCTGCCATGCGTTTTGACTCCATTGTGGATTGAGCTGTAACCTTTTGTAATTTGCTCCTCCAGCAGCAAGTTCCATCTCCAATCTTAAGAACAAAACCGTTTGTAGAATTTTGGCTTGGCATGTCCCCATAGCTAGCGTCGTTCTACGTCTATATTTTCACTTCTCCTCCTCTGAG
Organism: Zygnema cylindricum; assembly: GCA_037447655.1. Taxonomy (NCBI): domain Eukaryota; kingdom Viridiplantae; phylum Streptophyta; class Zygnematophyceae; order Zygnematales; family Zygnemataceae; genus Zygnema; species Zygnema cylindricum. Next base: position 86,549 of record JBBHKE010000729.1, on the reverse strand, counting down.
TACAAGCTTAAGATTTCGAGTACCAGCAAGATATCTCAACACCCTTTTTGCTGTTTCCCTAACTGCCTTTTTAGGATTCTGCAAATTTCTACTCAGGACTCCCACAGCTGCTGCAATATCGGGTCTCGTACAGTTCATAAAATGTATAAGACTTCTGACTTCCTACCTATCTATATAGCGTTGAAGCCATAAACTCTTCCACCCTTGTCTCTAGACTCTCACAAACCATTATACATGAGTCTGAATTAATTCCTTCCAATTTCAGCCTGAATTCCATGGGAGTTATAGATCCTTTCACATCTTTCATTTCAAATCTTTTCAACCTGTTACCTATTGCTTCTTTCTGAGTCAACATAATCAACCTTTTGTTTCTGTCTCTTTCTACCTGTATACCTAAAATATACTTGGCCTCTCCGAGGTCCTTCATCTCAAAACTAGACCTTAAAGCCACTTTAATGCGGTTTATTTCATCAATTGACTTAGTTATTAATAATAGATGATCCACATATACATTAATATAAATTATCCCATCTTCTTCTTATATAACATATACAAAATGATCTGAGCTAATTCTCTTAAAACCTAGCCCCGTTAAAAACTCATCTAACTTCACATTCCATTGTCTAGGGGCTTGTTTTAGCCCATACAAAGATTTCATCAGTTTACACACCAATTCCTCTTTTCCTTTTTCTACATACATATCTGGCTGTTTCATGTAGATGGTCTCGTCTAACTCTCGATGCAAGAAAGCAGTTTTAACATCCACTTGTTGTATTTCCATATTCTCTATAGCCGCTCTACTTAGCAAAATTATGACAGTAGGAAATCTAACAATTGGAGAGAAGGTTTATTCAAAATCAATACCTTCTTTTTGATTATTCCTTAGGCCACTAGTCTGGCCTTATATCTTACAATGGTGTTGTGCAAGTTCAACTTCACCTTGAATACCCATTAACTGCCGATGGCTTTTCTGTCCGGAGGAAGATCCACCAGCTCCCACGTCTGTGCCTCCATAATAGATTTCATTTCATTGTTTGCCGCCTCGATCCAATGATTTCTCTCAGGTGATCAAAAGGCCTCCTGAATTGTTAAAGGCTCATCTTTAGCTGCAAAAAAACAAAGTGAGAGCTTGCTTGCAGACAGCTGCTAGATCTCTTTCCCCTCGAAAATTTTGAGGGTGAAATCGTCGGCAACCTCTGATTTATCTGCATTGTTTAAACCCTAACTTGAGCTGGTACCGACTGTGTAACAGTTCCTTCGCCTGAGTTGTAACTTGTGGTAGAGCATCACGTGAAGGCACCAGAGGAACTTAAGGAAGAGGTGTCCCACTGTGGAAAGTAGACTCGCTGTATATGGTGAAAAATAACATATTCTTGTTTTTCCTTTGCTTGTTGATCTGGCTATTTAAATAAGTCAACCGAATCCCATTCATCTTTAATCTAGATATTTCTAGAGATAATCACTTTCTGTTTCTCAAATACAAAAACTCTATACCCTTTTGAATTATCATCATACGTCCTAAAAATCCTAGGTAAGCCCTTAACCTCTATTTCTATCTATCTTGTAAGGTGTCCAAAATAAAGCACTTGCTACCAAAGATCTTATAGTGACTAACATCAGTATTTTCTCCTGTCCAAAGTTCATAAGGTGTAGTGCTAATTGATATAGAAGCAATTCTGTTCTTAATATAAACAACACAATTAAGTGCTTCAACCCTTAATTTCAATTCTAGCACTTTATATGTAAGCATGGACCGTGCACTCTCTGTCACTATCCTATTTAGAATTTCAAAAACACCATTCTGTTTTGGTGTATATGGAACTGTATGATTGTGCCTGATACCTTGGTGAAGGAGAAATTCTTCGAATTCCTTTGATGTGTTCCCATTGTTGATCTCAGCAATTTGAACTGGAAAAACTTTACGTTTATATCGTTTGAAGTGATTAAACACTTCACTTTTATGTTGCATTAAGTAAACTTTGGTGTACCTCTAGTAGTCATCTGTGAATACAACCATATAGTGGACGCCTCCAGCTGATGCCACTTGTCAAGGATCAAGAACATGAGAATGTATAAGCTACAAAACTTTCGCCGATCTGTGGTCTGTTTCCTGTGGAAATGGCAATCTCCTGTGGAAATGGCAATCTGTGGATCTTGCCAAGTGAATAACCATCATATGATTTTAAAGGATGAGAACTGAGAGAAACTCCATCAACTTTCCCCGAATTCACCATTTTCTTTAGACTATCATAATTCATGTGTCATAATATTTTATGCCACAACTCATTATCAGATTGGACACTGGAGTAGAGAACTTTATTTTCTTTATATTAAGACATGTCCATCCGGTATATTTTGCTAGCATCTCTAGTTCCTGTTACTGCTACTTTCTTTTTCTTGATAACAACCTGTTTACTTCCTTTCAAAATGACTTCAAAGCCTTTGCTCTCCACTAAGGATATAAAAAAAGATTCTTCTTAAAGTATGGAACATACAAAATATTGTGAAGTGTTCTCTCAACCGACTTTCCCCACACATCTACCACTAAAGATACATCACCCTGAGCTAAGGTTTGAACACTCATGCCACAAGCATAGTAGATATTTTTTGGAGACGTTTGCTGCAGATTCGCAAAAGCCGCCTTGTTCCAACACATGTGGGCCGACGTTCCCGTGTCCATGATCCATCGTGCATCTTTTAGACCCTCCATGGCTGCTGCTATAACAAATAACTCTGCCTCCTCTGGCTCATTCAAGCTCAAAGTCTCATCTGTATCAGTTGTAAAAGTTGAAAATATAACATTTCCACGAGTGGGATTTCCAAAAAACCCTTTGTGATATTGGCTCTATCGATGAGGCATTTCTCCAAGAGGGTGGAAAATTCTCCGGCGAATTCAGAGCCTTGATCTGTCAAAACCTCTGCGGGCGCTCTGAACTGAGACAACACTCTCTGCAAAAATGCATCTGCAATAGACTTGGACTCTTTCCGGGGCAAAACCACCAACTCTATCCATTTGGAAAAATGTTCGATCATGACAAGAACGAAGCGATTGCCCCTTCGACTGGTAGGCAGAGGCCCCAAGAGATCCAGGGACCATCGGTAAAACATTCCCCGGATGGGCAAAGAATGTAGCTCAGTTCCACCATTTTTATCGAAGGCTGCTTTAACCCGGTCGCAGGAGGTACAAGTCTGTACAATTCGGTTGACCTGAGCCCGCAACCCATACCACCACTAGGATCCAATGACCAGTGAAGTGGTCCGTTTTTGCCCGAAATGTCCACATTGCTGATGGAGACCGGTAATCAGCGTTTCTCGATCGGAGGGAGGAGGAACCACTTTCCTTGTCCCGTCCGCCCATTTTCGGAGGAGGAGACCTCGGTCCCAATCATAAGCCGCCATGCAGGTTTGAACTCGAGACAATTGAACTCCAGAAAAGTGTGGAAGAGGAGATCCTTGTTGTATGGATTGCAGGGAATCAGGATCATTCCAGATATCCTTTTGCCCGGCTCCTAAGGTGCCTGTCCCTCTACATCGGTTGAAAATGTGGGCAGTTCCCCCCCAGATGGCGGAATCCAAATAAAAGCGGAGGAGGCCCGGATTAATCCCAAATTGACCTCAGGATCCTCATCGTGTTTTGCTCCGGTAGAATCCAATGTGGAGGGGTCAGGGTTTCGGTTAAGGATGTTGGCATTTCCTGGATTTCCCCTGTCCGGTGGATAATACTGAAATCATATTCCTGCAAGATAAGAACCCATCTGGCGAGTTTGCCGGTTAATTTGCTATTTTCCATGATCCGTTTCAGAGGCTGATAGTCCGTAATCAAAGTGAAATGGATTCCGTATAAATATGGCCGGAAATGTTGAATCGCCTAAACTGCGGCCAGGAGCTCCCCGTGGTAACTGCTGTAATTCCCTTCAGCTCGGTTATTGCTTCGACTCGCAAAAGCCACTACATATTCTGCCCCGGCATCATCCACATGGGCTAAAACTAAAGGAAAACGAGGATACTTATTAGGATATGATGAAGATGTTAAAGGATATAGAGTTTATGATCTAAAAAGGGAAGATATAATCCTAGTAAAGCATCTAGTAGTTATGGATGAAGGAAAGTTTGTGGATCCCTTCAAATATACGAAGTCAGTAAAAATCAGATTTGAGTCAGAAAATTCCGATGACTTTGAGCTTCCTAACTATCCAGGTTTTAGAGAAGATGACATTCTTGCAGGTACAAATCAGACCGAAAAGGACTCGGTTGTGGAAACTCCAGTGACAACTCTACCCGAAGCGGAAGACGTGGTGGAAATTGATTCGGAATCAAGGGATAGGGGAGAAGCCGAGTTTGTTCGAAAGAATCCACGAGAACCATCTATTCCGGCCTCACCGGCCTTATCTACCAAGAGCACCTAAGAAAGCTTGTTTGAGCC